>HG992128.1:4400390-4763293 GCA_905220515.1 Lysandra coridon
TGCAGCTGTTTGCTACTATATACTTTGCAAGGTCACCTCTGTGTAGGGTTGCCATCCGTCCGGATTTCCCCGGATTCGTCCTAGTTTAAAGGGCGTCTGGGGAGCGACCGGCAGGGTTTTTGAAGTGTCCGGGTAAAATCCGGACACTTTTGTTGAGAGAAATTAACTTTTAAGTTATGACTCATGCAGCAATAAGCGAAAGATAAAAATATGTTAAGCATACACCCATGTGTATGCTTAACATATTTTTATCTTTGCACGGTTTCCTGCACGGACTTTGAGTTAATCAGACTTTTACAAATTCTGGTTGGAAATTAACAGTTTAAGAGGACATGTCCAGGGAAATAACCACATTTCGGCCAAATGTCTGGGAATTTTGTCGTGCCTGACCGGCGATGGCAATTTAGGTGATGGCAACCCTACCTCTGTGAGAACTATAAAGTAATCTTTATTCAAACCTACCAACATAGCTTGAGAGTTTCAGGTGAGAAAAGACTAATAATTTTAAAAGAGCTATTGTTACGAGTTTATTGTTATTCTAGATGATGCCCGCAAGTCGTTGAGCCAAAATTTGTAGATCACGTAGCTGGAACAATACATTTTTCAGGAAAAGCATCCTTGAGCATTTTTCATTTAAAATTACCATGGGTATAATATTGACTAGGTAGGTATGTCACTTTTAAAATTTTAGATAGCCCATTAAATAAGCCGTTTGGAAATACCAGTTATTTTATATTTAATCCTTTGATTGCGGATTCTTGGAAATGCTATTGTATTCTATTGTCGCGATCACCGGTGCTCTTAAGGCCTGTATTCACTTTGATTAGTGCAAGTGCAAGTGACTAGTAATTGAGGCAGTGGAGTGCAGGCGTGTAGTGCAAGTAGTGTCGTAGTGCAATTCTTGTTTAGTGGCTCTTTGGTAATTTAATTTAGTAAATTCAGTAGTAGCTGTCAACACGAGCGTTCAAGTTTCGAAAATAAAACTGCCATTTTGACATGTCCTTCATTTTTAATATTGGTTTTATTAAAAACTATTTGACCATGAAGTATTTTTATATGTCCTTTCCCAGGACTCAAAGTATCTCTATGCCAAATTTCAGCAAAATCGGTTCTGACTTCTGAGGTATAAACTTGAAGAGGTAACAGACAGACAGACACACATTCGCATTTATAATATTATTAGTATATTAGTAAGCAATAAGTATGGATTAGTATGGAAGTAATTGAAAGGGTGTCCTTTTGTACTTTTAATAGGTTATATATAATATTGTTATACTATATCTATGGACGCTTCACACGGCATACCACGTCAGTCTGGCCCATAAAGTTAATATACTTAGCGGAATAATAGTAACAATCTCGAGCTGTCAAATGAAACCAAAATTGGTTTTCATCTGTCACACACTTGCACTCGCAAAAAATAGACACGCTTTAATCACGTTACTACGCAGCCGATTAGTCACTTGCACTAATCAGTCGCTGTCCACACTTACTTTCTACTAATCACTCATCACCTGTACTAGTCACCTGCACTTAATCACTAATCAAAGTGAATACAGAACTAATCACGTTACTACGCAGCCGGCTAATCACTTGCACTAAACAGTCGCTGTCCACACTTACTTTTTCCTAATAACTAATCACCTGCCCTAATCACTTGCACTTATTACTAATGAAAGTGAATATGGGCCTTTATGGGGCTTGAAGGATTAAACAAGTAATAAAAAATACATTTTTCTAAACCACTAGTAGCCACTAGTCAATTCAATTAGCAACTCTTTTAAATAAAAAACTGGTCCATGTTATTAAATTATAATTTTTTAAATAAACATGTTAGTACGGGAGCCCTAAAACTATTTTTTTATTACTATTAAGCAAATTTTTTGTGAGTAGCTTCATTTTGATAAGACAAACAACATTTTTATTTGCGAAAAATCTTGAAAGTGATAGCTAACAGAAATAGAAAGCCGAAAGGATTTCATACTTTGACTTGTTGTCCTAAAATATGGATTGTTCTATTTGTAGGACAATGTTACTCTTATGAAGAATGTATATCTCTATCAATATACAAAAAAAAAAAATCAGCTTGTTAGGGTTCCATTTTAATTCAGTAGTCAACCAAGTTTTGTTGATTACAGAACCCTTTAACGGAATTCCATACTTCAAGACCATCAATTCAAAGTATGATATCCTTTCTATCTCTGTTAGCTACCACTTTTGAGACTTTTCAAAAATTGTGTTCGTCTTATGAAAATGAAGCTACTCACAAAAAGAATTTAGCTTGATAATAATTAAAAATAATTGTTCTAAGGCTCCCCTACTATGTTATTAATGTTATTGTTAAAAACTATTTTATGCAAGCTTACACAAATGATTATTAATGGAATTAGTTCTGAAAATAGGGATGATGACAAGGTCAAAGATTAGCGAATTTTGTTAATAAAATAAAGAAATCACGGTAAAAAATAAGTGTTCTCAAAATTTCAGCTCGATAGCATTTGTATTTTTTTTTGCTATGCGCCTTCAAAGATGGATAATCAAGTCGATTTTTTTTTCAATTAAATTTCTTAATATTTGTATACCATTCGATATATTATGCAATTTAAAGCAACTTTTGTAATGAAACCACTTTCATAAATGCAATATTTAATATACCTATCAAAGTTCTCTCCCGCTCCATACAAACTACGAAAGAGTGACTTCAGTCTTTCGTAGCACTTTGTATGGAGCGTTTCGGGCAGGTCTATTTTATGAGATTTTTGAATTGTCATATCTTGATGAATTTTTAAGCTATCAGAGTCATTCTTTCAGCGATGTTTCTATTTTTTAAGGGTCTTTCAATTACCAACAAGAAAAAAAAAGTCATCAAGCCTATTATTAATTAACATTAGTTTCATATTGCACACAAATTATAATACTCTTTTATATGAAATGAGCACAAAGTATACAACAGATGTCTACTAAGGTTAGCCAAAGTAGTCAGTTAACAAAATTCAGTTCTTATTTTTTTATTTTACTTAAATACTGTAAAACTGGATGAATAGTGAATACCTACTGATGGAGATGGGTTTCAACTTTGAACTAAAATAAAATACTTACATAACTTTGTGAAATTACTAATTAGCTTTTGTGGACTGTTAAATTTTTTTAATTAACTCATGAATCAAGACATTACAAGACCGTAAAATATGAAGGGTACAGGGGAAAAAGGATCATTATCAAAAGTGAATCATTGTGAGAAAATGGAAAAAACTTAATTTACTTTGCATCATTATTTATTAAACAATTTACTACAGCAGCAATTAAAACTTTTTATTATAGCATATACTATAATTTAGTTTTAAATTCTTTATTATTTATTTACTTGTAATTAACTTAAGGATAAAGAAAATTTTGAAAATATTACTTGTAACAAAGATCATAGTCAACTGACATTGATCTTTCTTTCCAAGTTTAGTATTTATTTATTTTAATTGTAGCACAATTTAATCAAAATATTCTAGTTATTTGTAATAACCATATTATAATAATAATTATTACTGACAATTTAGAAGATAATATTTAAATTAGCATAAGAAATAAACGTGTAAAAAAGATCATAGTCAATGACTTTGATCCTTATAACATGTACACATAACACAATATACTTCATGCTCCAAAACGACTGATAAAAGTAATGTTATTTTTTAGCTAACTGTGCATAAAAATGTTGTGCTTCAGGTTTGCAAAACTTTTTTAAACATTGCAAGTCATCATACTTTTCCTTAGATATTTTTATTGGAGTTGAATAAAGATTTTGGATGCTCTCCATATCAGGCATTAAAGGTTGTCCACGCTTTACACATATGTATGAGTCATACCTTCCACTATACTGATCGGATTTTATTAAAATTTGATTTGGTGCATTTTTAATTACTGCTAATTGTCGAACTGGACGGGAAGCAAAGGGGCATTTATTGACAAAGTAGTTTTTAAACACCTGAGAATAATTTTTAAACATAAACAAGTCACAATTAAGAACTTTGAAAGGTTCAGGAAAATTTCGTGCTTCAGCAAACACTTTGACCCAATCAGATGGCAATTCACACAGTGTTTTTTGATTGATAAGTCCCATGTTCTTATCACATTCCATGTAAGAGTGTCCTCGCACAGGGAATAATTTTAGCAGATTTAGCTGAGCAGATAGCATAATGGCTTATTTAAATCTGGTCACACTGACCGTATTGTCATGTATGTGACACAACAGTTACAAATTTTAAACTTTGTTGTTGTTTTTTTGTGTTGTTGTAAATTAATTAACTATTATCTATTAAATAACTATTAGATATCGTCGCAGTAGAAGTAAACAGAGCCGAGCCACACACACAGCATTCCGAGATATTAGCGATCAAAGTTTTGTAGTCTCGAGAATTTACATGTTTTTAGTTATATCTTTCAAACTACATATCACATCCTCACAAAAATTTTACATGTTATAGAAATGTATGTATTATAATGGGATATTATGAATTTTAAATGCTATAATTTGTAGTTTTATAGTTATTAAGGATTAAACCAGTTAACCTCTGTTTACTACTGAGAAATGGTTCAATTGTGTAAGCAGAGATTGTAGAGCAAAACGAAGATATGTGGGGTATCTTCGTTATGCATTATAAGTTTCAACGTGCCTTAAGGAGCATTAATTGCAGATCAAAAAGAGTTTATGTGGCAAAGATTAATTAAGCGTTGTGAATTTTCGCAGTTAGTCATGAACTCTTGTAGTAGTAAATGTGGGGAATAGCTTAGTATGCTATTGTGCAGCATAGTAAATCACCTGATATTGTATAAAGTAAAATAAAACAAAACCACCCCAGTAAAAGAAAACACCATAAGTTGGCTAGAAAATAATACCATCGTCAATAAGTCCACTTTCTGCATCGCAGTCAACTATAATAATATAGGTACTTAGGTACCTAATACCTATGTATAATAAACAGGGTGGAAGTTTATCGGTTCCTGTCGGCACGTCAATGTACCCGACATAAGTAACTTTCATTATGGGACTAACTCGGAAATCGCGTTCCATACTTTTTGGTTAAGTAGGTTTACTATGGAACAGCTGGTTTTTTCGCGATTTCAGAGTTAGTCTCATATTAAAAGTTTCTCAGTATGTCGGGTACATTGACTGGCCGACAGGAGGTACACAGACTAATTCAACCCCGTATAATTATTATATACCTACTTTTATGTACATTGTACATGTTTAATTTAATCCTTCGATCGCGGATTCTTGGAAATCTATTGTTATTCTATTGTTGTCGCGATCACCAGTGCTCATAAGAGCATAAGGGGCTTGATAGGTTAATTTTAATTTTACAAGGAAAGCCAATTTTCAGGTTTCATTTTTTATTACATACTTAAAGAATTTCAAAACATTGTACATAATGTATAGGTATTAGGTATTATGTAAGTAAAAATTAGATTTTACGTTTATGAAAGAAAAATCACACATTTTCCATTTCAGAATTGCTTGAGTCATGGGAATTGCCTCCAGTAACCAAATTATTTAGGTAGAAGTCGTGGTATGCAGATGGTATTGTGCCCTTGTGACATAGCTCTTGTAAATGCCATTACAGTTATTAGCGCTGGCTATGACTTAACCCTTATCATCAGAAATTAGACAAACATTGTTATCAAATTTCACTGAAAAACCATTTTCAGTTAACCTATTAACGGACAGTAAATTTGTCGATAAATATGGAACATACATTACATTACTTATCATTTTCTTAACATTATTAGAAAACATTACATAAACATTGCGGATACCATTACAATTTAGTTTTTCATTATTTGCAACTGTTACTATACATTTCTTAATAATATCTAAATCTACAAACCATTGCTTATTCTTGCACATATGTGTTGTACACCCTGAATCAACTATCCAGTCATCATAGGAAAATGCAGCTAGTACAGACGCAGTAGATGTGCCCTCTTTCTGCTTCTTTCTCTCTCTTATAGCTTGAAACATTTTGATTTTATATGTCCAGGTTTCTTACAGTAATTGCAAATTATCATTTTCTTACTCGTAACAAAGCTGTTTCTCCGTTTCCGTTCTGTTGTAATAGGTTATTATGTCTCCTAAAGTCTTCCTGTAGAAGGCGGGCTCTAACGGTTTCACTAGTCAAGTTATCTTGCAAATTCAACGCCTCAAGTCCTGACACCAATGTATCGTACTCCTGAGGAAGTCCGCTTAGTAGTTATAGTTCTGCAACTTCTTTGTCGTCAACAGAAGAACAGAAGGTTACGTCTGAAAGAGGAAAGATATTTGCAATTGGGGAACCACAATATAATCTTCTTCTTATTTTTATCTTACTATTAGATTTTCTATTTCCTCCTTTTTAATATTAATATAATACATACATAATTATTTCTAAATAATTATGCTCTAAGCTTATGCGTGTTGAAGACGTTAAAGCAGCTTTAAAATGAGAAGCTATATTTTGTTACCTGCACTGAACTAAATTTTAATTGCTATGACACGAGTGTTAACTTAGTAATAGGGATATTACTGTATACACACCTGTAAAATTTTGTTTTATTGTCTGCCGAAAATTAATTTTATAGTGCGGCTGGCCAGGCCCCAAATTGTACGTAACAAATGAGCGTTGATTACAAATTTTATTGTTATTATATTGCTATTTCGGCCTATTACACTATAATTTTGATCCCCCGTAACAGCCGTATGATATCCCGAGGGGCCTGGCCTATTATCATCCTGAATGTTCTGTAAAATACGAATATTCTTGTAAACCTCCATTAGAATTTGGAAATATGAGGTTCTTCTAAGACAAAAATTATAATTTGTTACTCTCCATCCTTTCTACTAAGGGCCTGTTAATATTTTTAACGATAATGGACATCAGGCATTCTGGTCTAAAAAAAATAAAATGCGCGACCAGAACTAAGAATATTTCCAGTAGCTAGGCCATATTACGAACTTAAAAAATATATGGACTAATGCTGCCTTTCCACCAGAGCTGAGCGGAGCTATGTTGCGAGGAATGTGTTTTTGAAAACCAATACAATCGCTTCATAAGCCGGCGGATTGCACGCAGGATAGTGAATGGACCCTTTTTGCTACTTCCCTGAACAACCCTTACTGATAATCTGCGTGCTGGCAGGCCGTGGGCACTGGGCAGTGGGTGTGGGAGTAGAAAGTACAATACTATATCGAAAACGGTACTTAACTGTTTTTTTACGTATACAAACTTACTAGTACACGTATTACATTACATACTAAATGTTCCGCGCGGCTTCGCCCGCGTAATTTAGGAATGTCGCGGAAAGCGTACATTTTTCCGCAAAAAAAGAAACCTTAGATGTCCTTTCACGTGGTCTATTCTTCACGTGTGACAAATGACATAAGCTCCCGCAGCCAGCTCCAGCCGTTTTTTCCACACTTCTATTTCTTCGTTCCTATTAATATTAGCGTGATAAAAGCGTGGACTTACTATAATTTACTATAATTTTGTTGCGTTGACTAAAATTTTGAATGCCGAAACTTTATGCCGAAATTGCTAACTGAAAATAGATTTGACGGACGTCAAAATTTTAAAGGAGGAAGCGCCCCATAATAGCGGCTATAGAGTTTAAAGACGAATCGTACCGATTCGTCTTTAAACTCTATAGCCGCTATCCCCAACCCGCGGCCCGCGGGGCGTATGCGACCCGCCGGGACTTTATTTGTGGCTCATCTACTACAAGAGCACAGATTACAGGCTCTTGCCTTAACCTTGTCCCCCCTGCTCTTAAGGGGTCCGACCTCTTACTCACTCTCTGTCCCCTTCCGAGTCCGGTTGGGGCGACATACGCGTGTATGTTCTAATGTCAAAGTAGTTGGTAGAGCTCTCTACGACAATGTCGCGGTCGCGGTCATGATTTAAGTAAGTGTTCCTATGCTATCCGCATGCGAACTCGAACCCGGGATCGAGCTCGGCACCGGATTTCGGTCGGTCTGTCTGTTTGTTGTTCGGGTCGTATTAAGTCCTCGGGGAAGGCGCCGGCGTCGTCCCCGGTGCAGTACTAACCACGCGGGTGAGTGATTTGTGTTTACGTAACTGTACACAGTACGTTACGTATTCTGTGATGGGGTCTACAGGGTCGGCTAAGATATGCTTAGGCCATCTGAAGGGGTATCGAAATGCCCGTGCGTCATGTTTATAGTCCACAGCCTTACGAATTAGTGGATTGGGATGTACTTTGCCCTTCTCAATGAATCTCTCAGAGAGTTCTTTGTTATAGACTTTGATATAAATAGATAAGCTCGCAGTCTCTATGCAAGTCGGGTGTTTCGCATGTGACGGGGGCACCTGTTCCCATGCGCAAAAAACGGTTTTGAACTCGTAGCAATTTGTTCATCTGATTGTCACTTATGTGTGCGAAAGAGACGCACGCATAAGTGAGTATCGTTCTTTTACATGTTTTGTATAAGGTGAGCTTATGTATTTTTTTGCTGACATTTTGCTGCTATAATTTGTATAATACAAATTTCGCTTTACGTACGGTATTCGATAATTATATGGTTCGTGAATGACATCGTTTTGTTTAGTACTACTCCTAACTCCTAAGTATTTGAGAGCTGTGACTTCGAAAATTAATTTTCCGTGCAGACTATGAATGAATGAATGAATGAATGAATGATTTATTGCATAAATGTGGTACAAAAAGGTCTTACAATAATATTACTTATAACATGGCTCCAACATTCTGCCTAACAAGTGGTGACTAATATGTTGCATTTTCTTACGTTTTAGTCCGTTAAATAATATAGCGTGACTTTTGTCGGGGTCTAGTTCAATTCTCCATTTAGCGAACCATTCACCGAGTTCGGTAACTGCTTCTTGGAGTTTTTTGAACGCAAAAGCTATTTGACGATGAGAAAGAAAAGGGCCGTGTCGTCCGCGAATAGCGCTTTTTGTACTCGAGGGTGGGTGGGCAAATCGGACGTGTAGAGACTGTAGAGGGTCGGAGAGAGAACCGAGCCCTGTGGTACTCCAGCCTCTAGGCTCTATATCTCTAAGTGAAGACAGAATGCCTTCGACTCTAAAATGAAATTTACGGTTTTTGAGGTAGTTACTTATTATTATAAGGCGGTGGTCCTGAGGTGTTTTCACCTGGACCTTTATACCGGTCGGATTTGTGGTAGCCGACGAGTAGGGGGCTTTTTATCATTTATTGCAGCGCAGATAATGTTCCATTTTTCCTTCTCCTGTATTATAACAGGAGGAGGCATTTTGGGGGCGGTTTCCGTCTCTGAAGCCAGAGGGGCCTGAGACTACTTGCGAGGCCTGCGAGGCCTGGGGCGCCTGATGGGCGATCGGGGGCGAACGGGGGACGCGCGACTACTAGTCTGCACAGACGTCACGGTTTGCTCGGGCTTAGGGGCCGGTTTAGTTTTTCTAGACTTTGGTTTCCCGGCCTGTTTAGTCGGGGAGGACATGACTGGAGAGGAAGAGCCTTCGGCGCGCTTTCTCTTCTTCGTCTTTTTACTGACGACCGTGGAGAAGTCACCTTCACCAGGGTCAGTCTCTTGCTCCGAGCAAGACATCTCAGAAGGAGACGAGTAAGTAAGTCACTCGAACGCCGTACTCGCAGTGCGCATGCGCCAGTGGTAGCAAATAATAATTGACCCTATTCATAAAGCAGTACAGTCTAAAGTCGCTCGATGTAGTTAGTAACTTGGTTAGCGTTTGTGCAGGGGGTTCCCTTATAATATGTATATGAGTAGGGTTTGCCAACTTGTTGATCAGAAATCTGGGAGGAGGGAGGAAAGATTATCTCTGTTGAAATTATTTTTCATGTAACCACGTACTTGTACAAAATAATTTCAGTGGTTCCTAAATCCCACTGTTCCAAGATGTGTTCAACAACGGCAATAAGGGACAACCTTGTTTGAGATGGATGTAGAATTTTGTGTGGATCTACATTTAGAAACTTCTGAGATTCTTTTTAAGTATTGGCATTGTCTTTATGCTTGAAATGATTATAAATTTCTCGTGTCAAGTCTTCGCACCTACGAGGAAATTCTTGCATGCTTCAGATGCGCACAGGTGAGCCGAATGACATAAACATTTTAATACGAAGATACCCGGTAAATTTTCCTTCAGCCTGCTAGCAACACTGTTATTTGCACCCATCATCACATTACAGCAATCGGCGGCGAATCCAATCATATTTTCTAGTGGGTTATTCTTATACAAAAAAGTCTGAGTCATAACTCTGTAGTCTGTACAAATTCTCAACTGTAGTGCCTTGGTTTTTTGTTTTCCAAACAATATAAATAAATAATATTAAAGCAGCCAGCCTTTCAAAATACCCAATTAAAACCGTTTCAAGGGTGAGCGCTGGCGGTCCCTGACTGCCGCATCTTCCCAAAGTCCTCTTTTTTTCATAGAAAATACCACGCTTCAAGCGGCCAATTTCTTGCGGGAGCACTTGAATACGTTTTTTTTTTATTCATACGATCACTTAATTCCTATAATGGATTGTTTACGATTGTGGATATCTTCAAACTACTTCCACCAAGAGGAATATTTCTCTGGTTCCGTTAAATGAGTAGTATAAAGCAGGTAAAAAAAAACTTTTTAGAGAGATAAAAAGACAATCGTAGGTAATATTCTTCTTCTTTTTCACTCTTGTCTGTTTATCCTTTTAACAAATAGCTGCTCATTGTTCAGCTTTATTACTCCACCTTATCTTTATTACTAGCCGTACAAATTCATTCATCCAGCTGCTTTGCATCTACTTACACATCTAGCGGTACTAGTCAGTATCCAGTTTCGCAATCAAAGTATCCCATCTTGGCAGTATCGGGGGATCAGCTGTGATCGAACATGTGGAGGACCGGAGACAGGCGGTAAAAATCCAATGCGGTTAGACCTGGCGGGCTGGCGGGTGACGTGTTTTTCACGTTCAGTTTGCGCCTCCTTTCCTAATACTTTAGTTCATCTAGTATCAGGAATTATTTTTCATCAAAATTTTCATCGACGTCATCAAAACTTTCATTGCAATTTATTATATCCTAAGATCCCACCGTAAAATCCTACATGAATCGTTTTTTTCCATCAAATATATTTTAAACTAATCTTTAGAACGTATAGAATGGATTAATGTTGGGTTGCCTTGTCAAAAGTAGCCGCAAGTACCTCTAATTAAGTTTAATGTTCATGAGATAAATGCATAAATTTGCGTGTATATTTTTTTTCAATAAATTTTACACTATTTGAAAGAAAATGACGAGAAAAAATAAGGTATAAATGGTTGCCAGCTGTAAGTCTGCCGCAACCTAGGGTTGCCAGCCCGTAAACAGACATAGTTATTCATCAAAATTGAAGCATTGATTTTTTTAATAATTTTGATACATAATTAAAGTTTTATGCATTTTGTACATGAATATCCATGGTTGCCAGTTGCACGATAGCCGCAAACTGGGGTTGCCATCACTTTTGTATACGTCATCGCGTAACCTCACGCGATGTCGTATACAAAAGTGATGGAAGCGCAAGAGAAAAGAAGCAGGTATTGTTACGTGCGATAAATGAGGATATTGCATAGCAGCTGCGACACTGATAGCCTAGTCAACAAATATTTGTGGATGGAAAAGTCCGAAACAGAATTTGACTTAGAATTTGAGAGAAAAGTTCCTTTATACTTCCTATTTTTTTTGTGTTAAACGAGTATCCATACTATACACTTATACTATAATATTATAAAAGCGAAAGTGTGTCTGACCATCTGTTTCTTCTTCAAGCCCAAACCATTGAACTGATTTTGCTGAATATTGGTATATCTAAAGATTCTTTGAGTCCACAAAAATTACACTAAATAACAAGTAGTAATTACACTAAATAATGCCAGAAAATCTGTTGCGCTAAAGCTCGTTCTTCAGTCTCCTTTCTAATATTTTCTGCTTTTAACTGAAAGACGATAATATATTATTTTAGTAAATACATACTGCTTTAAATAATGGTTACCACTCTCAGGACTCAGATATTCTGTTCTGTCATCTGTTGAGATTCTGGGTAAGTATCAAATATTTTTAGTACCCAATAATTTTAAAAGTATATTACTGCTTCCCAACGAACATAATCAGAAGCTCTGCGTTTACTTGATGTTTTATTTTCATCTAAAATTAAATTATGTTTTTAACTCACATTTTTGAAAATAGCTTTTTGCTTACATACTTTTCAAAATGTTCGTTTGTTAGACGATTATTTCTGGGCATATTCATCATTGTTACCTGGCTAAATAGTCTTTCGGCAGGAGCAGATGACGGCAGTGGTGAAAGTGGTGGTTGAATTTTATAACAACTTTGAATTGAGGGGTTTTCTAACATTTTTAACACAGTATCTCTGCGCTTCAAGTAATGAGTGATGTGTAACCCTTCATTACTCTTTTTTATTGAGGAATAGAAAGTTAAAAATTACAAAATAATATATTTTAATGAATATGTGAATATTTTCATTTACATTTTTAAATGAATAATGGATAAAAATTTCGTTACTATTAATAAGTGATTATTGCACACAGACATAGATCAAGATCTTGGTCTACGTCTGTGGTATTGCATTATTTTTTATACTTATATTCGGATTTTACGGCAGCGGGCAGAGTACTGCCGTCGGCTGTTACAACTAGTTTTTTTTTTAAATTACAACAGAAAACGTTAGTTTTGCGTTATTAACCGACTTAAAAAAAAGGAGGTTATCAATTCGACGCGTATGTATGTAATATTTCCAGAACTGCCCAGTTTTTGTGTGTTAATCTATAATAGCTTCTGAACAAATGTGCCAAATTTCAAAAGTGTATGTATGTATGTTTTTATGTTTGTGCACGCATATCTCCGGAACTACAAGTCCGATCTAAATGATTCTTTTTGTATTGTACTAGGTATTGTTCAACTTAGGGAATACTGCAAGTTTCATCAAAATCGGTTCAGTAGTTTTTGAGATAGGGAATTTAAATTCTCAAATACGTACAAATTTGAAGTCGATTTTATCTTTTAAAGGTGAACGCAGATTTGGCCGCACCGCACGCACCGCAGTCGCCGCATTCGGAATTCTTTATATGAAGTTATAGGCAAGCTCGCATACCTATCCGCGCCGCAGTCTTCGCAACTTCTACATTCTTTATATGAGGAATTCCGAATGCGGCGACTGCGGTGCGTGCAGTGCGGCCAAATCTGCGTTCACCTTTAAAATACAGTTATTTTGAAGTCCATAACAGGTGCAGCCTGAAATATAGTCAATTATTATTATTAAAAACAATCTATGTCATTTTGTTCTCTAAGATAAAAACTATACTTATTGTTTTCTTTATTCAATACCGACTTTTATTTTTGCTAACCTTTTAGAAAGTATTCCTCAAAATATCCTTTATTGTGCGTCATTTGTCCAACTAGTGGTGTACCGTGTAATTCCCGTCGATATCGATGGACATAAATCTCTCGCACGTCAATTTGCTGCACGGTGGCGCGTCCGCAGCTATCATTATACTAAACGCGTGAAAATTGCTAGTGCTGGCCTTATTTATTGACTGGTTTCGACTTGTAACAGATTTATTAGAACTCACTATATCAAATGAACGAAACGTATCAAAAATAGTATGTTAATTTAGAATAAGACACTATTATTTTGTATATCATACAAGACAGTATTAAGAAATGAACGAAAAAACAAAAATACGATGCAAATTACAACGTTATATTGTGTGATGCCAAAAATGGACCCCTGCAGCTCACCAGTAGCACGAGTCTGCTACTCAGTGCAGCAGAAAATTGTTAAATTTAATTTAATATATTTCTTAAAAAAGGTATTTTTATTTATTTATTACAGTAGTGGACTTTATTACTTCGCATCGATTTGGATTCATAAATTACTAAACGAATTATGATAGAGTAGATTACAGGGAAGGAAAGTACGTAAGTGTTGCTGACAACGTGTGTTAGTCTTTTGGTAAAATGACACAATATGCCTAAATGCTTAAAAGTCCGACAATGGTATTGGGTATTTGATTAGTATTAGCACTTCCAAGTTCCAATACGTCTATATACCTAGTTGGTGCATTTCTTGTAATTACTCGAATACATTCTAAAATTAAAATGAAATTCTAGATTCAAAGAAGTATATTATACAATGCAATGATAGCAAGTGTGATATGAGATAATATAAAGTCGAGTATCTATAATAGGCTTAAATACTTGAGGTTACTAAAATTTCGCATTTTATCGATAACTTTTTCTTCTCTATTCCCTTAATCGTATCACTCGCGGCGTTAAGGGTTGAGCCCTATTAGTAAAGACCAAAGATTCAAAGAAGCCCTGTAGTTTACTTGTACAACCGTCTATCCATCGTAGTACTAAATTATTATAATTTGTGTTACTGGTTCTCTCAACACTTCCTTATCGCAACTGAAACGGTTACATTGAATATTAAAACTAATAACTTAGTTCCATAACTAATAGGGGCTCGGCAATCAGCCTATAGACACTGATTAAAATGAAAAGTATCTTCGATGTTTCCGGCTTTTGTCTTAAAAAACTGTTAACACTAACATATTTGTTAACACTAACATAATATTTGAGGATATCAACATCTAATTAAAGATCTTTCCGCCTGCGCTTAAAGGTAAAATATCAAGTGTATCATGAGATGCATCATGTAGGAAAAGTGTTTATTAATAACGAACATCTGTTCAGCGTCACTAAATGCAAAAGATGCAAAATGATGGGGGAAAATGAACAAGACATGTAATATAAGGATAACTATTACTCCAATTTTGACCCTGGTCACAGAATACTAAATAGTTACCCTGGGCGAAAAACCACATCAGTGAAGGCAGATACACTCGTTGAATAATTCAAATGTTTGCGGTGTGGTCGGGTTTGTCAGGCGTCATGATGATTCAGATAAGGATAGATTAGGATTACGTTAGTCATGAATCATGATCATTAGGCCTTTTGAGTGCACCGCAAAGGTTGTTTGTGTAAAGCATTGTTTGCACGTTGCCTTATAGATCAAGAAATTCATTGACGCCTGTTAAATGTTTGGTCACAACGACGAATTTATTTCATGAATGGGATTTGATATTGGTGACAGTTGATAATTTTTGACAGGATTAAGTACTCTTTTCTATACTTACTATGAAAATAAGCTCGTTTGCATCGGCCCTAGCAATGATTTTCATGCGATTTTTAACCGACTTCAAAAAAGGAGGTTATCAATTCGACGCGTATGTATGTAATATTTCCAGAACTGCCCAGTTTTTGTATATGTTAATCTATAGCAGCTTCTGAACAAATGTGCCAAATTTCAAAAGTGTATGTATGTATGTATGTTTTTGCACGCATATCTCCGGAACCACAAGTCCGATTTTAGTGATTATTTTTTTATTGTACTAGATATTGTTCAACTTAGGGAATACTGCAAGTTTCATCAAAATCGGTTCAGTAGTTTTTGAGATAGGGAATTTTAATTCTTAATTACGTATACAAAAATTTGAAGTCGGTTTTATCTTTTTAAAATACTATGTAAATATAATTATGTACAATTGACATGCGAAAAGTACTTGCTTAAGAACCTGGGCTTGTACCACGAAACCGTTTTGAGACTCAAACAATCGAACGAGAATGCCGCATCCTACTCTAACAAACGTGAAATTACGTTGTTAGCAGGATGTCGATTGTTTGAGTCTCAAAACGGTTTCGTAGTAGGCCTACGTCTCGGAGTCTTACGCAGTGGAATACCCAATGATACAAATAATTACTTTGAAGCTCCCTTTTTTAGATTTACCCAGATCATATTTTATTCACTAGCGCTTTTAATTTGCTTACGCCAAATACGTTTATCCATCAATAACGCTACGGAAAAATTCCACAATTTGCTGAGTTATTTTTACCCAACTTGTGACAATTAACTTAAATGTGTTCATTAGAAAAATTTCCACTATATTAGGCGGATGAGACAAAAGTGTAATGGCTAGATCAGCTCAGTTATTTGACCTAAATTGTCCAGGGCTACACAACTATAATTGTCTCCATTTTGGTATGGTTGTTGAATGTAATATAAATTTACAAATTAGCTATCTGACGGTATGATCAAGTATTATATTGGACTGAAAGCCATTAAAAAATATTATTTTATCATCTCATTTAATAATAGGTACATTAATCATTAATGTATTAAGAAATTATACTGTTTCTCTACTTTGCTATTCCTGGTCCTTTCAAGATTTGCTCCTATCCTCCCAAGCCGTAAGAATAGCGATAACAGTGTACTTGACCAATAAGGAAAGCACCTCTTTTGGAAATGCTCGTACGTTTCTGTGCTTTTGTATAAAGTCTTCTGTTCAGTCAACAGCAAAAGTAATAGGTTAAAATTATAGTATACAATATTTTACGTCTGCGCCATCCAATCTTTTGTTGGCAGTTGGCACCAACTTAACTTGACTTAGGAAGTACTAACCTTAAGTGTTGGTATATTTATGCGTAGTTTTTGTACGGAAATTCAATATTACTAGATATAGCTTAAAGATATAATTATGTATTATGCATTAGGTGTTTGTTCGTTTCTCGCTTAAAGACGATTGAAGACGCAAGTGGAATAAGTGGGTATTTAAGCAAAAAAAAAAAACATTTTAAAAATGGTAGTCAAATAAACACTTTCCGTCTTCATTTTTTCTCACCAAGTTTTGCGAATCATTGTTATTATCATCAGTATCATCTTGAAATCTAAAAGGTTGCTCACCCAGTTTTATGGATCATATTAAGCTCTTGTAATTGTGTCTGACGTTGTCGCTGTATATAACTATTTTATTAATGTATTTATTTCGCACTAATTGCTAGTGAGAACTGTGTGATGCTCACAAATTAATAGGATCATGTTGGATCTTTCCTAAACTAGTATACTTGACTTATTTCGTGCGAACTTTGTTATGAAATAGCGTGGTAAAAGTAATATCCATTTTTGAGATGCGATTTGAGAGTTTGGGGCAATTTAGACATATTTTGTTTAGAATATAGGTCTATATTCTGTTTTAATTTTTATAGCATACAGAAATTAAATGGCAATAATACACCAAGTCTCTCAACTCATAATTCACAAGTCACAACAGACATGTGATTTCGTCTACAGTCCTCTCGGATCATTCCACATCGGCGTTTCTTGAATGAAAGTGATCTATATGTCTAGGACACAAGGGTCCTGTCAGAGGAAGAATAAATCTGAACGCTCCGTACACAGCTCACGAACGTCGTGACTGACCATCATCACTGCACTATGATTTAAATTAATTTGCTGTTTACTTTACAAGTTGGATGATAACATGCATTTCCAATAAGTGTACTAAGTTACTGTTTTTTTATTGTCCATTTTTAACGGATTTAAGTTAACGTTAACTGATGCAGCTTTTTATATCTTAAACTAGCTGTCCCGGCAAACGTTGCTTTGCCGTAATATAAAGTATTTCGCCCATATTATTTATTGAAGTGACTAAGTATGTCGCCATGGCAACGTCGGTCGCTATCCCGTCGAACAAACAATGGTCGCTGTCAGTCTCAGGTTTTAATAATTAACTATTATTTATTCAACAAAATATGCACTTATCAATATATAAAGTACCCAGTAGCCGATTCTCAGACCCACTGAATATGCATATAAAATTTGGTCAAGATCAGTAAAGCCGTTTCGGAGGAGTACGCTATCTAACATTGTGACACGAGAATTTTATATATTAGACTAGCTGTCCCTGCAAACGTTGTTTTGCCATTTAAAGTATTTCCACTTCATCAGTAACTGATACAAAATCTTACCCCCTCTTTTGTCCCCTAAGAGAGGTGGGGAGAAAATTTTATACACCAGATGCTAAGTTGAAAAACAGTTAATAATATTATGAAGTAAGTCCGTTATTAAATGGCATCTGACAGAAAAACATGGGAAAAGTTAGAGGAGGCCTTTATCCGAAGAGGAGCCATGCCAATAAACTAAATTAAAATAAAAAGGTTTAAAATAGGGATATAATAATAATATTGTTTTTTTTAGTTTTTGTGTATAAAAATATCCATTTGTGTAAAAGTGTGTAAAGCAATGAAATAAACGGCTTTATTATTATTATTATTATTATTTTAAGTCCATTAAAGAAAAAGTTTGATACAAAATCTGACCCCCTTTTGGTTTTTAACGTTAACTGATGCAGCTTTTTATATCTTAAACTAGCTGTCCCAGCAAACGTTGCTTTGCCGTAATATAAAGTATTTCGCCCATATTATTTTATTGAAGTGACTAAGTATGTCGCCATGGCAACGTCGATCGCTATCCCGTCGCACAAACAATGGTCGCCGTCAGTCTCAGGTTGTAATAATTTACTATTATTTATTCAACAAATGCACTCATCAATATATAAAGTACCCAGTAGCCGATTCTCAGACCTACTGAACATGCATATAAAATTTGGTAAAAATCAGCAAAGCCGTTTCGGAGGAGTTCGTGGACATTGTCACACGAGAATTTTATATATAAGATTATCAACGTACAAGATTATAATAAGAAAAATATGGACACTTCCATCGGCGCGAAGTAGCACATGGTCTGTATTTGTACCTAAAATTTATTTTGCGGTTTCTAAACCACCATGACGTAAATCTGAATCAGATCATCGCATATAAATCATCAGCACCTACTAGGAAAACCTGTTAGTCACATTATCTATATTCCACACAGGGGCACTGGTCAGGTCTATTGTATGACATATCTATGGATGATCAATCATTGGCACTTTTGGTGACCAAATATAGGCTTGGTTAATAGTTTAAACTCTATTTAGTTTAGTCTTCGAACTTGGGTTAGTCTAAATACGTATATACCCTACCGGTTTAATAAACTCTTGATAATCCCTCAAGGTTAGGAGCTTCTGAAATAATAGTTAATTTCAGTAAGGATGTGGAATCACTCGAGCCGACCTACTAAAATCTAAATGAATATAATGCCAAAGCATAGTTTTGAAAACGATGACACTTGCGGGGACCATCGAAAGCAGTGTTCCATAGGTCTAACAATATAAATTCAACCAATAAAATTTAAAGATAGCTGCCCAGGAATCTAGCAGGTCGTGCCGGAAATACCATATTCAGAAGAATACCTCAGATGACCTGGATAGTTAGGCTATTAACGGGACAGAATATCTGAAAATTATACCTTATTCTATTCAGTAACGTAATAGAAATTGACCATAGTATTTTACCACAACCTACCATAGTCTAGCTAGACAAAAAGTTTGATATGTATTCTTCGCGGCTTAAACTATTACCCTTCAGTGAAATCTTTTAACAGCCAGAGTGCAAAATGTTAAAATATGACTGAAGTCTGATGCATCCATATTCCATACAGGATGGTTCTACAGAAAGCACAAATATTAACATTACTTAATTACAAACTTAAGAATTTATGTTTTTAACCGACTTGAAAAAAAGGAGGTTATCAATTCGACGTGTATGTACTTATGTAATATTTCCAGAACTGCCCAGTTTTTGTATATGTTAATCTATGACAGCTTCTGAACAAACGTGCCAAATTTCAAAAGTGTATATATGTATATATATATATATATATATATATATATATATATATATATATATATATATATATATATATATATATAATGTATGTATGTATGTTTTCATGTTTGTGCACGCATATCTCCGGAACCACAAGTCCGATTTTAGTGATTCTTTTTTTATTGTACTAGGTATTGTTCAACTTAAGGAATACTGCAAGTTTCATCAAAATCGGTTAAGTAGTTTTTGAGATAGGGAATTTTAATTCTTAATTACGTACAAAATTTTGAAGTCGGTCTTATCTTTTTAAAATACTAAATTATTATTTGTAACAAAAATAATCTGATGAAATTATCTGATACAGTTATGAGTTTATGACAATGGCAAGACTATTTTTGTTATAGCCATGTTCTAGTTCAACCCTAAACAGTTTTTATATTTTTTCTAAATTGCTTTATCCTAATACGAAGAAGTAATTTATTACGCAGTAGCAGCACCATTAGGTATTTTTAGTAGTTTGTAGAAATGAGAAATGGGCACTTAATGATATTTAATGGCCGGCATAATCATAGCTAAAACGTTAAAAAAATAAAACTGTCACTCGAATTGTTTATGGTCGCAAATATGGTAGCGGTCATTTTAATGTCACATAGAATTTATTGTGCCCATTAAATATAACTTGTCCAGTTGTTTGAATACGATTAATAATAAAGGGTTTCTATTGTGTACAAACAAAACATGATCTCCAAACAAATTATAACATTATCCTGTCAAACGGTATCGTAAAGTGTGAACCACAAAAAATCGTCACACGCTGCCTGCTGGGGACACATTGTGAGCGGAGCGAGGCGCGTACGGCGTAAGCTAGGCGGAAGAGATAGGTAATATTACGCAAAGGTCTGAACAGAGGGAGCTACTTGCGCATACAGTAAAAGTCCACATGTTGCACACGTCATAACTCCTATCAGAATATTGACAGAAACGTCAAACGTTGAACAAAACTTTTTGTTTACTGTTCAGACAGCTGCTCAGGCAGGTGCTGCCAATTGCACCGTGGGTGGTTGGTTCTTCTTAATCTTTTGGCCGTGGTGGTAATGTTCGAGTGTTAATAAAATGTTGGACTTGTGACACTAGAAAATTCACTGTGACAAAAAAGACTTAATCCGCTGAACCGATTTTAATAAAATTTTGTAAGGAGATACTTTGAATTCCAAGAAAGGACAATAGGATAATAGTTTTTGTTGCAAAAAAAATTACTATTCCTTTGCAATAAACGAATGTAGACGCAACGGAGTTACGGGCGTCATCTAGGCCCGTGTAAATAGTCAGTACTTAAGATGCGACCCGCGGGGCTAATATAGTCGCATAGCAATTCCTCTCAATCAATTCACAAAATTAATTGTCAAAACTGTAAAAGTCACGAATGTCAAATTAGTACGAATTTAGACCAATTGAATTGGTATAAATTTGACATTCGTGAGTTTGGCAGTTTTGACAATTCATTTGGTGAATTGATTAAGAGGAATTGCTATGCGACCGTTTTAGCCCCGCTGGTCTCATGACGCGATTCTGCTCTGTGATTGGTCCAAATTTTGACAGCCAACCAATCACAGAGTCTTGAGTCAAACTGTGTCTTGAGGCCGAGATGAATCTTGAGTACTGACTATTCATAAGGGCCCTAGTATATTATTTTATAACTTTTAAGTTCGTGATTGAACGTTTTAAATCGCTCCGCTAGTCCTTAGTCGACCCTTTAAATATTCATCAAAGACGCTACGTAGGTGGTCCATTCTTCGAAGCACCCTCATAGTCTTTAATAGGGGTTGTATGCAATTCACTCTGATTTACTTTAAATCGGCCCACAGATTATATCTCCAAGTATTTTGTTACCGGTGAGTGATACGAATTGCCGATTTGTTTCCTGTTTCTCAAGAAAAAAGGATAGAAAAAGTAAAAGTGGACAGTCTTTTTTAATTCCTTTGAACATAATTAAATTTCATTAGACAACATTGCGTTATTAGCCGAATAAATAAAATTTCCCAGATGATGGATTCAATTCGTTTATCATTTATAAACTATTATAGATACAAGTTTGGGGGTTGGGGCGCTGTTGTTGTTAATGACCTCCATTGCATAGGTATTCCATTCACTTGGATTTTCTTTATTTAATTCGACTGATACTCAACAAGCCAGGGGCCTTAGGGGCTGTTTCTCCACTTCCTGATATGTTTCAGATAGGCTATCCACAACTTATCTGATAGATGAAGTATGGAGTATCTGTCAGATAAGTTGTGGATATCATATCCGACACTTATCAAGAAGTAGTGAAACAGCCCCTTCAGGTTGCAATTATTGATCATCATCATCATATCGCCTATATATTCGTCCACTGCTGGACATAGGCCTCTCTCAGTGAACGCCAAGATTACCGATCTCCTGCTACTCGCATCCAACATGACCCGCAACTAACCCTTGCGATTATTATATGATAATAATAATTATATCTAATACAATCAACTTCACAAAATTTCTCCTTCATATTGTTTTTCTAGCAGTCAGATTGTGATTGTAGCCCGTGCCATTGAGGACGAAGTAAACAAATTCTACAACATTATAGACGAATCACGGTTTCTCCAATATCAAAATCACATGTAAGTAAATCCGCGAAAGACTGAACACGATAAATTCTGGGTCCGTACCCCGAACGAAAGTAAAAAAAAAAACAATTGTATCAGTTCTCAACGTAAGGATAATGTTTCGGAGAAAAAAGTGAACATGGATCGAACGTGTCTGACTCTTGTTTTATCCAAAGTCCAAACCGTTTTGTTAACATGGTCGGTAATTAAAATATACCGATGGTCGAGAGTGGTACGTTTGGTTTTAGGTTCAAATTCAACATCTTGTAGCGGAATTATATTCCGATCCAGTGATTCAATCCAGCGTTGAATTGCTACTTTTTTTTATAAAATAAGGGGGCAAACGAGCAAACGGGTCACCTGATGGAAAGCAACAACCATCGCCGTGCAGGTGTGTTGCCTTGCTTGCGTGCGTTGTTGCTACTGTAATATTATTAATTGTAAACGGGTACTGTAATGATGCATCCCTGGAATGCACTTTTTTATTTTTCTTTATTGGAACAAAAAACAGTCACATGTTAAAATCTTAAAGTAAGTACAATTAGATATACAATATAGACAAACACGTTACAGCTTTGGTTAGTGTTTTATGTTTCATATTTTTTTTATAAATCTAGAAAAGCAGAAACAGTTACTTTAATAAAATATGTGTAGAATCTGTTCCAAATAAAAAAAAAAAAAAAACTGAAGTGTTTGAAGAAAATTACGTACGAATTCCCATATCAAAAATTAATAAGATTTCTTCTGACCCTCGTGTCACCATACATTACAGAGCAGTCAAGTCCAGGGGTCTGTGTGTAATTGATTTAGTTAACGTCCGAAACGCTTAGCACTAATCGACTGGAAGCAGAGTTAGCGTCAGCCTCGATTGAGGGGAAGATTGCACTGGCTAGAAACATTGTAGATTTTTCTGGTAGCTAGCCAAGTATATTCATTTATTTTTTCTTATTGCTTGTAGAAAAAACGTTTTGCTAGCTCTGGCTAGTGAATCAATTGAATTCGTCACATGTTTTTGGATTTGCGTGGAATTTTGCGATAAAAAATTACTTTTGAATTTTGAATGTTTTAACAACTAAAATGCTTAGAGGCTTTTACATATTGTTGTATTTTTCTTTTAAAAATAAAACCATCACCTAAATTGTTTCTGATAAATTATTATTATTCAAGTTAATTATTAAACTCTAATTATATTGTTACTATAAAAATGTTCCATATATACAAAATAATTGTATGTTTAATGTTCATCTATAGCTTGTTTCTTGTTACAAGAAAATTGTGTCTGTATTACTCTTGTATTACTAGTATGGCTGGTTCTTAAATGCAAGCTACTGAGGTTAAGGATCAAGAAAAATTGCTTCGGACTTCATTGAGTACATTGACAATTCGCGCAATTTCACAAGCTTATTCCCAAATAAGCAATTTTGAGTTCAGATACTTAGGTTTTAGAGTTGATTTTACTTTTCAAGGAATCTGGGACTAAAAGGTTATGGAGTTGCACTCAATTGAAAAATTCCTAGAGAGATTGAGGGAGGTATTGGGGTTGAAACCCCCGTGTTTATTTCCGTTTTATTTTGGAACTGATCGCAATGGTATTTCTGGAATTTTTAAGGAATGAGATGTTCTTATCCTGGTCTTTAGGTAAGATTGGTGCTGCGATATGTACTTGTACGCAGGTGTTAATATTATTATAACACCAGTCACCACACAGTTAAACATCTTGGTCCCGGCAGACAAACAATTTTGTAAAGACATTCCATATTCAAATCCTTAATATTCAATTTAAATTTGGAATGCTTTAGTCAGTTCATACTTCGAACACCGAACCACACGCATTGTTTACAGATAAACATCTCTTCGTCAATCACCCCATAAACTTTTTCAGACTATTCTGGCCCTTACATGGGGTGGAATAAATATCAGAATCCGACGATGGGATATAATTTATGATTATGAGTACCAATTGGGCCAAGTATGTAGGTTGTTTGACATAATTTTCTCGGTTCCGATATCGGTTCTCATTAGTAAGGTATCGTGGTAACTTATTTGTTCGAATGTTTTACTGTAGGATTATAAAGTGAGTCAGGAATCTTTTACGATTTGTGTTCTACTACGAAGTTAAAGTTAACCTTGAAATTGTAAAGATGTATTAACCTATCAAGCCCCATAAGAGCACCGGTGATCGCGACAACAATAGAATTACTATAGATTTCCAAGAATCTGCGATCGAAGGATTAATAATCGATTTTCCTATCCGATAACCGTTTGAATTCGTAGTGCAACCTTATCATGGAGTGGAGTATCGAGTATCGATTTATCGCCAAATTAACATTTTGAAAATGTTACTTATCGGCGTTTAAAATGGGACAGTCTTGTGAGTACGGTCGCGAATGCCGACAGAAATGTTTTATCACTTTCGGACCTTCTACAACGGTAATAAGATCGTAGTGTGGTACACCGCCAGCGAGCGTACGTTGATTTATATGTGCCGGCGCAGCGATCTAATAAATCTCAATCAAGATAACAGATACGATATGATTGGTCTGCTGTCGGCGAGATCCGGGAGATATTACATAACTAGATCCACTTGGTAATGAACTGATTTTTTCTCGCACTTGCACTTCGTTAGGCGGCCATTTTGAAAATTTTAACATTTTTACCCTGCAATCCACCATACCAACACCATAAATGTGAAAGTGTGCATGTCTCTTACCTCTTCACGCCCATATCGCTGACCGATTTTGTTGAAATTTGGAGGCCCGGGAAAGTTCCCAAAAATGTACGGTTACCGAGCGATTGACGAATTTCGGCGCAACGGAGTTTGAACGGTCATCTAGTACTAAAATTAGACGTACTTGTTAGAAAGTAGAGTTAGAAGTACTTGTTAGAGATTTTCGGAGAGGGTTTCGGACAAGAAAGAAGGAAAAGACAATCAAAATATCTTCAACGATTTCAAAAATAATTTGTTTATCTCTTTTAATTAACACGCTCATAACGATAGTCTCAACAATACTTAGTTTAGCTTGAAGACTTATAAATATACTACATATACCTATAGTATTCTTAATGATATTTTTTTGTAAAATTGTATCAATACTTATTGTGATTTTCTGTGTTTACTTGGAGAAAACATACCCATAAACATACAAGTTAAAGTTTAATGTTAGCAGTTGTAATAAGAAATCCTATTTTCTTGTTTGTCCTATCTGCGTCTAAGCAACGATAGCGATACATAGGTTATATACTGCGCTTGTCAAGTGAAAAATGTTTTATATTCGAGGGGTCCTGTACAAAAATTTAGAGTATTTCATTGTTCACCGATAAAGGACTTTGACAGCACAATAGATAGTACTAGGGTTGTCTCAAATACGATGCGCTGTGAGCCTGTGAAAGCGCGAGACAACCGTGAAGATATCTTGAAATATTTTGAAAAACATGAGTAAGTATCCATAAACATGGGTTTCGTCTTAGAAATTTATATTTAAAATAAAAATATACTTATTTTAAATATTGTTAGCATCGCTAAAACACGACAACGGCTGAACCGATTTGTTAATTAAAGTCTTAAAATATTTGTGGTAGTCTAGAGAAGGTTTGCACGGTGAGATGTGTCAGGAGGGAAGTGATACGAAGTTCAGTCGGTAATCTAATTAAGGGCCTTCCCTACGGAGAATCCGTAATTTACCGTATTTAGAGCCTTATAAACTCATAATTTGAAAGCTACAGAGTTGTAATAAAAATACAGCAATAATCTTCAGTATATCAACATTGCTTTCCACGTTTTAAATTTTCTATTTTCGTTTATTATATTCATGATATCAGCTTCCAAAGTAAAGCCAATTTATTAAAATTCAAGCATACATTCAGCATCTCCTTAGTATTTAGAAATTCCTTTTATTTGAAACACATGCCAATAGATCGACACTATCATGAACTACATATTCCCCGTTTTAATTTTTTTTAGATCAAATTTTGAACTGAGGTAAGTAAAACAAATGGGGTTTTGGTGCGATCTCGGCAACGCGGCAAATGTATGGCCAAGGTCGTTTGCTCGGGGGACGTAAAGTAAAATTTTAGAAAAAAAAAAATTGTTAGGTTCACTAGTTCATTTTAAGAACCTGCGGCCTGCCATATTTTTCGGCTACTTCCGCCAGTTGAAACACAGATTGCAAATTCTAGATTTTGCATACAGCTTGAACATTACTTACGGGACCTTACACAAATATTTGACAATATTAAAACTATAATCTGGTTGGTCGCCAAGTGTTACCCCAAATGTCGTGGAAAACTTAAAGATCCACTTAAAGTAACTGGACGAGAGAACAAATTCTTAAAATATTACGCCCATCGGGAACAACATTTAGGCTAAAATGTATAAAAAAACAATCGCAAAAAACAAACACGGTTCACTTGACGCAAAAATACTGGTCTATTACCATTGTTTTTGGCAGGGCAATAAATAATGTGACTCGATTTGAACCAGATGTGAGCTGGTCGACAGAAAGAGCCATCAGCCAAGGGTTGGGTTTGGGCTTTGGGCTTTGGCATTCTGTCCTAGGCTCGGGGTAGGAGCAGATGTAAATTGTTGTTACTTGTTGACATTACATGTTTGAGATAAAAAAAAAGTTATGTTTTTGGTTTAAAATTCAGTGACTTCTCATCTCAGTTCTCACCCAGTGCCGTTACGTAAGTTTTAAATCTATACTTATTATAAAACAAAGTCGCTTTTTTTCCCTCATGTCCCTTTGTTCCCTTTAATCTTTAAAACTACGCAACAGATTTTGATGATTCTTTCAGTGTTAGATAGCCCATTTATCGAGGATGGTTATAGGCTATATTTTGTCACGCTAAGACTAATATGAGCCAAGAAATAGAGGAAAATGTGGAAAAAACGGGGAAAATTATTTGAAAGGGCTAACTTGAACGCGCTAATCTCAGGAACTACTGGTCCGATTTTAAAAATTCTTTCACTGTTAGATAGCACATTTATTGAGAAAGGCTATAGGCTATAAGGCTATATTTTATCACGCTAAGACTAATAGGAGAGAGAATGTGGAAAAAACGGGGGAAATTATTTGAAAGGGCTTATCTCGCGAACTACTCGAGCGATTTTTATGTTATTTGGCACAGATAAGAAGTAGACCATGTGAAGGATTATAGGCTATCGATTTTGATCATTTTTTCAGTGGCTAGGTATATATTTTATACCCGTGCGACGCCGGGGCGGGTCGCTAGTACTTTTATAAAATTTTGTCTAACGTTAACTCAACTTGTTTTATGGTGTGTACATTTTATTTTTCTTACGCTATCGCTTCAGTAAATTAGCAATCCGACGAACCTGACCTGAAGCGACGCGTCAGTGTTTTCGTCAAAGCATTCATTAATCTCTATTGTTCTATTATTATTTTAGTACATTCTGCTATGATAATAATATGGAATTAACGAAGAGCAAATACGCGCGACGACACGCGCTTCCGTATTTTCGTAGCAGAAATTTGTGCTTGAATAATAGAAATATAGGGATGAATATTATTATGCTGTAGGCAAAAAAACATGACGCGTCGCGACGCGGGTCAATTCTATTATTTCTAAATTTGTATGGATTTGACAGATTAGCAAGACGTCTCAGGCAAGTGAAATCTGTCAATTCAGTACAAATAAGTTAGAAACGAATCTGCGCGTCGCGATGCGGTCTGAATCTTTCTAATGTTTCCTTATTTCCTTTTGTTTTTTCGACAACCCTGAATATAAATACTTTGATGTATAGTTTACCGAATAAATCAAGTTTCTTATCGGCTAATATATGTATTGAATACCTATAAATCTTACACTTTTAAATATTTTGTCGCCGAGATAAGTGTGGGATAAGTTAATTATTAGTTACTAATAATGTATAATGTAAAACACGTAGATGAATTGAGATAAAATGTATTTAAATGTTTAATAGTACAAATACTTTTTTATTACTACATGTTTGTTATCATTAAAATCTGTTAAAGGCACTTTGGTTTCGTAACAGTATAAATTTTGTGCATTCGGTTTTTATGGCAGTAAACTAACTTAATTAATAAATCTGTAACATAAATAAGTGATAGCACTTTAATAATACTTAATATTATGTCACTTGTTAAGAGTTCAATCTGATATTAGCAGCGCTGATAGATTTACAAAGTTGGCATTTGTATAATCTTAAGTCAATTTTTGGAAAACTGTTTCTAGTCAGTTTTTTACAATTCTTTTATTTACGATATGAAATGTAAATATATATATATAAAACTTCTCTTGTCTTGAGTCTTGACGAAATCGGTGTGAAAATCCATTTTTTAAAACAATTGGCAATTTATTTTCTGCGTACGACTGCTCATAGTTTCGTTTTAGCTTCTTTGGGCCTTCAACCACATTTAAAGGGCATTTTCCAATTCTTCATGTGCTGTGATTGAGTTTTTGTAAGGATAGGGATTCTCTCTAATATTTTATACTGCTTTATCCACATCGTACATATCATTGTAATTTTTTTTGCATTATTTGCACAAATTAGTATTGTTTTCACAGATTTTTATGATTGTGTGTCTAGCAGCTATACTTATTCTAAACCCAGTTGATACTAAGAATTTGAATTTGTAAGTAATCGACAAATTGCGTGAAGTGGTGGATGTAAACTAAAGATAAGAATTTGCGGCCTTTTTCCATTTCTAGGAATTTGTTACGAACTCGGCGTTGCATATAAAGTTGATATAGTCAGCAGATTTTATTTCAAATATTTTGTCTCGGTCCCGAAGCCTCCATTTATGCAACAAAACGGAAATTTTCAAATTGTTAGTTGCCCACTTTATTCACTTACGTCTTCAATACCTTTTGTAGGACTATCACCATTCACCAACGATCCCATATTGAGTCGTACATCAGCGGTCATCGGATCGTGTGGTCACGCGCACACCCAGGACGAGACCCTGACCTGCCATGACCTCGATACCAATACAGTAATAAGTATTATAATTATGCGAAAGTGTGTTCGTCTGTCTGTTAGATACCTCTTCACGCCCAAACCACTAAACCGATGTTGCTGAGGTATGGATAAATAAAACTCCCGGAAATGGACATAGTATGCTTATTATCCCTGAAAAATGTACGGTTCCCGCGTTATAAATCGGAGCGTCGTTCGTCATCTAGTAATAGTCAGGGATCCCTAGAACATTTTTTTAAAATTACTATCAAGGGTTCCGTTTTAGGGTACCGTAGTCAACCAAGTTTTGTTGATTACAAAACCCTGAAACGGAACCCTAACCAGCTGATTTTTTGTATATTGGTAGGTTAATAATATAATTTAAGAGTAACATTGTGCTACAAATAGAACAATCCATATTTTATTAAATCCTTTCTATCTCTGTTAGCTTCCACTTTCGAGATTTTCGCAAATAAAAATGTTGTTCGTCTTGTCAAAATGAAGCTACTCACAAAAGATAGCTTGATAGTAATGATGTTTTCTCTATTTATATAATATCTATGGACGCTTCACACCACGTCAGTCTGGCCCCATGCTAAGTACCTGAAGGACTTGTGTTACCAGACAACGGAAATATAGTTCATACTTTTATACTATACTGTATATATTTAAGATTTTTATTATATGATACACATATTTAATACACATCCATGACCCAGGAACTATTTAAACTTTTTGTTCCGTCGGCGGGACTCGAACCCGCGACCTCCGGCTTGAGCTACTAACGCGCTCACCACTGCGCCACGGAGGTCGTCAGAATGAAAAAAAAATTCTAGTGCTCCCTGACTGTAAGTTATATTCGACTTTAAAGTTTTTAAGTTTCTTTCTTTCGTGTTTGTAAATAAACTATAGTGGTACTTATGGGTATGTTTTCGACTAACACCAACATTTTTTAAATTCTCATATTGAAACATTTAACTGATCGAATATTTAAATCGGTAACATAGTTTTAGTCTATTGCAATAATCGTTATAACTTGTCGACAGGCCACAAATTGTTAATTTGAATTTTGGTTAGCTATGGTACTTGTGTAATTGACCACCCACGGTTAATGAGAGATAACGAATACTTAACTTATCGTTAACTGAATGGTTCAACGTTTAACCTTATCGAAAACAATTGAACACCCGTGGAATTTAAAGCCCTTATCATCCAATTTGTTTAATGAAAAGAAGAAAAAAGTATTATTTTAATGGGGAGTAACTTAAATTAGTCATTACTGAAACAATAAAAAAATATTAATAGAATAAAGTTTGCGAATGTCAAACACTGAGTACATATCCGATTTTTTATTAACTTAATTGAATGTAATGCATTGAAAATACATAATTATGATATGAGTTATTCGTTAGCATGCTAGTAGATGTTATGACGTAGGCATCCGCTAAGAAAGGATCATTGATCAATTCTACCACTAAGGGGATAAAATATATAGGATGAAAGTTTATAATAATAATAATAATATCTATGGACGCTTCACACCACGTCAGTCTGGCCCTGTGCTAAGCACCCGATGGACTTGTGTTACAGGTACCAGACAACGGAAATATATTTAATACTTTTATACTATACATATATTTAAGATTTTCATTATATGATACACATATTTATTACACATCCATGACCCAGGAACTTTATAAACTTTTTGTTCCGTCGGCGGGACTCGAACCCGCGACCTCCGGCTTGAGCTACCAACGCGCTTCACCACTGCGCCACGGAGGTTTATATGAAACTTTGTCAATTTTAAACTGATCGGGCTGTGACTTTATACAAATACAAATCTTTAGTGTCATAAATTAATTTACAAAGGTTTTTTAAAAGTAACAGTCCCCCAAACGCAGGGGGCAGTCCCCTAGGCGCAGCCTGTGCTATGGGGGAATTCTTACAGAATTACAATAAAAAGAGTGCGGCTAACAACAACTTTGATACATAATTAAAAATAACATTTCTTAACGAGAAGCCGCGGGCAAAAGCTAGTTATTAAGGGAGTCTAGTTCGATAAACGGACGATTTTCAAGATTTAAAAGTGAAAGGAGACATAGAAATATAGTAATTTAAATTCTGAAAAAAATATATGTGTTAGTTAAGGATCTAACACAGTGGAATGTATATTCTATTACACAATATCATGAACTTCACTTGATAGAAAAAAATCCCAAAGTTACCTCTTCTTTGAACGAAATTGCCATACTATGTCCAAATTACTTGGAATTTTCAGGTAATTTTTGTACTGAACGAAAGACAAATAATATATCTAGGGAGTCTCCATTTTTTTAATCCGATTGAATTATGTATAAAATAACGACGATCAAAAATCTATAAAATTGCAGGCGCAAAGGCCTCGGCTCGTGGTTTAGTCGCGCTAAGGCGCTCGTGGAGGACGGACCGTACAACTTTTTCTCGCAACATTTTGAATACATATTTTTATAATTTGAGAAATAATTTTAACATATTATGCAAGTGGTTGATCATTGCTAACAAGTGACGCAAACCAAGTCCAAAATAGGCTCGATAGAAGTACCTTAGAATTAGCACAACAACTGTAAATACTATCGTCTATCATACAGTATTGTAATTATTTGTAATCTAACTCCACCGTATTTTTGTTTTGTATATTTTATAATATATTATAGACTCGCAGTACGTAGTGCAGAGGCATGCCGCATGCCCAATGCCACAGTATAACAATATCCCTTATAATGCCCATCTGCAACATTTTCTTTGCATCTTTGACTGTCTAATTACTTTTAAAATGACATGGTTATTTTTAACCAACTTTACAAAAAGGTGGTTATTCGACCCGTATCAATATCTTTATTTATATCTTTATTTAAACCATTTAAACCAAAGCTGTTGTCCAAAAAGAATCCTCTGACCCCTGCACTAGAGGAAACTGTATTGCAGAGGCCAGAAATGTAAAATATTACATTGGAAATATCCATGTAATATCAGGGTCTGAACAAATGTGCCGTATCTGGGAAGTGCATGTATGTATGTTTTTTATTTTTATGTTTTATCTCCTGAATTACTCACTCTTACTTAGACTTGTAAGTAAGTAATTCCTTTCGTTGCATTAGCTCAATTTAGGGCAGTTTTTTTCAACGTGTGGGTTGGTGTATGTATGTATGTAAATTTTTTTTATGTTTGTGTTCGCATACCTACGGAACTGTAATTCCTATTTTCAAGATATTGTTCAACTTAGGTATTTAAATACGGCAAGTTTCCTCAAAGTCGGTTCATTATGAGATAGGGGATAGATTCTGTGGGGATCTCAATTATTATTACGTACAATTTGAAATCGGCTAGATACTTGTTATGGTCACGTACCCAAAGGTTAAAAACGGGACCCTATTACTAAGACTTCGTCTGTCTGTCTGTCTGTTAAATAATGATATTTTAATAAAATTCAAATTTAAGGGGGGCTCCTATATAAAAAAACTCATTTCTTAGCTTATTTTTGACCGACTTTCAAAAAGGAGTAGGTAATATACTTTGAAGTCGGTACCAGTCCCAAAAGTTTCAGATATTCTGACATTACTGAACTCACGATTAAATTAGCTGGTACCGACTTCAAAATAATGAAGACTGTAGTATATGTAAGTACAGAAATAGTTGAGATTCAGACGAATTCTGAAAAAGGCGTGCTATTAAAGAGTAAGAGTTATTTGATACTTTTTAGTTCATATTACTATTGTTTTTACCTTGGAAGTCGGTTTTAATTTTTTGTTAAAAATAATAATTGCAGTACGGAATCCTTCGTGCGCGCCTCTGTTTTGAGCTTTTTTTAAAGGATATTTATTAATACAGCTTCAAAAATTTTGGAAAGTTTCCCATATTTGGAGATGTATAATATTACTAGATGACGCCCGCAACTCCATTGCGCCAAAAATCGTTTATCGCGCGGGAACCGTACATTTTCCAGAATAGTCTATGTCCTTTCCCGGGCCTCAAAGCATCTCCATGCCAAATTTCAGCAAAATCGGTTCAGCGGTTTGGGCGTGAAGAGGTAACAGACAGACTGACAGACAGACAGACAGATAGACACTTTCGCATTTATAATATTAGTATGGATTTAAACGTAATAGTCTATGCGTCGTATAATAAAGAAAGTCAAAGTACGTGAGATTACGCTGTATCGGTGAGCACTATCGCGACTGTACATTTTGTCATTAACAAATGACACTAATTTGATTTTTCACAGTTCCTGAGATTAGGGCGTTCAAATAAGCCCTTTCAAATAATTTTCCCTCGTTTTTTCCACATTTTCCTCTATTTCTTCGCTCCTATTAGTCTAAGCGTGATAAAATATAGCCTACTAGCTGTCCCGGCAACCGTTGTTTTTCCTGTTTTCCCTGTTTTCCTGCTTTTCTCTTTAAGTTTTTTTTTTCTATAAACCTCACGAAACCTTTCCAACGAATACAAAACCGTGGAAATCGGTTCGTGCGTTCTGGAGTTATAGCGTCAGGAAGGAAAGCCCGACTTATTTTTATATATTAGATAACCTTCCACGATAATTGGGCTATCCAACAGTAAAATAAGTTTTCAAATCGGACCAGTAGTTCCTGAGATTAGCGCGTTCAAACAAACAAACAAACTGCAGAATTATAATATTAAAAAGATTATATAATATGCAAAAGTATATATTATATCTGTCTACCTGTCTGTCTGTTTCCTCTTCACGCCCAAACCACTGAACCGATTTTGCTGAAATTTGTTATGGAGATACTTTTAGTGCCGGGAAAGGATATAGGATACTTTTTTCACGTAAAGAAGTTACGGGCGTCATCTAGTGATTAATAAACCTGGATTTTTAATGAAATAATATTTTTTGTATGAAATTTCATCTATTTTTAACGATATTAATATATTGCATTTGTCATTCTCTCACACCCCAACGAAGTAACCAATCGACTTGATTTTTGTCATAGACTTATTTAAAAGGACAGAGAATAAAGTAGGCTTCTTTTGGTCTAGAAAAACATCATTTTCCCAAGGGAAGCGTGATATACTGAATCTATGTTTAATTTTTAATGACATTCTAAATCGAAAACAGTAAAATTAAACATAGACGGTTTTCGTTTATAATAAAATAAACCTACGTCTCCATGTTGACAATTAAAAAATTTTCGAAAGTCAAATGTAGCACATAGTCCATCAATTTCAAAAAGTTTCGTTCTCATTATTTTTTACTTATGTCATTTTTTTTACTCCTTGTATTTTTTTTTGTACCTTGCATCTGTCTATGTAATATTATGTGTATTTAAATGTAGTGTGATATGAATATTTGTTGAATAAATGTTTATTATTATTATAAGAATAGGCATGATGACTTTTCTTTCTTATTGGGAATTGAAAGGTCCTTGAAAAATATAAACATCACTGAAAGAATGACTCTGATAGCTTAAAAATTCACCAAGATATGACAATTCAAACATCTCATAAAATAGACCTGCCCGAAACGCTCCATACAACGTGCAACGAAATTATGACGTCACTATTTCGTAGTTTGTATGCATTGGAAGAGAACTTTGTTCGATAGGTATATTAAATATTGCGTTTATGAAAGTGGTTTCATAACAAAAGTTGCTTTTAATTGCTTCGAATGGCATACAAATATTAAGAAATTTAATTGAAAAAAAAATCGACTTGAATATCTAATTTTGAAGGCGCATAACAAAAAAAAAATACAAATGCTATCAAGTGAATGTTTGGGAACACTTATTTTTTAACAACCATAAATAAAAAAGTGTAATTCGTATGTATAGGTTTGTCACTCAAAAATCTGTCATCTTTCTTTCTGTGTAGGTATGTTGTAGTGTGTGTAATGTTTTATTTGTTAAAAAATGTATGATAAAAGCATAATTTCAAAATAATATTCGCTCGATGCACTCCTTCACCATATAACTAGGTATAAATGTGCAAAATTTCATTCACCTAAGTTACGCTTTCCCATTTTTCGTCAAAAGGGATACAAAGTTTTTCTCTCGCGTATTAATATATCGATACGAACAGGATGTTTTCTCTACACAAAGAATGGGCCAGCTTTCAAACTATGGCAAGCCCTTCGTCAGTACAGAGACATCATTAATGTTGGCGTGAACATTGGATTTCTTATTCCTAAGTAGGATATCTGTGATAAGTGTCATAGTTATTCTTAACATAATTTTATGTTTTCGACAGGAGAGCAAATACTGGCTTATAATAGGCTACTACAGAAATGGACACTAGCAAGCGAGATGAACAATGTATGGGTTACATTTGACTTTCAAAAACTTTATGTGCTACATTTAAGCTTTCAAAAATTTTCTGTGTTTAGTTTTACCGTTTTCGATTTAGCTTAAAAAAGGTACATGCTGTGGGATAGGTTTTGTAAATAATATGATTATTCGTAGCTCATTTTTCGATTTAGGGATCGATTTGTGAAATATGAAGTTTTAAAGTGGAAAAATCCTTAAGAGTCTCCACCCTTCTACCAGTTTAACGGTTGCTTCTGAAAATGTGAAAAAATTCACGAAAGTAGAAAATATGCTGAATTTAAATAGAAAACTATCACGGCTAAAAATACTTAATAATAATTGAGTTATAGGTGATCAACAAAACATAGTATTCGATGAAGTATAAAGGGACTTTCAGTTTGACAAATTCCTTGGAACATAACTGAGATGATGTTGTTGTTGTAGTAGTGTAAAACACGTTATAAATGTACATTCATTGACTATACAAAAATTATCAAAAACTAGCGGTACTACTCAGTTGACCCTATATTGCGCGTGGCCCGACACGCACTTGGGTGGTTTTTATAAATATTTCATCACCCGTTGCAAAATTATACAAAAAAAAATCCCGCTCTTAATATTATAAAAATGCATAAAATGAGCAATAAACAGACAAAAGGTTGCATTCCTTACTTACCCCACACCGATTGTCAAACATGACGTTAATTGTGCTAAAGTGATGTACAGATATCGAAATTTTTAATTATCGAACATGTGTTCGGACGCCAAATTTGGCAGATGCGCCTGTGCATCCTCCATCACGGTTGACAGTTTTGATGGATCGACTGAAATTTTTGTAAATATTGTATTAAATTAGATGTGACGTTTACACGAGAATTTATATAGTTGACTGTTAACCAATAATTATCGATGTTATGAACTAGGGATGTGCTCGCAGTCTTTATTTTTTTATTAAATTTTTATTTGTGTTATTGGTGTTAGTAAGCGAAAAATTTCAAATCTTTCAAAATGGATTTTCTTCGTAAATAATAACAATAAAGTGAAATGTTTGGCTTTTTAGGAATTGTAAAGTAAATTAAAATCAGAGGGAATTAACTTATCGTGGGGTATTTATTTCTTTTATGGCAATATTAATATTGTATTAAGAAATTATTATGAACTAGTGAATGCCAGAACTGCGATGCGCAGAAATTGGTTTATTGTGTTCACGCGCGATAAACAAACGGTTCACACCGTAAAAGTATCCGATGTTTATCCCGGGACTTACATTCAAGTTTCATCAAAATCGGTTAAACGGCTTAACCTTGAAGAGGTGACAGTCAGACAGACACTTTTTCACATCCATACTAATATTATAAATGCGAAAGTGTGTCTGTCTGTCTGTCTGTCTGTTACCTCTTCACGTTCAAACCGCTTAACCGATTTCGCTGAAATTTAGCATGGAGATACTTTGAGTCCCGGGAAAGGACATAGGATACTTTTTATCCCGAAAAAATGTACGGTTCCTGCACGATAAACGAATTTTGGCGCAACGAAGTTGCGGGCGTCATCTAGTTTATAATATAAGTATTAAGTATAGAAATTAACTTTATTATTATGGTTAACGAGAAAAAGTATCGATACAATCTGTCCCGTCCATACTCCCTTCTCTCCCATTGTGCTGTCATAATCACATAAGCTGACGTATATTGGTGCGTTTTGACAGCGCGGGGGATCCGTTTAGGACTGTCAAACTAAATCGCCATCGATCTTGCCGAGACTCTTTAGTCTTTACAACAACAATCGTATTTTTGTGTGTGATGCTATTAAGGGGCCGGGCTACCCTCGAAATTCTCATACATACGTAATACCAAAATCATTTTCTCATACAAAAATATTCAACATGTTCGAGTTATTTTTCAGCTTAAAATAGTAATTACCTAGGTTCCTGTACAAAAATTAACTTCAAAATATTTAAACACTAAAAAAATTTTTTTTGTGTATAATTTTTTTTTACTAAATTTACTACTAAATATTTAAACACTAAAAAATAGAGTAAAACACTAAAAAATATATAACTAAATAGTAAATTTACTACAAAATATTTAAATACTAAAAAATATTTTTTAGAGTTGAAATATTTAAACTAGGACAAAGCTTTTCTCTGGTAATAGTAAAAAAAATATAAAAAAAAAAAAACAAATATTATTTACTTAGTCTAAACTCGTAACAGGGTTTGAAATCCAGGGCTAACAATTGCTTGTAAAAAATGACTTGACTAATGGCTGGTTTGACAGTTGACACGTATTATGTTGATAAGTAGTTAACTAAATTTCAACTTAATTTTAAGTTATTAATTGCATGTAAATGCAAGATTTAGTAGCAAGTTAAAATTTAATAAAGTACTAAACAAGATAATTAGAATTTTGTCTATTTTCTTGTCACAAGTTGACACATTTTGGGCAGGCACTTCAAATTAAGTTAAAATTTTGTTGACCAATTATCAAGTTAATACGTGTAAACCGGCCATAACTGTACTGTTTGTGACAATACGCAAGTCAAGTCAACCGTATTTACTATAATATCTTAAAACACAAACAGCGGGGCTAAAATGGTCAATAGCAATTCCTCCCAATCAAATGAATTGTCAAAACAGTCAAACTGACGAATGTCAAATTAGTACAAATTGCTAGACATGAATTGCAAGAAGAGTGACCAGTTTGCGATTTTTAAAAATATTATGATTCATAATATTAATCTAAGTCCTGTAATAAGACTTGGTTCTCACTTTGTAGTTTGTACGTACATAATTAATTATGTACGTACGATAAGCTGAGATTTGCTACGCCTAATATCAAACCTCTACTTACGTGATACTTATATTTAAGGTCTGGTATACTTTAGATTAAGATTCTGGTCAGCAGTCGCGGCAAAAACACCAACGATTTGTGTTAGGTTTAACAAAGCTTTGATTCCGTTATTTAACATTTACACCTAACGACATGTCGTATCCTTATATTTCTTTGCCTCTTGAAATTATTCCTTATTATTTTTCACCTAACCCTGTTTATTTATTTATTGTTGTTGTTAGGTAAATTCGGTTCAGCGTTTTAAGTGTAAACCATTATAGTTTATCGCGCGGGAGCCGCGAATGTTTTCACGATAAAAAACTATAGATATTATCCTTTCCATGGACATACATTTTTTATCTTCATACATATTGAAATCTATTAATCTATAAAGAGTTATCTAATCGATTAATCAATATAGATAGGCTGGACGTACTTTAGCATAATATTTTAAAATGTAAAGTTATTAGTATGGACGTTTCATGAAACATTGTGCAAATGTTAATGACGAGTAGGTTACAATGTCGAAAAGCGTTGCGAAATACTTATCAAATTATCATTAGGTACATATCATTAATGACGGAGAGTCAGAGTTTCCCCATTGAAATAACGTAACGTAAATCCTTGATTGAAAGGGAATTAGCGTATCAGAGGTATCAGACAAATCGTATCGTTAACTCTAAACTAAAAGGGAATTAGTAAATCAGCGTTGACATTCCTGTCCCCTCGTCCCCACCACGTCGGCCCACCAAAAAACAGCGACAATGGCTATTATGTATACAATGGACTCCCGAGGATCTATTTACCAATATTATGACAGGTTTTATCCGATTGTCGTCCTTTGGGAGGTTTTAATTTTTAATGTCTTTTATTGTGGTTTGTGGTACATGTATGATCGTGATTCGTATTGATTTAACGCGACGCCAGTCAAAAAGGTTTATTGTACCCAGCATTTCAGCTAGGGGGGAGCAGCATGAGCTGTCCCCCCCTCCCCCCCTAGCTGAAGTCGTGGGTACGCCCATGATCGTGTTGATTTAACGCGACGCCAGTCAAAGAGGTTTATTGAATAATTACTAATTAGTTTAGCTTTTCATAGTGCACCGTAATTTTTATAATTCCAACTTTGTTTCAGGTAAGTAGCTGATGTAGGAAGACAAGCATCTACCTTGCCTCGCTTTACACAACCTAAATACTCGACGTTCCCTCAATAACTCAGGTAAGTACTGGCTTACATAACGCTAAAGTGACTAGAAGTAACATTTAACCTAACACGAATAGCGCCGATTGATTTAATAGAAGTAAGAGCCGTTATTTCTTCACTATATCACTGACTGGATGATGCCCGCAACACCGTTGCGCCAAAGTTTCTTATCGCGCGGTAACCGTAGATTTTTTCAGGATAAAAAAATCGGTTGTCTGTAAAGTCGGTTTACTGACGATAGTTGAACGTGATAACGTATGACGTTGTCACGTTCAACTATCCTTAACCCCTTAACCCTCGCTTCCGAATCTCTATAAATAGAAACAAACTTTTTCGAGTATAACCTAAAGTTATTTCGATGTATTTCTTTCAAATGATTGTCTAAAAATATTTATAATGAGTAAAATAAACTATTCGCAATACAAAACGCTACTGTATACATTCGTGAAATCCAGTAAAATCTTCGAACAAAGCACAAGTTATACCTTGACACGTAGGAAATAGAGCACAATTTTGAATAGCCGAAATAATACTAATAGCTCACAGATTATTTATTTTTCATTCAAAGTGTGCTCTATGTATCAAAGGTCATAACTAACCAAACTTCTTCATACAAAAGTATTCTCTAAATCATCGAAATACGTAATATAATCAAAACAAAGAGCGCGGCCCAGGTGGGCCTTAGTCCTACGGTTGTTGAGAGACAACGTGCCTCTTTGTCGCTCGTTCCGCGCTCTCGCTTGCACTTCAAGCCTTAAATGGAACGCCTCAGAGCGAGGTAATGCCGCATGAACTGTCATGTTTTTCGTGCGCGCACCTCATATCGAATTATAAGACGTTATCACGTCAAAAAGTAACTTATGGCCTTTCCGAGACTCAAAGTATCGCAAATACATAGCGAACAGTTAACAGACAAACAGATAGATAGACTGACATACTGACAGACACACATTCGCATTTTTAATGTTAGTATGGATTATTAGAAAAATGCTATTTCTTTTGCCTACTAAATCAATGAATAGCGCCAGTTCATAAACAACTCTCACTGATTTTTGTCTCGTTTTCTCTACCCTTTCAAGAGGGATTATTACAATCATGTGTTATGGCTGCATAAATTGCAAAGGCGACGCGTACGCAAATCCGCTAAGCCTCAGCGAAACGGACAGACAAATAAATCACAATCCACGAGTAATTCTATGTATGGAGCTTTCCAAACACTGTATAAGGAACTGTATGCACGGGTCAAATCGTTTTTGAAGACCCCTCAGTATGTCTGTCTGCTTGGAAGTTGAACTTATTAATTGATGTCGAACAAACATAACTAGTCAAAGATATTAAAAAGTGTAATTTGTTTATGCATTTTTTGCTGAAAGATTTATAGCGCCACAAATGAAAATAACGTGTGTAACGAATTTAATGTATACTATAGCTAACCGACTACTTTCGTTAGTTACGATTTGTTAGACATTTCTGTGTCCATTATTATCATCCTCACAACTTTCCACCCATTTTCTACCATACCATATTCGCAAATAAACAATATCCCTTGTCTGTCACACGTGAACTTTCTTCATCATTACACGGCTGTCCATAACTGGTTCACATAAATACAATTATATTGACCCAGACTTGGATCTTGGACTAGGGTTTTGTAACCTTTGGTATAGACTAAGGGCCTGTTTCACCACTTCCTGATAAGTGCCGGATAGGCTATCCACAACTTATCCGACAGATACTCCATACTCTATCTGTCAAGTTATGTTGTGGATAGCCTGTCCGGCACTTATCTGGAAGTAGTGAAACAGCCCCTTAAAATTGTCTCCAATGTTGCTATTAATATTATGATTTCATGAAAATCGTCTACATAGTGATAATACGAGAAGTCGTTGAAATTTTTACGACTCTTTCTGTTCTTATACAAATATACAAATTTTATGCTCTAGAAATTAAAACACAGTGTCAAATCGATGCAATTTTATTTCGGATTAAGTTTTTGTTTATTTACATTTAATTTTACATTAAATGTAAGTTAGCAATTTATGGGAACCCGGCGACAACTCAAGTAGGTAGTATTATAAATTTTTTAGGGCGTGACGCCCTGTAAAATCTATAATACTACTTGACCCATTATTATTTGATGTAATATTTATATCTATTGCATTATAATTTGGATTCCAAACTGTGATAACTCAATACAAGCATTTTTTCGAACGTAAGTTCAATTTTTCATTTTATAATGTCTATTTTTTGGTTTCTGTAAACCATTCATGACGGTTATTACTTAATTGTTTCATTATCTTTGAGCGTACAAGATAAAGCAATGGGACGATAAGCAATATCCCGTCGATAAGCGTTTTCCAAGCTTTAAAAAGAAGACTGTGTAAAATTTAACAATAAATAAGTACGGGGCCTAGTTTGTAACATAAAGTGTCTTATATAGAAGGTTTGTCATTCCTGATTTCAGTTTTAACTAATGTGAATGGTATTAGCAATCAGCTTTGATGCTGCCGACAGAATAAGGACTCGAATACGTTTCTCAGAAATTTAGAAACAAGACTTTCAACGTCAGGGCAGACAAAAGTGTTCGAGGTGACAAAACGAATTTTATTCGTTACCGTGTCAGAAAATTAAAAAAGTGATTTTATGCACTCAACGCCTATTTATTGGGGTAAAACCATTTAAAAGTAGTATTGTTTATCATTATTCATTACCTAAGTTGGAATTTGAGTTGTTTCTAAAAATTATGAAGTTTTAATAATTTAATTTTTAAGGAAACCTAGTACCAATACTAGGTTTCCTTAAAAATAAAATAATTATCATTAAGGTAGTTTACATGCTCTCTAAAAACAAATGTCGAAATAACAGGCATTTCATTTGATAGCACAAATTACCCCTTAATTAAGGGATAACCTCTAGTTTTGTGTAAACATTTGAGATGCCTACCAAATTATCTACTTTATAAACAAACTTAGACCTGTAGGTTGAATGTAGCCTGCAGGTGGACTTATGTTATTATCGTTTTTGCGCAGTGAACTTAGAGATCTTTTGTTAAAAATAAGTGAATTTGAGTTCTGGACTCATCCATTCAAATAAACTTTAAAACGACGTGTATGTCCACAGTGTATTCTATGTCATCCCTTTTATGTAAATGATTTTAATTCGTATATTTAGGCTGTGTTTCCACAGGAGCTGAGCTAAGCTGCGTTGCGAGGAATGTGTTTTTGAGAAAAAATAGAAACGCTTAATTTTCCAGACCCACGTCCAGCGCAACGATTCTATTGGTTCTTGTCTTTAATTGTTAGGAACGCCAAGTCTGTGCAGCTTGTTTAAATGCAAGGTCTGGTTGGATTCTTTTTTTTTTAATTTTTTGCGAATATACAGCGTGTCCAGTAAATAGTGCGACATACTGCAGGGGGTGATAGCTGGGATCATTACCTACCAAAAAAAACACAATTTATGTTCAGCAAAATGTTACGGATTTAAAGTTATACAACATTTTAAAAAAATCGATAAATCTCTACCTTGAGACTGATTTATTAGCATATCGCCAAGAAAAAAATCCTTTTCTAGTATTTTTTTACGTCAAATTATTCCTGAATAGTTAGTCTACGTATTGATAAGTCGTTTTTTAATCAGAAACATTTATTTTTTAAGATATACTATTTTATTGTTTAATTTTCGCATAATGATTTTTCATCACTTAACTTTAACCTTCAGTAGTGAAAAAAAAAAGTATGTGAGCGTTTTGTACAATAAACTTAAAAAGTTGCCTGTTTAATGGTGATTTTGAAAAGGTACAATACTAGTGGATATTCATTTTTAAATTATCAAAAATATTTATTTTAATATCCAACCAACCCTTCCACTGTGTCAGACTATTTTTCATTAATTGGTTGATGTCAGGTTTGATAGAATACAGTTGCAGTCTCATATCAGGTTCGGCGTCCAGTCTATTGCGATATTTTGTTTTCGTGGCTGCATACGTTGAGAATCCTGTTTCGCACAAATATGTTGTTGGGAACGGGAGAAGAATATTCAGAGCCATTTTGCCAAGCATTGGATATTCATTACGAATTCTGCACCAAAAATCGTTGAGAGGCATCGTTTTGAACAGTGACTCCATACTTGTGTCTGATGACATTTCTAAAAGAGATTCATATATCTCGTTTGACATACTTTCGGGCTTTTGCAAGTTGGGTAAAAAAGGATTATGAATCCATGAATTCAGTTTTATTTTTGTATTCTGTTCTTCGGGAAAATACTTTTCAAAAGATGCGCGCATCGAAATGAGATATTGGACCAATTCTTCAAACATATCATCTTGAAACATTTCTGAGTCGTTATCGCTAACAAACTCACTGAGTGACGTAAAGCTTTCTATTTCTCTCTTATCAACGCAAACAATCCAAAAATCTAATTTTCTTTTGAAGGCAGTTATTTTGTTATAGGCCTGGAACACTGTTGTCTGTTTACCTTGCAATGATAAATTCAAGTTTTTGAAAGATATCCGCCATAAAAGACAATCGGAACAACCAAGTTTTATCATACAAATGGTCTTTCAAATTAAAAGAAGTATCAGCTGAAAGAAACATTTGTAACTCCGCTCTAAGTTCAAATAGCCTTGTTAAAGTTTTACCCCGAGACAGCCATCGCACTTCTGTATGGAGCAGCAGTATTTTATGTTTGCTGCCATAATCTTCACACAATAATGAGAACAATCGGGATTGTAGTGGTCGTGATTTGATAAAATTAATTATTTTTACCGCTTCATCCATAACTAATTTTAGATTTGACGGCATTTGCTTCATCGCAAGTGCTTGTCTATGCAGAATACAATGGCTGGAACTACAATAAGGCGCTTTATTTTTTATGCGTGACACTGCTCCTGCTGTTTTACCTGTCATCGCCTTGGCCCCATCTGTACAAATGTCAATGCAATCGTTCCAACTGAGATTATTTTCTTCAAAAAATATGTTTATTTTATTAAAAATTTCTTCCCCGGTAGTGTTTGTGGGCAGCGGTGAACACATAAGCATATCTTCTTCAAAAGAACTTTCATATAGATATCTCACGATAACCAGCAAGATAGCCAGACTAGCGACATCAGTTGACTCATCCATTTGCAAGGCGAATTGTGTTTTTTGTAGACGTGTAACTAGTTCTTGTTTGATGTAGCTTGCCAGATCATGGATTCGCCGTGACACAGTATCGTTTGATAGCGGCACAGTAGAAAGATGCTTTGCAGATTTTTCATCGAGCATACATTTTGTTATGTCTAACACACATGGCTTTATTAAATTTTCAGCGATAGTGTGCGCTTCACCTGCTTGTGCAATGCGATAGCTAACTAAATATGATGCCTCCGTGGCCTTTTCATTGATAGTTTGTGTTACATGCATCATATTTTTTTGACTTTCCAATAACTGTTCTTTTCTGCGAACAAAAAATTCTTTATTCTTGTCTTTAGACTCGGGGTGTACAGTTTCTAAATGTCGGCGCAATTTGGCAGGTGCCATGGAACTATTAGGAAGCAGTTTACTACATAGCATGCAGAGAGGTGAGCCGTTGGAATCAACAAATCCGAAACTGATATATGATTCATCATACTTCCTTTTTTTCGTCTTTGAAACCGTGACATCGTGAATCGTGGCTTGACGTCGTGGCATCATCGTCTGGATCGGTAATTGCTGCATTCTCCGCGCGTACTGCTTTTGAACATTCAGCGTCATTAGAAGATGATGTTGCAACACGTTTAACGCCTTTAAGCCAACGTTCCATTCTTCTTTATTAATAATGTTACACGTCGTTTAATATTATTAATATCAATCATCAAGACATTAAAACCACTTAACACAAGCATTTAAAACTTTTATTGAAAGAAAGTAATAATATTAGACCAAGAAATATTTTTCCCGAAACAAGAAAGGTTATTCTTTATCGTAGGTTGCATAAATTAAAATTTAAAATATTAGTTATTGGTCTAAGGATATAATTTTCTAATATTAAAATAAACACTACTTTAAATAAGTAAAGTTAGTGTTCAAGCTAGATTTATTATTGTTGACAGAAAAAAATATGTATTTAAATTAAGCATATATTATTTCTAATAAAGTGATTTCTTATTTGATTGAAATCAATATTTTCTTAAAATGAAAATACATCCTAAGCTTGCATCAAGAGAATTATCAACTTACATTAAGAATTCTAATAATTCTTGGTAGAAAACGTATTATATTAAATCAATCGGAAATTGTCTTAATTCAAGATTACTTCAAATATCAGTTTAAGATTATTATTTTTTTAGCGTAAGAAAATATTAGTTTCACTATATATGAGGCAACCATAATCTTGACTTAATGCAAATTGCTTTCATGCAAGATTATTTTTCTTATTCGGAGAATACTGTTTTTTCTGTGTAGTAGAACCACCCTCCATGAAATCAGTTTCCGAGTTATTTAAAGGTGCAGTCTCCATAATGTGTGTTGCAGAATTTTCAATGTTCTGGGCTTCTTGGGCTTCTTTGAGTTTGTGCGATTTATTAGGAACACATGAACAAAACCCGAAAATCTCTCCATTACTACAGAAGCAGCTCTGCTCGCTATAAGTCATTTTTCCACGAGAATTAGACGATATGTGATGTAAACGCATCGTGCCTGGAACTGGTTGTAATGTAGCCGGTATCTCCCTAGATACTTGATCTATTTGGTCTTGACTGATTACAAAAATCTTCACGGATGTTGCGTCTTTCAATAGATCGTAAAATTGAGTCAGATTTACTATATCACGTCCATGAGCAACTAGCCTATCGGCTGTTCTTTTTATGAGGCCTCCAATCCCGTCAGCGGCACCCTTGCCGTGCCTAGATTCAAAATATGACCATGTCATATGTTTAAATCCATAATCGAAAAACTTGGTTGACATCAAATAAAAGTTTTGCTTCTGTCTGTACTGCGTACACGGGCCGTCAGAGAAGAAATGTATGGTTTCGACATTGGGGTATTTTTCTTGCACATATTTTAAAATTGGGTCTGTATGTGCCCAGATTGCTGCAGGACCATGAGCTAGGCTAGAAGACACCGTACAAAAGGAAACTGTTTCATTCGTCTCTGCTCCTTCTGGCTTTGCGTACAAAACAACAGTGTGTAGTGTTAGCTGATTACGTGAGCCTCCGAAGTGATGAGCTTGGATTTCTTCACTATGCTTGCAATTATAATTCTCGCTGAAATCCATATGTAGCAACACTGTTAGGCGTGAGATTTTGAATGCAATTTCGATAGGCTTTATGTTGTGTGTAAACGTTAAAAACATGTTTCTTAAAATCTGTAAAGTCTTTTTCAAAATTATTAATTAAGTCGAATAATTTTCCAGTCTGTAATTCTTTAACATTCTTTATAACTTTTCGAGTACCATTTGCCGTAGTAAAATATTCTGTCTTACGTATCCACTCCCACCATGACACATTTTCTTCAGGATTAATGTTTTCTAAATCAACAACTTTGTTTTTTTTTTTTACATTTTTATTTTTATTTCCCTCGTATACTATCAATTGAGTATTGTTAGGTGTAGTTCTATATATTATAGCGGATCGTACAAGAGGTTCAGTCCAAGGTGAACTAATAAATTTAATAAGATCTTCCTTAGAATCAAAGCATTCACCAGCATATGCTATTCTTTTTAATTTAGTTTTAACAACAACTTTCTCAATATTACTGAAATGTAGATATGGTTTATATATACCACCAGATAGACCATACATATTATTGTAACTGTTAGTCAAAGCACCAACCGGGTTACCAAGAGAATCATATATATCAAAACCAACAATCTCCCTTAAATCCCCGATTATATAGTTCTGAGGCTGAATCAATAAATCAACACCATCATACGAAAAATTTATGATATCATCATCAATCACATCATAATTAACTCCATTAATCAAAATCTTATCCGGTTTTAAACCACCTAAAAACTTACTAGTATAGTAACCAACGGCATGATGATGAGTAGATTTCAGACTCAGATTAAGAAGATCATAAGTCACACTACACGCTCATTAGCCATAGCTTCAGAACCACACAACGAGGATAATACAAAATTATAAAATACATATCGTTTATAAAATTAAATCTATTTCTATAACTATTAATTACTTCTTTGAAGCAGACTGCTCTGGCAAATCCCAATGTAAAGAATAATTACTTTCATATGATTTTCTATCAAAAATACCAATTATAGGATCAGCACCTCTAACACTATGAATCGTGGTAAACATATCATCTAGTGTGTGATACCACGCAACTTTAGCGTCATCCATACCCTTATCTATACTGGATGATCCTTGTTCATATTTACGATCTTGATTGTCCAAAGTAGCTAGTAATCTCATATATATAGTAGAAATTATTCCGTCATTTAAATTAACATACATATAATTTCCACATGGGAAACGAACATTAGATTCTACGATATATTCTATATCAGAAGTCAATAATCTTCTAAACTCATCTCTATTCTTTTTGACCGAAAATTCCTTAAGTCTTATTATATTTAGATATCTAACAAATTTATCATATCTAATCCATTGATGACAAAAAGATGTAGAATAATTCCTATAACTCATATTTAAAACTTTATTCAAAATATAATAAAAATAAAATTCCACAGTATAATATTTAAAAAAAATAATTTTTAAATACACTAAGAAAAATAATATAATTATGGGTAATATATATTGATATACATATACATAATATATAAATTGTTTACAAACGCTATCGTTAAATATAATTTAACATATCCATTATCAGTTGTCCATATTCTACTGAACCTGCCGGATATGAATACAATAGAGACAACAATTTATTAATTAATCTACTATTCTCTCTACCAATGTCACTGAGTCTAAGATCAATTAACAAACGAATAGACAACATACGTGAACTATATGTGTCAATATCAAATTGAGCCAATAGACCAATATACTTATCCATTTCCAATATAAAAGTAATAAAATATATCATAACTTATCTATTAATCTATCAAATTTATGAGAATAGTCAACATAATTCTTAAAATTTTAAATTTTGACTTCTTAGGAGTAACTGCAGAAGACACATTACAGTAATATACACCAATAATATTATCTGTAACGTTATCACAACTAAAAAGTATCACTTTAATATCATACAACAATTTATGTATCTCCAACCAATCAATAGACTCACAACGTAATAGAGAGAACAAAAGAGTAATGGAATAGGCTAGCAAACCATGGTCACATGATATATATAATTTACCACATATCATAGTATCATTGGTATATTTTTGCAAAAGAGCAAAACTATAACTAATATACTCACTATCTGAATTCGAAATAACTAAATGATTTATAACAGTACAAAACTGTTCATAATCAAAATACATCTTTAAACAATAAATGAAATATAGTAAGGAAAATCTTAAGTACTGATATTTCTGTCTTCCTCTTAACACCAATAATTATACAAAAGATTAAAACTATGAACAATGAATTTAAATTCGAACCCAAATTTTTTGAAATTATAACGTATAGAATAAAATACTCAATGACTATATATTTATCATCAACTACCTTAATCCAGCGCAAAAAATCAATATCACTTATAAAATCATTTAAAACCCCACGTAAATAGTCAAAACATTTAACCAATAATTCTAGAAAAATATCTAAAATCTTCTCTAACAACTGCAAAATGAAAACCTCAACACTCTCTAAGAAATGATAGGAGTGATATACTATTGAAAAACACTGAAATTTTTTATCGTATCTAATATCCCCAATATCGAATAGTTTATACAAATCTGGACATATAACTTTAGAATTATCAAAAATCTCCTAACAAAAATATGATGAATTAGTAACAATAAAAGGTCTAACACAATTTGTAATAGGATATTTATAATGATAAGATGACGTTGATACGTTATAATAGACTTCATAATCCGATACCAATCCATTACATTCGTACGATAGATCTCCAAGAATCGAATCAACTGTTGACACTCTAAAAACACCAGATAATCTATTTAAAGTCACGAATAATTCAGTTAATCTATAATCCGTAATAAACTCGTACGAGTCTTTAATTATCTTTTCTACGGTATACCACTGGTACTTCTCGTACAAACAAGTATCATGTGAATCTTCATAATATATTATTTCATCATTAGTTACATTATAAGGTTTATTAAACAATTTAAACATATAATCATCCAATACTTTCGGAATAGTAAAATATTTATATTTATGAACTCCCCTACTAACATATGATAACTCCAAAACATCTACATTAATATCAAAATATAAGGCTATAGGATATGTTTTATTGATTCTATAATCAGCAGCGTGCAATAATGTAGACACAGCTCCATTAACAAAAATATTACATTGTTTATTATTACACATATTCATTTCTTTAGCAGTATTAGATTTATATAATCTAGCTGTATATAAAATATGATCATTATTTTTATACTTCTTTGGTACACCATAACATAACACTACAGAATTACCATACCATCTATACGATACTGAAATTTTCTTAATAATTACACATCCATATTTTGGAGTGCAGTCCCAATCAGAAACAGATGGATAACTCATTACATATGAACACTGTGCAAAGTCTATCTTATCTATCTTTGGTATATGTATTTGTCCAAGATCTATATAATTTGATTTATAAAGTAAATCCAGTCTAATATCATAGCTACTACCTTTAATAGCTTTAGATTCTATCCTAAATAGTCTATTACGACTATCAGTAAGATAAGCACTAGAATGCGTAAGCAACTGTAATGGCAACGTCAAGTTACAATATATATCATACACAAATAATAATATAACATAAAATTTCATATATTTAAAATAATACATATTTATTTAGATTTAGTACCAGTTGTCGGCGCCGCAGGTTTAGCGTAATACATATATAATATTGCGATAGCAGTAATAACCACTATAAATTTATTTCTACCTCCAGTAATACTTAGATAGAAAAACACAGAAATACCTACCGCCGCATGAAAATAGAAATCAAGTGCAGGGTGAATAATAACATAGGCACTATACAAAACCAAGAATATCAGATTCACAAAATACGGTTTAATAATGAAAGTCACAAGATTCAAAGATATCTATGTCGCAGCATGTTTATACTTCTTAATACTTTCCAATATAGTTACAAAAATAGACAAATCTAAACCTTTAGTAGAATGAATATACTTTAATTCTCTGATCATATATTCTATAGGATGTGTTTGACTATAATACTCAGCAATAGTAAACAATATCCAAGCAAGAAACAAAACAAGAGATAATGGGTTAGAAAATACTTTATAGAAGACTTTCATACACGCACCACCTGTAGACTCCATTATGACCGAAATTCATTCATTGTCCACAGTCTCCAACCATACATTGTTTTTGGTTCACATTACACACAACAGATTCCAGCAAATTACTCAAATTATCAGTGTTGATAGCACCTTTATTTCTTATAGCCGTTGCTTTGAACTGAATATTTGTGTGTTTCTTACACAAACATGTATCTCTTGCATTTACTGATGGAAACATGACATAGAATGGTCTCATTTTTGCAAAGTAAGCTAATGAACAAGGTACGCTGCATTCTTTTTTAAAGAGACGGTACAAATTGCTAACTGTATTCAAGATAAGCCTTTTCTGTTTTTTAACCTTATTTTTTGTTACGGTCTCCTTCTTACCTGCAGTTGCACGACTATTGTCGTCACGAATGTAGAAGTTTACAATCATTCTTCTCAATTTCCTATCAACTGTCTTCATTCTCCGTTGTTTGTTGTAGCGTATACCCAGTGCATCCTTCAAGGCCCGCTTCCTTCACTCTATCTGACATTACGGTTTCTTTAAGTACTCTTCTATCTTTTCGGCATTTTAAGTTCTTGTAATTTTCTTCAATGCTGTTACAAAGAAGATTATATTCTTCAAACTTTGCTTGAGTCCTTTGTAGTTTTTTTTTGTACTTTTCATACTTTCGTCTCCATTTGTCAGTTTCAGTTTGTAGCTTTAAATTTTCTCGATGTAATTTACTTCTATCTCGTCTTACTTTTTTTCTTCCGCTACTTACGATAGGCGAGGCTGGCGGTGATGGTGGTGGAGTATAAGCTTCTAACGTTTTTTCCTGTTCCTTTTGTTTATCTCTGTACTTTTTTGTTTTATTTTCCACTTTCTGTTCGCCAATCTTTTTTCTCTGTCATTCATATCTTTCACAAGCGTTTTGTTTTTATGATAGCGATCTCTTGCCTTCTGTAAATATTCTTCATATTTTTCCTTGTCTTGCTTTTTTTTCAACCTGCAACGACGTTGCCTTTCAGCTGCTGACAACGGATGGCTTATAGGTATTTATTTCTGAAAAGAAAAGAAAGCAAAACTTATATGTAGCGTCCTATAAATGAAATCTTCCATAAATGTAACCGACGAAGGTTACATTTATGGAAGATTTCATGACTTACATGTCTCCATCGTCACATTCTACCTGTGCCGAAGGATACGTGTGACGAAGTATACAATTTTTGAATAAGATTGTTACAAATCGTTAATAGCGAACACTTAGATAAAAAAAAAATACTTTACCATAAATATTGCATATATATAAATCATATAAAAGCTAAAACGATTAAAAATTCATAAAATACATACCAAAAAACGCTGTGACTAAGGATAACCTCAAAAAACACACGCCGTCGGTCTTCGTCCTTGATGTAAAAGAAGTGACAAGCTGTCAATGTCAATCACTTGATTTGAGTTTCGCTCTATGCTCTATGGTCTTGGGCGTTTCGTTTCACTCAAAGACTTAACACACTCACATATTTTTTTAAAAACTTTAGGTAATATTTGGCCGTCGTGTCGATGGATACTCGAATTTTCGGGACAATCTGTCGTCACGGCAATAATAAAAAACTTTTACAGATAAATTAAACTTTCTCGTTACCATGCTTACTAATTTATCTCTCCATGTATTTATTAATTTGTGTGACTTCAATAAATTATTTTCATAATAAACGTAATAGTTCCAAGCAACACCTAATGGGGACATGCCGTTTTAACTTTGTAACAAAAGTTTGACTCCATTTTTGTAATAGTTCAAATTAATTTAAAGTAAATTTAAAGATGGTTATCTAAATACAAGTTATTAAATTGATTTAAATAAAATAAATGGTACTTCCTCCATTCTGTATTTAGTATTAATAACCTTTGTTACAACGGGGACCACCTTAATTTTATGAAGGACTTTAAAAGTAGAACTACCCATATAACTGTTGGAACCGCTGGTTAAGATGGTCTATAATAGGACGCACCTTAAAAAGCTTTGCCTCCGATCGCGTCATTGTCTGTGTGTTGCAGTCATCATTATTACAGAAGTGGAGACATTTAGAAAGCAGGAAGTAACGGTCAAAGCTCATTGTTGTCGAAAACCCAGGAGAAAATAGTAAATCCTGGGCTGTATTCCAGTATGAGTCTAAACGCGATTTGACAATAATCCCAGTCGCGAGGAGTATTGCGAAATACACGTACAGCTCATCTGGATTCGTATCCCGCCATCGCGTGATGCGACTGGTAGGCAAAAGTAGTCCCTGATGAATCATGGCCGTTACCTCTTGCTGAGACTATCTATTTGTCTCCAATGAAATGTGCTCCATTATTTGGCGATCCCATATAGCAATAAATGCCTCATATGGGCTCGTCAATGGAACTGTGGGACCACAATTAATCTCGGAGAAAGGTTCCTTTCTCAATTCGGAGGAGTTTATACTATTTCGTGTCACATTTTGATAGAATTACAAATTACACATTATACAACGAATATTTCATTACAAAAGGCTTGATGACTAATTTTTTTCTTATTGGTAATTTGAAGACCCTTAAACAATAGAAACATCGCTGAAAGAATGACTTGATAGCTTAAAAATTCACCAAGATATGACAATTCAAACATCTCATAAAATAGACCTGCCCGAAACGCTCCATACAAAGTGCTACGAAAGACTGACGTCACTCTTTCGTAGTTTGTACGGATCGGGAGAGAACTTTGTTCGATAGGTATATTAAATATTGCGTTTATGAAAGTGGTTTCATAACTAAAGTTGCTTTTAATTGCATGAGTTATCGAATGGTATACAAATATTAAAAAAATAATAGAAAATAAAATCGGCTTGATTATCCAACTTTGAAGGCGCATAACATAAAAAATACAAATGCTATCGAGCTGAAATTTTGGGAACACTTATTTTTTACCATGATTTATTTATTTTATTAACAAAATTAGCTAATCTTTGACCTTGTCATCATCCCTATTATCCAGAAAAAAGAGCCACAAAGCGTTAGATGCCCATAGATATTATGTATATTATAATAATAAATAAATAAAGCTTTATTGAATTCCATACAGTTTCAAGAGTATATAAAATTAATTATTATAAAAAGTTGTCCGCTGTGTATTTTATTACTCTAATACATATTATAGCAATGTAATTAATTGATATTATATAGCTTTTCCTTTGTCATTGCATGCGGTCAATAATATCCATCTCAATTAAACATCCAAATCCGAAGACAGCCGTTTCGAACATTTTTGCTTTCAACATAATAATAACGACGTGACATAAGTCACGTCGTTTCTAATACAACGGGCTATTGAAATCGCGATGACGAGAAGTTCTCTTTAGTAATAACTAATAACTAATAAATATCTTTAGCTGTAAATCATCACCTTATTTCAGTTCAATTGAAATGAATTCGGCCGTGATCTCTGAATCCGTGTGAGCAATAAATATCGACAATAGGATGATGATTTATGGGATAATGACTTCATTAATGGTCTCCTCATATAGACTGCATAACACTTCTTCAGTGCAAGGCAGTAACGTAGGAATTAAGAAACTTTAGAATCGATTACACATTTCGGAAATATCCCTTGTATTTCACCTGGTTTCTAAAAGGCTTGTTCGTCGATGATGAGTTGCTTAAGGACCTTCCCTACGGAGAATGCGAAATTTACCTTATTTAGAGCCTTATAAACTCATAATTTGAAAGCTACAGAATTATAATAAAAATACAGCAATAATCTTCAGTATCTCAACATTCCTTTCCACGTTTTAAATTTTCTATTTTTGTTTATTATAGTCATCATATCAGCTTCTAAAGTAAAGCTAATTCATTACAATTCAAGCATACATTCAGCATCTTCTTAGTATTTACGAGTTACGTTTATTTGAAACACACGCCAATGATCGACAATATCATTGTACGAGACGACGCGAAAAAATACAGGTCATAGTTTAGTGGTACAGGAACACTTATAGTTTAGTTTAAGTCCATAATAGCGATAGGTTGATTTTACGGAAGAATATTATAATATAGAAAGGTAATAATTTATAGTTTAGCTCGTTTGTAATAGTAATAGTTTTAAAATATTGATAGTTCGTGTTAGAGTAAGACGGAAAACGTCTCTGAATAAATCATCTGATAGTGTGTGTTTTATACCCAAAAACCAAATAATTAATAGTTAGTATTCGCATTTATAGTTAATTTGTACAATTTCGTATCTTTATTTTGTTTTGAATAGTAAAAATAGCTTATTTTCGTTTCTTGTGTTAAATGTTGTCGACACAAGGGTGGCGAACTTATTTTAGAAAGTTAAGTAGCGTATTTCTAACATATTGTTATAGTGAAATCGCCACATGTTCGGTTCCTTTGACTGTATTAGGTTTATTAGTTAAAACACGTAATTATCGTATTCCTTGGAAATTTGTATTGAGATGTTTCCCTTAAAAGTAATAAAGCATTGTCTTTGTCAGAACAATAAACAAAGGATATTTAGGAATAGACGTTCGGCAATATCTAAGAAAGCTAGCAGATGTTTAGTTTATTATGTGTTTTAAAATAGTGTAAAATAGTTGGGAAATAAATAAAGTTTAGCGGGGGCGGGGTGATTAACGGAATCGCTGTCCAGGCGGCCGGCCAGGTATAAATATAGGGTCGGGCCGGCCGCCGGGCAGACCGCTCCGCGCCAGCCTACCGCGAACATCAAGAAGAACCTACAAGAAGAAAGAAAAGGGGAAATACTTGGGTTGGGACCATCGATATATAGAAGAAAGGCTGGCCGGAATCGCGTTTACCTCGACCCCCGCTAATAGTACATAGCGACGTAGTGTTTTATTTCGACCACACCCAGTGCAGAAGCCGTTCTCGAGTAAATTCTCGCACGGCAACACTGCACAATCATAAACTACATATTCCCCGTTTTAATTTTTTTAGGTCAGTTTTGTACTAAGATGAGTAAAAAAATAGGGTTTTGGTGCGATCTCGGCAACGCGGCAAATGCATGGTCAAGGTCGTTTGCTCGGGAGACGGCCTTAAAGTATGTTCAGACATTTGATTTGACCTACGTGTCAGTTGACCCAATGATTGTCAATAGCTATGTTGTTGATGATGATGTTTTCGGTTTCTAGAATAAAGGTCTTCATTGTCTTCTACAAATTAATTTTGAAAAATTTTGCATAACAGTGTTAGCATAACTTACTTGTGTAATACGGCTTCCGTGCCTTACATCCTTGTTCCAATTCTTAGAAGGTATATTTTTGTTGCAATTGATTTACTTACAACAAAAAAAAATCATGTTGAATGTACCATAACTTCTTGTGGAAATTCATGTTTCACAGTAATAATATGCTTTTTTCACTTTTCATGCACTTTATTGAATATCATATTGAATTTGCACATAATTTTTACAGTTTTAATTGTATTGTTTTTTTTGAAGGTATCCTTATTATACTTGTGAATATACAAGGACACTTTTCTTTGAATACGTTGAAATTAGCTGGCTGAAGCCCACTAGATTGATTTTAGCTTAGAACACTTTTATGGTGATTATACTCATATATGAGTATAAGATTGTGGCGCTAGTTGTATCGCCACAAGCTTATACCCACAGGTTTTTGGTAGGAGCCTATCATAAAAAAAGACTATGCATCAAGAATATATTGCGATTTTAAAATCACACGTCTTCTTCATCTTTTATATTAAATGTTCTTAACGTAAGAGTCATGTTGGGCCTAATCTCATTAAGGAAATCTACAAATAGCTTCTTATTCAGCCTATAACGGGCTCAAATTTTGATTGACCCCAACTTTATTCAATATGGTGGTTAAATGTTTCGTTCGAGTCAAATGATGGATAGATTGAGCTAAAGCTATATGCTTTGGAGTGTGTTTCTCAGTAATCGTGAAAAATATATCATAAAACACTGATAACGCTCGTCGATTGTAATTTTCACTTAATTTTATATTCTTGGCGCTGAACAATGCTTGCATAAAAATTTGCCAGCTGTGCTTTGTCGGGAATGAGTCGTCTCAATTGCGCTGTATCTCTTCTTCTGCACGTGGAGCTTCCGATATGAGTATCTAATATATAAAAAAATTTGAAAAATAAGAACTTTCCCTCGGATTTCTTCTAGAGTATTTTTAGGGTTCCGTAGCCAAATGGCAAAAAACGGAACCCTTATAGATTCGTCATGTCTGTCTGTCTGTCCGTCCGTATGTCACAGCCACTTTTCTCCGAAACTATAAGAGCTATACATTTGGAACTTGGTAAGTAGGTGTATTCTGTGAACCGCATTAATACTTATTTTGATACAAAAATAGAAAAATTAAGAAACTCTTCCAAAGTGGTAAATCCTGTGTCCCCTCCCCCCTCTAACTTCTAAATAGGGGCATGACAAGTCTAAAAAAAATATGATTGTACATTACTAAAAAAATTACCAAGAAAAAATTGGTTTGAACGAGAACTAGCAAGTAGTTTTTTTATACGTCATAAATGGTCAACCTTAACTTTCAACCTTAAATTTCACTAGTTCAACTGAAATATAAAAATAAATCAAAATCCTTTATATTTCATCAAATTATCCTTTTTGCTGCTGCGGAACCCTTCATGGGCGAGTCCAACTCGCACTTGGCCGGATTTTCGGATTCTCTCTCGGCTGAAAGATCTTCCTTTTCGACCGCCACGTATATTCCCAAATTTTTAGTTTAAATGCATGGTTACATAATCAAAAGGGTAAAAGCGGGACCCAATTACTTACACATCGCTGCCTGTTCGTCTGCCTGTTTCCAGGCTGTATCACAAGAACTTGAAATTCATATTAAGTAGATAATGTTATAATTAATATATTTTTAATTGGTATAATAATTTTATCTCATATTATAGTCACTGTGACTAAGTAAAAATAAAAAATGCAAGAGTCTTGCATGGAGCAAGATTCTTGCATAGTCGGTCTTGGTCTTGTTCTTGTACACCTAGTCTTGGTCTTGGTCTTGCTAGTCTTAGGGTGGTCTTGGTCTTGGTCTTACAATTTTTGCAAGACCAAGACTAATTTTGCTCATCACTAATCCCACGGTTTTGCATTCGTTGGAAAGGTCTCGGGCTCCGTGAGGTTTATAGAAAAAAAAAAACAAAAAAAAAACTTCAAATGAAAAGCAGGAAAACAGGGACAACAGGCAAAACAACGTTTGCCGGAGCATTTTGCACCATTAAGCAATCCGCGATAGAAGGCCTTGCTGCAGGAACACGAAAAATTAACAGCCACAAAGAGATTGAACTTATTGAATGCCACATTTCCTCGATTGTTAGAGACAGCACTCGTTTTTTTCGTTTTCGTTGACAGCGCTCGTTTGTTTTCACTAGGTTATTGCTGTTTGTTTTGGAATATTTGTGATTATAGAGGAAGTACTTTCTCAATAAGAAGAAGCTATAAATATGTACTTAGACTAAATTAACCAAAATCTGGGCTGGTAGATTCGACAACTGCCCTAAATATTGATTTGGGGCGATTGTCGAATTATTTGAAACTTGATAGTTTCAAGAATTACCACTGAACAAATTAGGACTATTGTTTACTTTCTGCAGCGTTTACCTTAAGATTGTATATTATTTTATTTATTTGTTAGATCTACCAACAGATCTGCAGTTTGTATGTTTTTTATTATTTCCTTATCCAGTCTTACGGTTAAGCGTTAAACAACCAAACTTACCCACTTCGACTTGCAAATGATATTGATCTAATCTTAGCTTTCTCCAACTTGTAGTACAAAATACAAAACTGTACTAGCTGTAGGTACTAGGTGAAAATCGTTGATAACAGTACAAGTTTAATAATTGTAAATTATACTATTGTGCAACTAGTAACAACTTAGTAGGGTGTTTCGACACTACAGACATTTTGTACGACGACAACTGAGCTTTCCGTCATTACAATAGCACAGATGTTCCGTTATTTCAATAGCACATAGATCATTTTGGATCATTTATAATTAAAATAAAATCATGTATCGTTAAGTGGCGAAAATGACACAAGCGAGTGTTAAATACGATGCATGCTAACACTCAAGCCAGGCCGGATGGTATTTTATGTTTTTTCTCTCGTGTCTGCCTTGGTCACTCAGTAGCAAATTCAAGTCTTATAATAACTTGGTCTGGCAACTGCATAATTGGTTTTGTCGATAGTGATATATTATATAATATATAGTTACAAATATGAAATAATATTTTTAGGCCTCGAAAGTCCGGTCCTTATTTCGCCTATCGAACGTCATTTTGCAGATAAATGTCTAGTGTGCGCTGTACTGAGGCAGTGCATTTTGTTAACTGTCACCACGACATAATTATTGCTGAGAGTTATCTTGTAGTGACTGACGCAGCCGTGGGTTGAGGTCACAGTAAGATATTATTGTGACGGTGTCAAGCGTCCAGTGGTACTCGGAGTTTGAGCGTACCTACTTTCTATTAAACTTTTTGGGTGGATTTAAATAATAAAATTTAACGAGATCATTTAACGCTACACTCACATGTGACGTTTGAACGATTTAAAAACTTCAACTTTTAAACTGAACGCGTTTTTAGCTAAGCATAAGATTGAGCATGGCATTGCAAAATAATATTGAAACCCGTTATATTGTGTGTGGTCTACCCGCCCGCTGTCGGCGGCTCCGTGATGGAGCTAACTCAGCTCTAATTAGCGGCCAGAATCAACAACTACAGGCTTCATATTCGAGGCAACGTACGGTGAACCTGTAATGATAATACACAAAATAATTTATTTTTATTTATTTATTCATATAATATTTTAGATGGTATCTTATAATTTTTTATGCAAGATACGGCTTCGACGGCAGGTAACACTGAAAGACTGAAGATGTATTCAGTATAAGTGTAAAAATATCGACATTTTAACACCAACGACACACTTGAATCATAAATTAAAACCTTTACGATATTTCGATATCATTGTTTGCCCTTTACGAAATAGTTCAATTAAGTTATTTCCATAGGTTTACTGTAAATTGATCACAGCATGGTCCTTTTATATAAAGTACTTGGAGCCATTCGTTGTGTATGATGTAGATTGTAGACATAAAATTATCATACCAATTCGATTCTATCTTCTCGCGTCTGTATTTGACTAAATGGTTCATTGTTGTGCCCCACATTAAACTACGGGGGTTGAGGTTAGATATACATGGGAAACTTTTATAATGTTGACACAGTGTTATTCGTACAATCTAAATCGTTTTAAATGCAAATTAATCGGAACATCTGAACAGGAATCTGAAACAAAATATAATGTAAGAAAGAATAGGATCTAACGCAATAAACGAATTGTGAGCAGAAGCATGCTTTATTTTTTTTCAATCTATTATATTATTAAGCCATCTAGCAACTTCATTTTATATTCAAACGTATTAACAAAGCAATTTATATGAAACTGTTATGGTCATCCAATATTAACTTTATACGTTCAATTAAACCACTGTTATGCAATATTTAACCGGCGTTAAGCGACGCCGCCCACGCATGATTATTATTATCGACAAAAAATCGATAAAATGTACGCAAGACTATAATTTCAAATGAAATTTAGAATAATTAGAATAAGTCCAGTCTATAAAGAATACATGATAAGTTAACTATGGCTTAGACTGTTATGTTTTCTTGACCAATTATTCTAGACCAATTTGGACCATAGTCATTTTTAAAAATATTTTTTTTGGCAATTTTAAAGTCAACTCTAATATTTTGTTTAAGTATATATTTTTTACTTAAATTTCAAATCTAGCTATTTTACATAGTCTTAGCCAAGTCCACAGACATGTTAACTGATGACACTAAAGACACAGAAAATAGTATTATACTCGGTATATTTGGTTTGACAACTCCTCCTCTATATGTTCTCATTAAGAAAAATCCTGAGCAAAGTAGACCTGTCAATGAAAATATCAGCACTATCACCTCATTTGCCTCAACCATGCTGTCCGACTTATCCCTTATAGAACTGGTGTTGTCTCCATTTCCCATGTCTAAGGTTTTTAGAATTTCAAAGTTACTTCTAAACTTGACGAGGTGTTCTCTCTTTATACAGTGGAAGCAATCAATAGGGTGCCCTCCTACATTACATTTCCACTCTTTGGGATGAGTGCTACAGGTACTTAAATACCCACATGCATTCAAAGCATCTGTATGGTCAGTCAATGTAAACATCTCTCCACACGCATGTATGTTTATCCCTAGCACGCCATTTCTAAACTACATTTTGATACGCGTCTTTTTTGGCAGGATGCGGCGATTGAAGGTGGTATGTTGATTAGTTAAGGTCAAGAATGTTTATCACGGTGAGCTTTTAGTATTGTTTGTTCGTCTATCATGCCTATTCGACTAGGACATAGTGTTCAGCAGACTTACAGTGAAGTAGCAAAATCCATATGCCTTATGTACATTCACTATTTCCAACGAGTTACTTCTTTCCAACAACTATTTCCTTTGAGCGTGGCTAGAAGTTTTAAGTCATAAATATTGACTTTCAAAACGTTATCGCAGCATGTTTGCCGTTTTTATATCTTAGTACAGCGATCGGCAACCTCTAGGCAGGCAAGGGCCACAAGGTGGCAATACAAACTAAGGGCGGGCCTCAGAACTCATACTCGTATTAACCCTAGAAGCTCAATGTACCTACACATATTGAAAGGAAATAAGTTTTTATTAAAAATGGCACAAACAGCTGCGTACTTAAGTGGCGATAACTACTGGCAGTATTAGAAAACATTGTTTTTCATACACATAACTTATTCACAAAACATTCAAGGGCCGCAAGTAAGACATTCGCGGGCCGCGTGTTGCCGACCGCTGTCTTAGTATTATCCTTGCTGCTTGCTACTCTGTCTGTGTAACAGTCGGTGAACAAACAACGAAAACGTGGTTTAAGAAGCCCAATGGTTCTCGCTCGCTCCATGGTAGAACAACCATGGAGCGAGCGAGAGATGCATGTAACTATCAAACATTTGATAACCTCTTCAGCAGGCAGTCCTGTAGCACTTCGCACCTCAACCGATTGTAACACGCTCTGCTCGAGATCGGTGAGCTTAGAAAAGCAGCAAGATCACCACCAGTACCTATGGCCGCTTTATGAAGCCGAGCAGCATTTTTCTTCGCATTGAGAGATGTCAAACCTCCTTCCACCTATCAATACTTTTTGTTTTAGCACTACCATCACTATTCAGCAGATTTACCAACTGCTCCCTACATCTGCCAGTTGCTTCCGAGGTTGGTTTAGTGTCCTCATGTCTGAAAATTCCAAAGATTTTCCAATTTAAAGCGTGAGCTTGCCGCCCGCTTTCTATATAATTAGGTAAATTATATTCACTGGTAAAGTTAACATAATAATTATTGTTTTTTAAACTTACTCCTCCATAAACGACACCATCAATTCAAATTGTGAAGAACTTTGCCTCATATTTGTTTTTAAAAAGTTTAAAACACGAAATTCACTCAATTTGCTATGTGTGATACTCTCTGATTGGTATGGTGAATCTTAGTTTTCCCGTGCGCTTGGCACTCCCTCGTCCGGAGCTATTAACCAGTGATTGGTATTGAATGCCACCATATACATATTCAAATTTTGAAGAACTTGTCCTCATATTTGTTTTTAAAAAGTTTAAAACACGAAATTCACTCAATGTGTGATACTCTCTGATTGTTATGGTGAATCTTAGTTTTCCCGTGCGCTTGGCACTTCCTCGTCCTGGCGATTGGTATTAAATGCCACCATATTATATTTTCCTGATATCTCTACCATTGTTTCTTTTTTATTGGTGTGTAAAGGTGCGCCCTATTGAGAGATGAATAAAAATAATACATTTTCGGACATCGTATACTCTTCATAAAAGTCAGTACACTGGTAAGTACATAGGTGCCGGCAGGGCGACAATCCCTTACGGAATCCTAATTAAGACTAACTCTAAAACTAAAGGGGCACCTAACACATATATTATGCTAACGTTGCACGATGCACACACAACGAGATTGTGAATGTGCATAATTGCATATGCTGCACGTTACAGATGTATCGATTGCAATCGTATTGTTTTTTAGAGTTTTTAGTTACATTTTTAAGGGGGCGACTAACCGAAAATTTTGGATTTATAATTCATTTTATACTTGAAAATAAGCCTCGAATTGTTTCATGTTCTAAAATAAAATACTACATTATATTTCCAAAAATCCGATCTGAGCAAAAACACGATATCTTAAAATTTTCTCGATAGAAAAAAATCGCGAAGAAGCATCTAATTTGCACGAATTTTTCATTTATTGCCATATAGTTGCGTGTGTACGGTAAATTATACGGCGATTGCTGAACCAAAGATTTCCTTTGGTAGGATTGGTCCTTATGACCCAAGGATGGAATTAAGATGTGGAGCCACCGCTATTTTTGATGTAATTTTTTTTAAAATTTTAAACACAAAACTAAAAAAGCATGAAATACTTAATTTTATTTTATTTCACACTTTTTAAACTTGGTTATAGTCCAGAATAACTACTATCAACAGGATCATATCATAATAATTACCATCTATAAATGTAATTTTTGATGTGGCCGTTAATATGAGCCCAAACACCACTTTGGGTTCATACGAAACTCGGCTCCTACAGAATCCAGGTCTACTGCAGCAGCAGCATGCAAATATTAACTGCTTATCCACGACTTACTGGTTATCGCAATTAAAATGATGATTTTTCATTAATAGGAAAAACAAAAATCACGAAAGGCGAATTTACACACATCCATTCGCACTGCGCACATCTACCTACATTCATTTGGGTACTTTGTTACACTAATTTATACAGGATGTCCCAAAACTCAACGATAATCTGGGACCGGATGAATGGCCAAGTTATACCAGTTCCGTGAAAAATAAAATAAAAATTCCATATCACTCAGTTCAGCGATAATAGACAATTTTGTAAAAAAGTCGAAATTCGACACCCTTGGTCGCATTTTCAAGTCCTGTGATCACCAATGTCACAATTTCGCTGTGATTTTTTTAATTTCGAGATCTTCATTAACGATGCTATTGATCGCAACTACGAATTAATGCAAAAAACATTGTTAATTTAATAAAATAAGTTAAGTTTTAGTGAGTCATGGTTCACAAAAATATTGTTAGTTAACTTTGACACTTCATTTTGAAAAAAAATTGTACTACACTGCCCTTGGCAAGTTATTTAAAAAGTTGGCGCATTTAATCAAGATTTAAAAATGGTGCAACACTAGCCACTTTTCTTACCATTAAAAAATTTATTTTAATTTTTTTTCAAATTGAACTCATTTCTAAAATAATAATTGATACTTTTTTATATTAAAAGATCAGGGTATTGAGTGTGTGTAATGAACAAAAGTGATAGAATGAGATAGATAGTGACGCTGACAGTCTGTCTCACTCTAAAGCAAGACAGATCGACATTCGACTTTTAGAATGAGCGAGACGGATAGTGACGCTTGAGGGGTCGTCCGTTCACAACATTTAGTACGCATCGTTTCTTCGTCTACTGCGCATCTCTCGTATTCGTGTTACTATCGTACTAACGACTTTGGCTTGTATTACTTTGGACTTGATACCGCTTCCGTACTGACGACTTTGGCTTGTGTTACTTTGGACTTGATACTGCATTTGTACTGACGACATTGGCTTTGCTTTTCTGGACTTTGTGCTGTGAAAATAGTGTGTGAACAACATGCCGGATCTGTACACAGTACAAGAATATGCAAATATGCATCTTATCTACGGTGAATGCCGTTGTAATGCCTCTGCCGCAGCCAGATTGTATCGCGAGAGATACCCCAATGTGCAGCGTCACCCAGATTATCGCGTATTCCAAAATGTGCACGCGTCATACTCGGAAGGACGATTGCCCAGTGTTCGTACGTCCGGTGGAAGACCGCAAAGAGACTACGATGACGTAGTTTTGAATGAAATTCAAAATGACCCTAGCACTTCAGTACGTGCGATAGAACTAGCAACGGGAGTACCGAAAAGTAACGCTCATCGAATTTTAAAACGAAACGAATTTCATCCGTATCATGTGCAACGCGTCCAGAGTTTGCTCCCACGAGATTACGCACCTAGAATTAATTTCTGCAGAACAATGTTAACGAAAATTCGAGAAGATCCTGAATTCCTAAACAAAATTTTATGGACCGACGAATCTACATTTAAAAGAGACGGTTATTTGAACTTACACAACCTTCATGAATGGCACGTCGAAAATCCGCATTTAATGCGTGAAGACCGATCCCAATACCAATTCAAAGTAAACAAGTGGACTGGAATTTTAAACGGACGAGTAATTGGACCATTTGAGCTAACTCAAAATTTAGATGGCGCCACCTATTTGCATTTTCTTCAAAACGATTTGCCAAATTTGTTAGAAGACGCACCGCTCAGTATTCGCAGAGAAATGTGGTTTCAGCAAGATGGTTGTCCGGCGCACTATGCTCGAGCTGTAAGGGATTATTTAAACGCTGATTATCCTGACAGATGGATCGGACGCGGTGGCTCAATTTTATGGCCTCCTCGTTCCCCCGATCTAAATCCAGTTGATTTTTTTTACTGGGGATGCATAAAAGAAAAAGTATATTCGAAAAAAATACAAAATCTATCAGAACTTCGCCAAAAAATTGCTGCAGCGTCAGAAGAAATAAATTCAAGAAATTTGGCACGACTGGTGCAAAGGTCTTTTGTAAGGCGTTGCAGAGCCTGTATTCGTGCCGGAGGCAAACAATTCGAACATTTATTGTAGTTTAAGGAGAATAATTTAATAAAAAGTTTTACGACGGTTCCTTCATTGTTTTATTAATTATTATTATGTTTTTTTACAATAAGATTGGTTATTAACTGACTGAATTACCTCTTTACTAAAAATAATAATTTGATTTAAGACCAGAAACAAAAAATAACAAATTTTAGTAACAAAAATTCCTAGTCTTGAGTTGTTCAAAATAAGCTCAATTTGGAAAAAATGAGAAATAAAAATTTTAGTAGCAAGAAAAGTGGCTAGTGTTGCATCATTTTTAAATCTTGATTAAATGCGCCATCTTTTGAAATAACTTGCCAAGGGTAGTGTAATACATTTTTTTTTCAAAATGAAGTGTCAAAGTTAACTAACAATATTTTTGTGAACCACGACTCCCTAAAACTTAACTTATTTTATTAAATTAACAATGTTTTTTACATTAATTCGTAGTTGCGATTAATAGCATCGTTAATAAAGATCTCGAAATTAAAAAAATCACAGCGAAATTGTGACATTGGTGATCACAGGACTTGAAAATGCGACCAAGGGTGTCGAATTTCGACTTTTTTACAAAATTGTCTATTATCGCTGAACTGAGTGATATGGAATTTTTATTTTATTTTTCACGGAACTGGTATAACTTGGCCATTCTACCGGTCCCAGATTATCGTTGAGTTTTGGGACATCCTGTATATTTTTTTAAAAGTTTACTCTTAGCTGCCTATGCAGTCACCTACCATCTAATACTACTGTTACTCTATAATTTTACAATAAAGGTTGTCTGGAAGAAATCGCTTGTAGCGATAAGGCCGCCTTTTGTACTTTTACTCTTAGTTACTAAGTTTTGTATGTCATGTTTGTTTTGATGCAATAAAGTGTTTTCATTCATTATTAATTTAATAATAAAATAATAAAAAATAAGATAATAAAGTAATTCAATAGATTGTTTTACATAATTATAAATGTTTATTAAACCTTCAAAATCATCTACAGTTTAATATTAGTTAATACTCGTAAGTACTAATCGCGGCAACGTAATGTATCGACAACAAGAAACGACAGGTACATCACTATCTCACGGCTCTTATCAGCGGCAGGTGGCGACCATGCACGTGAAGCGACCGATTCAATAAGCGCAATTTTCATTACTCAGTCAGACTGTTTTCAACACTAGGCACGCTACACTTAGTGAGCAATGTATTGGGTTCAATCGTTAGGTTACATATTTCTCTCAGTACCCGACTAGTGCAATTATTTTAACGAAAAAAATGTGATTTTGGTAGAAAATACTGGAAATACTAAATTGTTTTTGTACTTACGTATGATAAGTGACCCGTTTAAGTTTATGGTCACTTTAATTCTTGCATACAACAACTGAATAGGTAGGCATTCATAAAAAACACTCCCGTAGTACGCGCTTAGACAATCACGTCCCGACTAATTGTATTTTCACAACTTTAGCCTGTTTTGCTCATGTTTCACTTACACCGGCCACGCCCCCACAGCCTCTCTCCTGGTTTAATACCTCTGTGATTTTGACCATGTTTTAGGGTCAAATACCAGTCTGTGCGTCGTCTAACAAAGTTGCTTTTGTCGGTCAGAATTTCAAACGTTGACTCAACTAAAAATAAAAATAAAATATTATAGTATTCATATCTTTTCATATCAAATGGCATAACAGAGTAGCTAACACATCAGAACTGACCTTACTCCAGTCATCTACAGTCTTTGTACGGTGTTGACGAGCCCAAGCAAGTATTTTCTTCTTCATTGATTCTGTCAACCGCGGTTTCTTTGCTGGCCGATGACCGGTCAGGCCTTCCTCTACCAACCTACGCTGCACAGTTCTTTTGGAAATGGTTACTCCTGACTCCTGAATCATCTGCGTTAGCAAAGCAACACTTTTTTCCTGTTTTGTAAACAGATATCGCGAATTTTCCGGTCAGTTCGTGTCGTCGTGATGCGTTTTTTTCCGCATTTGCCTTTTCTTTGGGACGAAAGTGGACGATTTAGGTCTAAATTAATTTTAATTCTGTTAACAACCGTCTTAGAAACCCCGGTAATATTAGCTATCTTCCTTTGTGAATGATTTGTATGCAGAAGAAGGGTCTTGACCTCCGTTTTTTTTCTTGGAGACAAATCAACACCTCGACCCATCCTGAAGGCTACAAAAATATGAATAATTAAATTTTATTACCAAAAATTTGTTTTTATTTGTTTTTAATCAATAACACTAAAACAGTACTCACCTTTAATTTAAACTGTAGCACAAAAGAAACAATAATCTAATAATTAAAACAATAAAATGCGCCTCCAGCTTTTACGTGTGATTAACACTCTGGTATCCCACAGGTTATAAAAAATATAAAAAAAGCAGTTGTTAATTATTTTTTTTTGTAAATTGAGAAACCGAGATGGTGAACGTAAAAACACATTCCAACAACACTTACACCTCTTGAGAGTGTAGTTAACTGCGCTCAAAGATCAAATTGATAAAAAATGTCACTGTCCCTAATAATTTGGCAACCCACGGTATAACCTCCTTTTTAAAGTCGGTTAAAAGGAGAAACTTTTGAATCGTGGACAATACATCAAAGCTAATTCGTACCTTTATTAAGTCGTCCCAATCATAAATACATAGTAACTGATCACCCCGCCTTGTAATTCAACGGCAATTTTAACGCCGATTAGTGTTCATAATGATTTACAGTAATGGTTAACGTGAATTATGTCTTGATGCGATCTTCAATTGACACATTAGTGAAACGGACAATTTATAAAAAATATGTATAAATTGTTAATATGCCACTCTGTATTTTTTAATGGGCATGTAATACCATACTTTTTACGCAGCTACTATGAAATAGCCTATAAATTATTGTCTCTGCTTAAAAGCTGGCGCTAAGGCATATTATGATTACAAGACTAAGGGCTGGTTTACACGTATTAAGTAGATAAGTAGTTAACTAAATTTTAAGTTATTTATTGCATGTAAACGCAAAATTTAGTAGCAAGTAACAAGTTAAAATTAAGTTAAGTACTAAACATAGAAATCAGAATTTTGACTATTTTTTGTTAAGTTGGCAGGCGGGGCTTGTCGCTTGACACATTTCGGGCAGGCACTTCAAATAAAGTTAAAATTTAGTTACTACACTACTTATCTACTTAATACGTGTAAACCAGCCATTAGTTGATTCTGATATTTTCTATAAATTGTTTGCAGAAATAAATTTCATCTTATATATAAAATTCTTGTGTCACAATATTAGTTACCGACTACCGTACAGCGTACTCCTCCGAAATGGCTTTACTGATTTTTACCAAATTTTATATTAATATTCAGCTGTAGGTCTGAGAATCGGCTACTGGCTACTTTTTATATTGACAAGTGCATTTGTTGGATAAATAATAGTAAATTATTACAACTCGAGACTGACGGCGACCATTGTTTATGCGACGGGATAGCGATAGACGTTGCCATGGAGCCATACTTATTTAGTCACTTCAATCTATACTAATATTATAAATGCGAAAGTGTCTCTGTCTGTCTGTCTCGCTTTCACGCCAAAACTACTGAACCGATTGTAATGAAATTTTGTACACAGATAGTCTAAAGCCTGAGAAAGGACATAGGCTACTTTTTAACTGGAAAAAGGGGTTGTAAATGCGTAAATTTGTTCAAATTAAGTTATTTCCAAAAATTCATAATAGACGGCGCCGTGCGTCTCCTACATCGCGCTATCGCTTGCTCATAAGTCTTTCTATAAGACGTGGTACCATGTTAGATTGCGGGTTTCGATACTTTCGATTGTTATACACGTTGATAATGTATAACTCACTACTCAGTACTTCATCTATGTAGTGATGAGTGACGTAACCTTAAACCTACCAATCTAATATCTATGATAAATAGTTTATGGGTAAAGCTAAAGTTATGAAATATTATGTGCACAGTGCACACTGCACAGCTGTTTTTGGCTATTTTGATTTAAGGGGTACCTACCAGGGTTTTAAAAACCTTTAAAATTTGACACCAATTTTGTTGACCCCGCGCGCTGTAAGTACATTGAAGTCCACATGGACGAAGTCGCGGGCAACAGTTAGTACGATAATATGGCCAAAACAACGTTTGCTGGGACAGCTAGTATATCTATATAAAATACTCGTGTGTTACCAGTGATTAGAAAGATTGAAACATTCAGCCTGGGTAAATTCTGCTTATGCTAATTTTTTTTAAATAGTATCACACACGTGTTTGTACAATTTTCTAGTATTTTTGTCTTTTCATCTGCAAAAGATTTCTGTTGTTTCATTCCGAAAAAAAAAAACATATGTCATCCATTTACACATTTTTAATAAGATATACGATCTTAAGTATGATTCATCGATCATAAAACATGTTTTCCTAACAAATTGCTGTAACATAATTAGTTATAATAATTATGAGATGTTACGCGTCGTTTACATGTAGAATGTTAACTGTGCGAGACGTCACTAACTCTCTGTTTATCGGGTGCATATGGGTATGGGAAAGTACTGTACTGTACTGTACTGTAACTTTTTTGGTATAGTGGCCTAAATTTTTTTATAACAATGTTGTAATATTAAATTGTGTATAATAATATGCATTATTTTCTGACCAAGTACCAACTATCAAAACATGATCATTTTTTAAATTTCGTTTTATCATTTAATGAAGTTATTGTGAATTCATCTAGTTCATTTCAGTTTTTTGAGATTTCTTCTGTTGTTGGATCTTAATCAATGTTGGCTCAGATGAATGAACGGCTGTCCGTTCAGTCATCTGGGCCATCAAAATCAGAAAATTAAAGAATTTATTCTACATCGAATTTTAGTTCAGGATCTTGAACATCTTGTAAAATAAAATATCGGTACATTTTTTTAATTTCGTCGCTGTGAAAATTACCATTTTCAATACACCATTCGATTGCTTCTAATTTGGTTCTTTCATATTTGTGTACGTCTTATATATACTTAATTATATACTTCTGCCCAAATAATATAATAATTGTTGTTGCTAGAGGTTTCGGGTCTTTTGTTCATGCATGACTCAAAATTATGTAGTCTTCATTTGATAATATTTATTAATAATAATTATATAATATGGTAACCTAAAGGCAAAAAATCTAGCTCTATTAAAAATAAAACACAGAAAAACACAGAAAGCTATAAAAATTTTAGATATCATTTCTGGATTATAGTGTAGTACTCCACCACTCTCTACTCTGCTCTGGCTTTCAACATTTCAATCGTTCTTTAACACTATTTCTTGCTGTACTATGCAAACTTTTGTAATGTTCTTCTAGAGAATCAACAGTTTCTTGGGGGATGATCTGTGAATGTGAATGTCTACATAATATCTTTATTATACTAATATCTGGAGTATCTATATTCGATGTTTAGAATATAATATGTATTCAATATATTTTTTTTAGACCAGGTTTAAAAGTCAACGTATTGTAGCGCTCGAGTAGCCAGGGTTTTAAAAGTTTATCCGCCATTAGAGGTTGCTTACGGTCTCTTATCATGTTGGATATGTAAATAGCGTATGAGTTTACAATACTTATGTTTTAAGTATTATAAAACAAGCAAAGCGGCTTGGTTGGTTTTGCGACTAGTACTCATTTGACTGAGCATATTTGATCCACGGTATGATCTGCGCATTTTGTAAAATTATAAAAATGAGTAATTTCCGGCTTCTTGGAAATGAGTAATGAGGGTATCTTAAGAAATTAATAAATCTTTAAAGTCGAAATAAAAATACATAGTCACTAACAGCGATCGCACTAAGGGCACGTGCCACGTGGGTCACTAAGGGTTGGACCTCATCTGGCAGCACGGAATCGCATTTGTTCCTCCTGTGCTACCACGTGCTGCAGTGTGCTGCCGCATGTGAACGCGCGCTGTCGCATTCCGCAGACAAAAAAGGCGATCGCACGCTAGCACGATAGCAAGTGATCGGCGGTGAAAGGATGCGTTAGCACTTAGCATATGCTATCGCGCGCTACAGCGTTCCGGAGTCTCCCTGCCGACCATTGAATTTTGTCCGTGATGCCGATCGCCTCGAGGATTCCGCCGCGTGCTATCGCATTTCGCTCTCTGTCTCGGTCTAGCAAATGGCAGTTCTAAGCGACAGAAAGAGAAAGGGCGACGGAAAAAGGAGATCACCTGCAAACAATATGTAACAATATTATGATAAGTATTTACATTACCAACTGCTTATCTACTATTAATGAATATTATCTACAGCCAAGAGTATATTGTACATACCTAACAAATATGCTGTCTCTCCTGCATTGTTTATCTGTTCTTGGTGGTGCTGAACTGTGTTATTAAATATAAAACTGTCATGTGTAGCTCCTCCAAATGTAGCGTCCACATGCAGTATATTTAGATCATCGTCATTTATCTGCAACAAAATTTTTAAAATTTTTATATTTATTTCATTAAAGAAAATAGTTATTCAATGGAAGAAAAACAGTTATTTAACATTTTACTTAATATAAATAATAATTACCAATTACTAATAATAATCATATGTTGATCACAACTTTGTTTGTGCAGTATTTAAATTTAATTACAATTAATTTGTATTAACTTTTGATAAATTGGAAAATTTTGATGTTGCATCCTGGCTCCAAGCTAACCCTTTAAGATAATCTATGCAATGTCCTTTTATTGGGCAAAGAGAACATATTTTCCAACAGTTTATAAGCCTTTGGGCTCTGCTTCATAATTGTGAGTGCTTAGAAGCTTTTCTTCTAATGAAAATCTGAGCCATATTTTTGCAGTTTTTTTAATTTCATTATTAAAAATGCTTTGGTTTGCTTATTAAGATGCTCAACAATTTGTAATAAATCTTTTTCTCGTCCACATGATATAGCCCCATCTACTACTACTTTGTGAACTACTTAGTCCCAAACTTGTTGTTGTTTTATTTTTTATTTTATTCATGAATCGCCTTGTTTTTGGTAACACACTTTCTCAGTATAGAACCTGGAAAAGAGTTGATAACATTTACCTACAATAAGTACAAAACCGTTGATTAATAGATGTTGCTAAATTATATAAAAATATCATTAAAAACATGTGCTCCTTAGAAATTGTACCTTTGCTCTTATCTGAGAAGTTGGTTTACTTTTGAGCTTTTTCCTTTTGAATTCTGGTAAGCATGACTGAAAGTGTTGATACGTTTTCTAAAATGAAAAATTAATGATTTTATTACGTTAAAACTTTTTGCAATCCATTTAGAATGTTATTCTAAGTATAGGCTGTGTTTCCACTGAAGCGGAGCGGAGATTAGCGGTGTCCGAATTGACCAATCACCATTCTCGAAATCTTGGCTCCGCTTCGCTGTCATTCCGCTGGAATAGCACGATTGGTCAATTCGGGCACCGCTAAGCTCCGCTCCGCTTCAGTGGAAACGCACCCTGCGTTTCCAGCGTGGAAACGTTTGATAAAAGGGGAAATCTTATAAAATATTATAACTATGCATTTCCAACAAGAACGAATGTAAATCAAGCGCACCTTTTCCTCACTAGTCGTTCGTTCCCGAAGATTGTCACGTGTCTCCGATGGATGTTTCCGATTCCGATGTAACTTCGTGGTGAAGTAATGACCGAATCTTCGGTCGGGGCCGAATATTTGAATGTGACTTTTGATGATATACGTCCATATTCTTCACCATAAATTAAATTCGGATAACTGGAACATAAAATGGCGGATCGGCCTCAGTAGGTATTTTGAAGGCACGAATCTTTTTCTACATACGGAAAACGATGTAAGTTAGAAAGTGACAGCATGATGTTTACTTATTCCGCATCAAAATGCATGGTATTTGTATAATTGATTGTATGTACTATCAGAGAAGTTGATTTCTAGGCAGATGGGGGACCTACGTAGTATGGTCGCGTTACGTCAAACCCAGCCGTCTATGTTGAATTGACATGAGCCGACCAAACGACGTAGGTCCGTCAACTGCATAGGAATCAATTTCCTCGATGGTACATAATATATAACAATATGCTGAGTTCACTTACCTTCTTTTCAATTATTATTTTTCAACTAAAATATCCTGTGATGCATTTGCTCAGTATATACGATACATTGTTTAGTATTTGTGAAAATAAATGGTTATTTAATATTCGCGTGCTGTATCCGCAATTTTGATAGTCTGGGCATTGTATCCTATTTATATCTGCAATATTTTCCATTTCCATCCGCGGACGTCCTCGGATGAACCGTGCACATTGTAGACCGGACTCTCAGTGGAGTTTCGTTTGCAAAAATAGCGGACCTAAATCTGACTTCTGATATATATTGTATAGATCCCAGACATCCTATAGACAGATGTTGCCAACCAGTTTTGTGGTCCCCCTCCCCCCACCCCGGTAATTAAATATGGCATACAAAGAAAAAAAATTTTTTTTCCAAAACATGCCGTGTGGGGTATCAAATGAAAGAGCTTATTGAGTAGATCACGAATATATAGCATACTATAACATTTCTTACACTTTCTCTAAGATTTTTTAGAAAATTTACGAAAATGCTCCATTTTTGGGTTAACTTTAAACCACTATAGATTGAAAACTCATGAATATATTTTTTAAATTATTATTTTAAATAATTAACAATAGTCCATTGTTTACGATTCAATAGTTCGTACAGTGAAAAAGTTGCATGGGGGAGCGGGGGGAGCATTCAAAGATGGCGAGTTTCGATATTTCAATATATTTCTTAAAATTTCGGACTCAGTGGAGACGTTTGCAAAAATTGCGGACCTCAATCTGACTTCTGATATATATTATATAGATCCCAGACATCCTATAAACAGATGTTGCCAACCAGTTTTGTGATCCCCCTCCCCCCTCCCCTCCATCACAAATATTATTGATAAATTACAAAGTTTTTGGTTTGAATTATGGAATTATTGGTAATTTTGTGTTATAAATAAAATACAAGGTAGTAAACTAATAGATTTTTTTTATTTTGATGCAATTTTACGAAATTTACGGAGAAAAATGCTTACACATGCAAGTAACAGTTTGATTTTGTTACAAGTTTTTACAATTATTGTTTACACATTTACACAAGGATATACATTTCAGTGCTGCTTTTCTGCAGGTACACGATATTGTGCGACAGTTGGATTGACATTTACACGGTTTTATCAAAGAGTCAGGTAGAGATTTTTTTGACATTTGCTTTGGGTAAAGGTTTCCTTCGCGTAACTCGTAACCAAACTGAAGGAAATCAATATGGTCAAATATCGGTTCAAAAGAGCTTTTCCATAGATAAACTTGAGCTGATGCTCTTAAACAGTGTAAATGCAATGCATCAGAGGTACATATAATTCTTGTCAAATTTAAGGCAAAACCTATGTTTTGGCACAACAATTTATGTCGAAGATCATCTGCTGTTGTTTGTTGTTTAGAAATTAAGTAACTGCAAACTTTTTCTAGATCTTTAAATTGCTTACTAGTCAAAAGCCCATCACCCATAGCAGAAACTGCATCCTGAACAAAATCCAGATTCGCGGCGTTCAACATTTGTGTTTTTGTACCTATGCGACTTGTGGTGTCGCAGCCAGTTAAAGAGTGCAACCCAGGTAAAATGTCACATATATTTTCGCCAAGACTTCGTGCAGCTAAATGGCACCCCAGAAAACGGGTTTTCTTTCGTGATCCCTCAAACCACAAAGCGCGACAACCTATATTTTCAAGTTTATGCCAGAAATAAAGGCCTAATACAAAAATATCGGTGTCAGGGCTTAGAATAATTATCTCTGCACTGTCGATGTGTTTGACAGAATGAAAAATATGGCAGAACATTCTTGAATCAGCCTCTGTGTGATTAGATTTCAAATCGGTAACTTCAGTGAAAGTTGCGCCTTGCAATTTAAAACATTTTGTGGGGTCATCAAATCCACCACATACATATAGCTCACTTTTTTCATTGACTTCTGTATAAGCCAAGGCATTCTTGCATAGAAATTTCACTAGTTGTAATTTGTTTTCAGGACTCACGAAAAAGTCTTTGCAATTTGGGACTTTTGTCGAAGGACTAGTTATGACAACTTGTGTTGGGTTTTGTCCTTTACTTCGTAACTTTGATTCTAGAAACTTGATAGATATATCATCATAGCGATCAAATACAACATCAAGTCGTACAACAGAATCCTGAGACAACAACATCATAATTTTTTTGAAAAACGCAGCTGCAAATTCTCCGAATGTACTAAAACTTTTCAGTTGTATTTGATGCACCAGCGCCATGCCATCTACAATATAAACTTTTGCATTAGTTTTTGAGCTTATTATGTCTTGTGAAGTGTAGTTCCCACACTCATGCTTTTTTTCAATTTCAAGAACCAAACTTGATTTCACGGACTTTTTGTAAAAACCATCTTCATCAAAAAGAAATTTTGGATATTCCAGTATTTCGTGAGAAGCCAGTATTTTTAGATCAAAATCGCGTTGTGTAGCTAACATAAAAGCTTGTTGAATATCCGTGACATCTTTTGTATCTTTTAATTGTTTGTTAGAACTTGTGGTTTTGCACTGTTTTTGACGATGACCGAAGTTTAGAAATTGATTTCTTTTTATAGTATCAAATACACTTTTCTGTTTCAATTCCAAACGTTCTTTTTCAAATTCTTTGAGCAAACTCTCGCCACATTCTTTGATATTCAGGAGACATTGTGAGGTTGTTTTTTCAGCCAGTGCACCAGTATAGATATTGTAGAGTACATTGGTCTCGTCGTTTGCCTTGAATGGATTATAATCATTCAAATTCGAGATAAGATTTTTGATATCTTTTTCATCCTTAGCAATCCTTGAGTCACTCCATTCAGTGTGAACTTTTGAATCAATATCACCTGTAGCATCTGCTTGCATTTCTAGATATGATAGTAGTGTGGAATGAATTGAGTTTTTAAACGGATACAAAAGGACCCATCGCTGCATGGCTTCTATGTTTTGAGTAATACCAATTAAACCTCCAGTAACAGCTGAAGACCGGTTCTGAGACTGCTCCAAAGCCAAATCACAGCCAACTGAATTAAACTTTCCAGTTCCTCGCTTTACTGAAAGCATTCCTCGTTTTAACTCATCCACAACATCTTTCGGTAATTGAATCATGTCTTGCAAATAGAGTGATACTCCACGGACATAATTTGTGTGGTTCATTGGAAAAAAATAAGACAGCATTTGCCTTGTAGTCTGCAAATGTAAATCATAATCACTTTCTCTGTCCGCTTTTATTGAATTCAGAAGTATTTCTACCATTTCACAATAGTCATTAAAAAACTTGAATGTTTCGCTTTCTTTGCACATACTTTTTAAAAAAGAAGAAAAATTGGAAAGCAAAATTTCAATAGTTTTTTCATGTCGCTGATATTTTTCCAACAAACTCTCGTGGTCTCTATCTACTATAGCCTCTCTTATATCTTGAAGACACAATTTTGTAGCATTCCCATCGGAAAACTCATTTTGATCCATGAATTCAGCAAATTGTAGGTTTCTAAGTGCTTCATATACAAGTTTGTGTGCTCTTATGCCTCTGTTGTATTGTACACCGTTTAAAATAGAAGCAAGAGTATTTTCGCCATATATTTCTGCTTCGATTAAAATCCTATCAAGCCCACTTCCATCAATAAATTGGCCCAAGCATCGCAAAAAGTTTTTTTGTAAATGAAAGGAACCGATTCGTAATATCATTTTAGAAAACTCGGGACAGGACATTTGAATCTGTTTGGCTAGCAAGTATATTGACATATCGCACGAAAGAACTGCAGTTTCTTTATTAAGTGACTGACATATGTTAATAAAGTTTTTCATTGCGGTATACACAACATCTCGTGAGGTGGGTGGGAAAGGGATAATAGGACAAAACCCAACAGTTGACCTGGGTAAATTTTCTGATGACAGAAGTTGTTGGAAAGGAGTCCATCCAGGAATAGCGTTGATAGAGGGTCTCACAAACATATTTTTATCTTCCTCGTACTGCAGTCTGCACAAGACCCACAAAAGATTAACACTTTGTGATTTTTTCGTTGTATCTAACAAACAGCTTGTTTCGACATAATTTGTTGTGGTAATCGGTTTTGTTTTTTTTGTTTCGTAATGATCAATTTCTTGACAGGTCAAGTGTTTTAAGTCACAATTTTCGTCGACAGCTGCACGCCTAATTTGAAGGAAACTGTCATTCTGTAAAGAAGTTTGTTCTTGATATACAACCATAGCTGTCACGTGTGTAGTGTTTTTACCACTTAACGTTTCTTCATTAAAATCATTGTTGTCTATAGCTCCATGTAAATACAATGATGGATCACGTACAATGTTCTTAGGTACAATCACTTTTTTGTTTTCATTTTCACTCAAAATAGCTCTTGTAATCTCTGTATCAAGATCTTTTACTGCTTGATAGCTAATACAATGCCCCAATTTATTTAATATTGTAATTAAATGTTTCGATCTGGAAAGATGATGAACAGACTCTGCCAGTGCTACGTGTTTAGGAGTTTTTTTTTCTGTGATACAGTATACAATGTCACAAAATATTGACTTGGCCCTCTGAAGAGATCTTTGTCCCAATTTTTGGTTCTTCGCACCGAGTAATGTTTGCATAAAAATAACCCATGTTGGAGGCAATTCAGTTTTATTAATTGCGCTTTCCAGTAGTGTCTCGTTACATAAATATTCGTCCGGTAAAAGTGTAGCAGCTGTTGCCTCAACTCTTAGTTGTTTTGCGCACAATTTTATTTTATCTGTATCCAATTGACGGACACGTTCTACTACTTCAGTTAGGGAGATATTTGACAAAAATGCCATTGACGATTTGGATTTGTCAGCAGGATGTGAAAACAATACTTTTTCACCGAACTTATCAATTAACAAGGCTTTAACTGTTCGATTTTCCACGACTGCATCTTCCAACCCCGTGATTTCAGCCATTCTTGTTGCCAGATGAGACAGTTCAAAGGAACAAGTACAAAATTGTTCTTTTATTTCGTCCATTAATTTCTCAAAGGAAGCCTGTAATATTTCTGAGGGTATATTTGAAGAAGGGCGCCCTCGTTTATTTTCAGTCACTCTCGGCATCCGTACATAATCCCGGTAGCAAGACTTGTGATACTTTACATCTCTGGCTAACAAATCCTGAGGTACCTGACAAGTACTTATTGCTGTGAAAACGTTATCTTGTTTTATGTGTGCGGTATTAAAAATATTTTGAGCCGCCGACAGTTCTGAACATGTATGAAGGCTTTTGATTTTATTTTTTGTTATCTGGCCACATATTAAACAAGTTAATCTTTGCACGGTATTTTCAGGATTTCTCTGAGATCTGCGGAGTTCAGAACTGCAATGTGCACTATGTTCTTCCTTGTTTAATGCTAATTCTCGTCGCCGCACTTTTTCCTCACTTACATAACTTGCCATACAATTTCTATGCCAGGAAAAGCATTGAGCACCACTGCATTCTGGATCGTACAGTTTATCGAACTTAACACTTACTTCGTCTTTACGTCTTTCTGCTGCCCGTTTTATAGTGAGAAATGACTCTGGCTTTGGATTAATCACTAACTGATCTGGCGAATCACAAAACAAACAAACGAGTTCAAAATGTCTTTTTCTTTTTAAGTTCACGACTTCGAGTGACATTTTTTACACAAAAACCCGTAAATTTACACTAAAATTGATTTTAAACTAGCGTAAACAATCTAAAACAACAGTTATACACAACGTTTGGCCACGACTGACATGGGTTTCACGAGCTGGCAACGTCGCAAGCGCACGAAGCGAGTCTAGAACAGCGGTAAAGGGGCGAGGGGGGGGGGACCGCGAGCGCGCGCGGCAACATGGCTTTTTACGATGTCTAGAGTATCAGGAAGAAGAATCACAAAACATTTCGCGGTCCGCTATTTTTGCAAACGAACATCTCCTTGGAGCCTGCTCTATTGTTCAAGCCGCGTCCATCAGCCGCACATATAAAGGTATATCAGCCGCGACTTGTGAAAAATCCGGTCTTTCTGAATTGATAATACGAATTCAGAGTAATATTCCGGGTGTGTGAGGCCAGCCTAAGTAGATAGTTGATATATCGGCATACGTAAACAAAAAGCAATACCGGCAAATTAGTTGACATTTGACAGATCAAAAGTACTTAAAACATTATCTTATGTATACTATGTTCTAGTGGGAAAGTAGACCTACTTCCTCTGTGTGATAGAAAACTAATACTTACAACAAAAAAGAAGTATGCTATCTATTTATTATCAAGATAAAATTATATTCTAGAATAAGTGAGTAGCTTACCTTTCCAGTTAAATAGGTAATCTGAACAGAGACAATGTTTTGGTGCCTTAATAATTCATCATTATTAAGACACTAAAATACACAGCAATAGTTTGTATGAAGTGGGCTTACTTCCTCTCCTTTTACTATGGTAATGCTGAAAATTTGTTTAACTGATCTGAGATATCACACTAGACTAGAACGAGAAATTGTGTAGAAAGATTTGAAGTGAATTATTATAGTCGGCTACTACGAAGAATAAGTTTATTTTTAATTTGTAGTCAGTTTAGAGAAACTCTGAACTAGGTTTATTTATTTATTTATTTAAATTATGGACACCAAACAGTACATACATTAAAACCTTGATAAACACAATAAATAATAGTAATTTGTACCGATGCATGTACCTTATTACAGGCGCCACAGCATTCGCGATTATAGCTCTAAAATATACAATATAAAAATTGATTTCATAACAAAACATGATTAAATTGATAGAATATGATTATGAATTAAATAAAATTAAGAAGATTTCATGCAAATTAATCATAACAGTAATAACAAGCTAAACATGATAATAAATAACTTAAAACTACGAAAATACATTTAAATCTTAACTAAATGCAGTTTAAATAGATGAAAATAAAAATTAGAAAATATAAACACAATTATAAAACTAGATTAAATGGGTAATTTCAGTAAAATTATTTATTTTGGTTCCTATGGTATATAGGTATAAGAAGAATCACACATATGGAATGTGTGATTCTTCTTATACTATGATTCCTTTTTTTCTTCTTGTAATTTTAATATTTATTTTAATTTGGTGCTCCTCTTCAGCTTGCCGTTTTGTCTTTTTAATTAAATTAATTGTTTCATTATTGAAATTGTTGTCTTTAAGTATACCTTTGTCGATTTTTCTGCAACCAAAAAAGCCGGGTCTCTTTTTCTTTTCAGGTGTCCGATATGTGAAGGGTAGATAGGTAAAGAAGAATCAGCCCGAGATAGAGCGCAAAAGTCACTTAATCTTTAAACCTATAAACTGTTGAATTCTCAAAGCAAATTCTGACCGTTCACAGCCAGGAACGTTACTATACTGATAAAAATGAAGTAATGCCGGCTATCATTTAAAATTAAATAGCTGCAAAATCACGAACTATAAGGTTACTGGCCATCCTTTCAAGATAGGGCTATCGTGGATGTAACTTTCAGTTCCGCATGGCCTGCCCTCTTTATCAAGGTTAATAAGGGGCATGAATGAATTCACGTGAACAATATGTTATATTATCTTCAATCTGTGTTGTATGTTGTACGTCATTATTAATGTTTGTGATTACTCCTCTTTTGTTTACAAGAATTATTGTGTACTCTCAGATATCGTCGTGGGTGATTTTACTAAAGCAATAATAACAATTGTAACAGACTTTACTATATCATAGTACTTTGCATTCCGTTTTATTTATTTTCGAGTCATCCTGGCAGGGTTCAGCAGTTTAATTGTCTAATGTTTTAACAGTTTTTTTTTATTTGGCCACTATAATAAATAGGCAAGTGTGCAGTTTTTTGCATCGTTGTCGAGCCAATAGCAATCTCCATCAAAGTGTCGGTCAACACGGAAACACTCACAAGATATGGTGTGGCTGCAGGCGCCTACGCGATAACGCTACATCGGTTATCTGAATTATGAGCCCGATTCCTATGTTCACCCGTGTGTGCATTGTTTACTGGATTAACCATGTTTTTTGGAGCCAACAGCTGAGCTAGTCCGTACTCCGTGAGGCCGCGTTATTTGGTTGAGATGACTCATTTATTCCGCAGCTTATCCACATCACAGCTCCTAAACAAATCATGGAATTATAGGTAACCGTTGTTTGTGCGACGGGATAGCGATGGACGTTGCCATGGTGACATACATATTTAGTCACTTCAATTAAATAATTTCCAGGGCGAAAATCGAAATACATTTTTGTAATAAAATATTCTTGCTCAGTGGATAGTAAAACGATAACCAATTGTGTTGCTGTAAAAAGAGAGGAGTGTATTTTTTAACTGATTTATTCAACATCGTAATACATTCGTTTAAAAATTAACTTACTAATCACAAACTTACCAAAAATAGAAACAACATTTTATTAGTATTGTTTGACAAACAAGAAACGAATAAATTAACAAATTCTTTAGTTCTTATTGTAGGTACAGATATTATTATATTATCAAGAAGCATTCAGATATATTAAGTACATTATTTACACTGGCCCTGTTCTTAAGTATTTCATTAACGCTACAGCCCCCGCAAGGCCCAAGTGGGCCGCGATAACAATTGAAAAGCATTGTTTCTCGTTTTTCCGCGATCGAAGGATCCGATAAGCTAAGACAAATCTATTCTTTGATGATGAAAAATTTATAATGTCACATCGGTTGCTGAAGTTCTAGAATTTAGATGAATGTGATATATTATACTTCTATTTTTTCCTATGTCATAAATTTAGAAACCATGTGTTTATATTGATCTTGATCATATATTTTATTTCTATCGAAGTATGTTCGTGTCGTAAACACGTTGTAAAAGTTTTTATGGCCACAATCACTGGACTTTAACAGTTTATGGAATATTTCTTTTCCTAACATTAACCTAGAAGAATAATTAATATACAGGGTGTAACAAAACCGAGTGATCATACTTCCGAGTGTGTATGAGTCCCTTATATAGGCATCCATTACACGATCATGCAAGTGACAGTCAATTCCGTCAATCATGAATGGTATTAGGTGGTCACTCAATTCTCTTCAGTTTTATGTCAGTCAAAGCCAAAATTTTCAAAGCTATACGTTTCTAATTTTTTTTTCCTATTTTGTCAGATGTGACAACATTCACTCAAAATTCGTGACCCAGATTTTCGTCAATCAATTTCATGCAACCATCAGTCACTGCATTACACGGTAGGTTACTCAACAATCACAGTCATGACTTTGGTAAAACTGGCAGCAAAACTTACCGTGTAATGGATGCCTTAGAGTTTATTGTGAGAGTGTAGCGCTGAAATAGCACTTTTTGTAATTTGTATGGGCAAGCGCCCAAGCGTCAAGAATGTGTCTATAACAGGGGTCACCAATTAGTTTTGTTCGAGGTCCATTTTAAGAAATGAAATGACCTTAGCGGTCCGCACAATTTATAAAAAAAATATTTTTGAAACAAATAACGGAAATTACAAAGCTAAGGTATCAGTCGCTATTTATCTGTCTGAAGTTTGGAGTGAAATTGGTGCAAGCTATTGACATTAAACGAAGTTCATCTTCGAAAATGCTTGGTCGGTGGTCCGCACTCAATGGGTCGGCGGTCCGGATGCGGACCGCGGTCCGCCAATTGGTGACCCCTGGTCTATAACATTAAAAAAGTACCTCTTTCAGCGCTGCTACTTTTATAGTGAATTCTATACAAGGGACACAGGGTAGTATTACTTTGCATTGTTGCAACCTGCTTGTCCGTTGTTTGGTATAATTTATACGATATAAACAAAAATCTAAGTGCACATGGTATTCTCATTAAGAGGGCGACTAATGCAAAAAATCAAACATCGATTTAATTTTAGAAAATGAAACAATTTGGGGCTTATTTTCAAGTTTAAATATGAATTATAAAATCGTCAATTTTCGGTTAGTCGCCCACTTAAATGTCGAAACTCCAAAGATCAGTCGTTTGATGTATATGTGACTACAAAAAAATAGTATTCACATATTAATGCTGTTTTATCAATAACAGACTGGATTGAACAAGGAAAATACGTAGTTGTTGAATTTAAATCGCGGAATACTAAACTTGTTTTAATTCTAGCAAGTATCTGTACAGGTAGCTACTAAGTTATTTAATTTTTATGGATTTATGCACTTGAATGCTATTGATTATGATATTTTAGTTCACAGCCACATTACTCAATATAACATTGAAGATTATTCAACCGCAACTAAAATAGAACTTAATTTGTCGTGCTCGCACTAAAATTATTGCACATTTCACACAGTCAAGTTGAAGATCAAGACACGTTGATTGATTTAGATGTTTGTTACTTGTGTTTTATCTTAATTAAACAATGTGAGCGCGAAAGATCACGCGAGAACTGATCAGCTGATAAAATGTCTATAAACGCTTGATACATTGTGACTTGATCAGAGTATATTACTTTTATAGTAATTTTTACTCCGTAACGACATTGATTTATCTCATTAAACCAACCGATTTTAGTAGAATTATTCTATAACTAGTTAAACATAAACATCATCTTAGAAAACGTGTTTGTTTTCTAACAATAAAAACATTCTTGAATCGTATCATTACTTACCAAAATAAATACACACTAGAATACTCAATATTTCAGTAAGAGGTAAAATTCTAACGTCTAAAATACTTGAATATTTCGGTTAGGGTAAAGTACAACACGGTTAAACTGTTAAGTAACAGATTACCCAACATTTACAGTTAATTAAAAATAAATCTTCCGTTGCGTCTGTCACTCCTGAGAGTGTCTGGGGTGGTAATTATAACTCACAGTTTTAGGGATGTACCTTGTGCAGTTTCGATTTTAAGCAAATACTACGATTTTTAATTCCAAAATTAATATATTGATATGTACGTATCTATAAAAAAACAATTATATGCACGTTGTGAGAACAAGAACGTTAAAGCTTTTTTTTCCATTTTCATTAGAGCGAGTGCGAGTGTTTAGTGTTAAGTGCTCGTGGGACCAATAACGGTTGATGGTTAGTGAGTTTTTCTCTGTTGGACTTCGAACAGCAAATATGAACGAACAAACTCGAGATTTTATTATAATATGCTTCCTTTTCTCCAAACCCCTCAAATTTTTCTTTACATATTGCCGTCAGTGCCGCTTCCCGGGCCCCTTTATATTTTTATATTTAGGATCTTTGCAGTTAATTAAATTTGGGTATTTCACTTCATAGCCTCATTCCAATTTTTACTAGAAATTTTTATTTCAAAAACGGACAACACGTACGCAAGCGTCTCGTACTCCTTTCAATGCGTGAATGCACTAAACACTTAACACTAAACATACGTGTCCCAACGTGTTTAATAGCAGGCATGCTGTGCATGCATGCATGCATGAGTGCAAGCGAAGGGGAGGCGCGCAGGACGGGGCTACTCGCAAAAAAAATTGAACACGGAATTCGCTTTGTTTAGTGCGAGTTGGCTGTTTATTAATCACTCGCACTAATCAGTTTCTATCCACACGTGTTTTGTACTAATCACTTAACACAAATTCTTAACGCTCGCACCTGTACTAATTAAAGTGGAAACAAGCCTTTTTATAAAGGCTTGTTTTCCACTTGACAAAAAGCAGACACAATTAAAATTTCAGTTATTACTATCAAAAATTCAGTCTTACCTTTTTATTATTTCGCTGATTGACAATAATAATGAATAGTTTAGAAACAGTGCCACCTTTTGTCTTCCTTCCTCATCCTTGTCGGATACAAGACAATTTCGACCTCTAAATGTAGTAACATTCTAATTTATCGATATTTGTACCTCACTGCAGCTCATAGCTTTCCTAGCTTAATTATTGTCACGATTCACACTAATCCTCTCACCCTTGCCACCCTTGCCCTTCGCAGCAATAACTTTAAACTTTAAACACCGCAATTAGGGTTGCCAACATTTCTCCGTCGAAATATAGTATATACTTTTCAAAATAAACTATAAAAAATATAGTACACTTCTAAATAAAATTAAATTAAGAAATTTAAAAAAACCCCCGCCAAACAACTTTAAAAAGTAATGAAATAATATTAACTGCCTTTGAGTTCAAATAATTCCTAACTTGTGTAAAGTAATATTTTAGTCCATAATTGTTGTCACGGTGTGTCGGGGGACCGCTAAGTAAACTACAACATACAACCGCCAAGTCGCTGACTATCTCGATTCAGTTCGCTATGAATTGATTGTGAAATGCACCTCGTCTTGCTGTAGTTTCATCCCAAACGTAGCACTTCGTAACTTTACTCCCGATTTCATATATTGTGAGGTTATAGACCGTTTTATAGAACTTTCTTTTATAGTAAAGAATACTTGTTTCAGCATATGGCATGCCATGCACAATTTGAAAATAATACTGCTGTTAGAACTTCGTTGCTATTTTTGGCGCACTCTTTATCGTTATTCTTAAGCTCCAGTGCAATAGTTTTATTTCGCATGTGTGTTCTATAGAGATTCAGTTGTTCTTCAGTTACAAGACGTGGCAAGTTTTAATACACATGGCAAACATCGCAACGATCTTTTTTAGGAACATGAAATCCCAAATTAATGTGTGTATTTATTATATTATCTCGGTATTGTCTTACAGTTTTGACCTTAGTTTGACATTTAGGATCGTCCTATTCTTTGTATAGCAAGAACATTCGAACAAAATTAAGATTTCTGTCTAAATATAGTTTTTTTGTTCGCTTTCGAACATAATGCGACTACAGATACAAAACTGTTTACGTGGTCACACACACTCGCAATTATTTCCTCAGTAACTTTTTTTGTATGCTTATGGTGGCCTCTTTTATCCTGCATGACAGTACCTTGTAATGACAGTTTATTCAGAGCTAAGTTACCATACCTTGTTTAATGCCTAAGGTTATTAAAACATGGTCTTGCAAACTTCGACTCATCTCCATCGAAGCTATTACCGAGTACCGACTTTTGCCGGCAAATAATACCGTAGAGTGAATTCTCTTTTGGATGCTGACACCTTAGTCATACGATGTTTTGGTATTTTATCACAATATTTGGCTATAAAATCCCAATGCCGAACTAGCTCACTTAATGACCAAAACGCTGCGAATAGTAAATTTTGATCAGTCTGTAAATTTTTGTGAACATTTTAATTTACATTTTTCTCCACACGGCATTCTTATCTCTTTTTATCTCCTAACTTTCCCATTCCTACTTGTGTATTCTTTTCCTAAATTTTTGTATATAACTTATAAATGTGTTTTCTTACTATTAGGGTTTTAATATGTGTACGCACCAAATACTGTTAATTTTCTCTATGTTCTACTGTATCGGGTCTACTGGAAGAAATTCCAATTTGGAATAATACCTTAGTACTAAATTGTATCCTAGTTATGAGATTTCATTGTTTAATATTGTGTACATAAATTAATAAATTAAAGACTTTTGTACTTGTAATAATCGTAACTTCAAACAGTTAAAAATTAGTAGAAAACTAGAAACGTAAGTGTAGCACAATTTACATTTAAGCTAATAATAATTATTTTATTAAGATTTTTACCAAAACATTGTGCCTCTGGTGCATCCTGCTTCATTAATTACAATGTATGTTATAAATAAAGACTGTAAACTGTTCATCATTATCAACTTTTTATTTAAAATAGATACTTGTAAAGGCCAGACAAAGAAGTGTTTATTGCATAAAACTGTATATTATTAGTTCAGATATTAATAAAGAACTTAACATTTTATACAAACAATTTAACTTTAGTTTGCTATTTTAGCTTACACTAACATAATAATAAAAAACATTATAAATTACTAATATAATATAAAAGACAAGTAAAAAAACATGAAATCAGAATCAGAATACAAAATGTAAATAAGTCATAACAAAAAAAATCTTATCTATTCCTCCATAAGCGTTGCACAATAAGTTGTCTCTGTTGCCTGCCACCTTCAAGCTGTTGACCTTCCTCAATGTACGGCTGCCGAGGTACCAGGAAGTCTGCTTCCCTCTGAATATCATTGGAAGGTAATTCAGGTACAGGAAGCCTGTGCTTGTTGTTAATATTGTGTAATACAGCATATGCATTAACAGTCTTAGCCACAACATGGTGATTGTAATGTCGTACTCTATGTGATAACAGACACCGCCAACAGGCTTTCAATACCCCAATACACCTCTCAACTGTGTTTCTTGTTCGGCAATGCATATTTGTGTAGTTCTCATCTGCACTGCTAGGTTGTGTGTTAACAATTGGTGTTAGAAGCCTATTTCTCAATAGATATCCAGAGTCACCTGTTAAGAAAATATATTTTATAATATAGTAGGTTACATATCTGCAAGATATGGAGTATTAATCCTTCGATCGCGGATTCTTGGAAATCTATTGTTATTCTATTGTTGTCGCGGTCACCGGTGTCCATATGGGGCTTGGTAGGTTAAATCAATGAATATGATTCATATTTTGAAAGCTCCATTTCTATGAATCAACATTAAAATAATTTGCAGAAATTGGTGTGAATGAAAACTGTACATTTATTAGTATTTTGGTTCGTGGTCACAACTTTTTAAACAGCAGGTAAAAAATACCCCATGTCTTTAAAATGAAAATGTATGAATGTAGAGACAAAGCAAATTTGTTGGGTATATAATAATATACATACCAAGAAACCAAATGCTTTCACCATTTTGATTCATCTGCTGCAAATGATTGTGTATTTCTGAATTTTTCCAGATATATTGCATCATGGGTAGCACCACCAAAAGTTGCATCAATATTTAATATGTTCAGATCACTATCACAAATAATAGAAAAAGTAAAACATAAAACAAGATAAAGAAAAACATTTTCAATTAAGCTTATCAAATTATTATAGAAACAAGTATTGAGGAAAATATTTTTATACTGAGCTACAATGTAGCAAAGCAGTATTATATAGCTGCTAGTACTAATACTTAAAATTTGAACATTCCTGGAATGGTAGTGCTTCCTATTAAAAAATCTCTCCTCGTGTTCACTTGGCCTGACACGCTGCTCTGACTAAGTCCATGCAAATAGCTCATACCTACAGGTTTTTGATATGAGACACTTGCATAGAAAAAGAGTGCTGTTAACACCTGCAAAAGTAGTGTATATGTAGGATTATCTACACTTTGCAATTACTATTAAGGAATACATATAATGATAATTGGGTATTTACTTACTTTACATTCTACAGTAACTTTTGTTTTCCTACGAGTTCGAGGCAAAAAGGGTTCGAGTTCAGTGCACAATTCAGCGAACAACTCTTTAGTTATCCTGTAATGTGCACTAAAGTTAGGAACCTCCATAGGTCTTGCCTCATTCCTCAATCTTCGTCGTAAACGACTCACGCGCGTGTTCTCGTCTTATATATATTTTGTGCTTCTAATGCCTGAGAAAAGCACGAGACATATCGAAAGCGAATTATTCGGCTCAGTTACCGAATATAATCGGTTTGTTTTTTTTTTCAAAATATTAAGAACTAGACCCGCCCCGGCTTCGCCCGTGGGATATACATAGCCTATGTCACTCAGGGATAACACGTCGGCGGGACTCGAACCCGCGACCTCCGGCTTGAGCTCAACGTGCTCACCACTGCGCCACGGAGGTCGTCAAATTAAAATGTAATCAAATTATAATGTAATGAATTTCCTTTGCTCGAAAATCTGTTATATCCCAATTCGTAATAAAAGCTTCTTCTAGAGTTGGTTGTGTACATTGAGAATGAGATCTTACACTCGAAGTTGAAGGTACAATTTCTGAGTTTTGTTCGGAACCGCATAAAGGAGAAGACATGATTTCTGTCAGTTGTTCTTTATGTTTTAGCTTCAAATGATTTGTCATACCACTCGTCGAAGCACTTCGCCCTGTTCGTACACTTAACTTTTGTTTTGTCATCTTGCATTTCGCTTAAAAAGTCCCAAGCACGTGATCTTTTACGCCCACTCATATTACAAACACAATTAAGTTGATATTTTCAATATTTTTGTAATTAATACTTTTATTGCTAACGTGATCGTGCGATGTATCGAAGCAAAGTGACAGCGCGGTATGTACGCGGGGAGCGGGCGGTGAGGTACGGCTCGCTCCGAGCTAACCAGCAGCGGCACGTAGGGTACACGGTAGAACCTGTTTACGCGGCAAAATAAAATAATGGTAAACCGAATAATTATGCCGAGTATTCGGTTCGGTAAAGGCTAAACCGAATAATATTCGGTTATTCGGCCAAATCACTATTCGGCGCAACTCTAGAATAAAATAAAATAAAAAAATATTTTTGTACAAGTAGTGTGTAGACGCTAAAAATGAAATAAAACCAATTTTCTCGTTGCTAAAAAAAAAACAAACCGAATTATTCGGCTGAGTTACGGAATATATTCGGTTTGTTTTTTTTTTTTTCAAAATATTAAGAACTAGACCCGCCCCAGCTTCGCCCGTGGGATATACATAGCCTATGTCACTCAGGGATAACATACTTGTCTACTTGTCATATAGTAAAAGAATTTTTTAAATCAGCCCAGTAGTTTTTGAGCATGGACTTATTATTACTAACAGGACTGAGTACTCGCAGCCTAAACGCGAGCCCAGCAAGATGTCTAATACAGAGGCACTGTGTCCCTTTCCAATAGGGTGACCACTATATTTTTGTTACGTATGACAATATATTAAAACCACAAAAAAATATTGGGTAGCTTTCCTAAAGAAATTTATTTTTACATTATAGATTAGCAGGCACTTTGATAGTAGGATATATAAGTAAATTTAATTTCAATAAGATTCGCAACTTTCTAACCTCAAAAGTATGAAATTTTACCCTTAGCGCCCGAATTACAGTATGGTTTTCTAGTAATTTAAATTATATTTATTAAATATCCTAGACGGTCCTATCCTTTTGGGAAATAAAATATTTATATTTCAGGTTATTATCAAGTTTTTAAGTTTTTGTACGTATAGCTTTTTAAGCATAATTCTACCAAACAATTTCTATCGCACGTCAGCGAAATCCTGCTCACTTGCCGGAGTTGCATTCGGAATTCTATGTTAAACTTCATGTCATAAGTAAAGTACGGTCGATTAATTTGCGATTGCGATTGTTTAGTAGTTTCTTACAATTAAAACTTATGACAAAAATAAAATCAAAATCAAAAATCAAAATCAAAAAAAAAGAACCTGTATATAGTAATATCATTTTTTTAAATCTTTATTTATTTTAAAGGGATTTTTGTGCAAAAAGACGATGTCAATCCCATCGTACCTTATACTAAATATAACAATTTAACTTACAATAATTCTAAATTACAGTTAAAATTATATAGCATTTTAGCAGCCTCAGAAGAAGGTTCTGCTAAAATGCTATTAAATATGCCAATATTACATTTAATTAATTTAAAATTAAAAATCAAATTTTCCCTTAAGTTTGCGTTCCGGGAGCACTCCACCAAACGGTGGTAGATATCATCCCGCACACCACATTCCTCACAGTTGGGCGACTCCACTTTCCTCATTAAAAATCCAAAATTGTTACAAGGGATGTGCCCGGATCGCAATCTACATGCAGTGACTATTTGCTGCCTACTTAAATCAGAAACTGAGAACCATGGTATATGAAGAGGCTCACTCTGAATGGTTTTATACCATATACCCTTGTACTTAGATCGCTCATCAAAGTATTCTTTAAAAGAAGCATAACATTTTAATTTATATTTATAAAATAATTCAGATTCTTAAATTTAAATATGAATTAGCTAACGCCTTCACTAGCTGTAACTCGTGTGGTTCCTCATTATAACATTGAACAAGATGCGGCGGAAAAAATAAATCATTAAGTTTCGTAAGAAAAACTTGCTTGAGTATCATCAAAATCCTATTTTTGCTAGTATTTCGAAATGAACTACGAGATATTTCTGAAATAAATAATTTTTCGCTGTACTTTATTATTTCGAATGCAAACCTGGACACATACTTTAAGCCTCCTTTATCAATAAATGCAGTAAAAGAAGAAAAATTTGTTATGTCAACAAAATAAGTGTGATCAAAATGCTCTTATGGAATTATTAAAGCGTTACGACAGTGTTGGCATGAAATTTTATCTATCATCTTATTTGCAAAATGGCCAGTTATAAAATAGAGGATATTCATTTTGTAATCAGACATATTGATTGATTCAATGTAATGAAACATTAAAGTATCTAATTTTTCCTCTTCAAGAAGATCAGAAGATTGAGGTTCAAACATTGATCGATTTTCACTACGGAATTCCAAAACTGGAGAGAGTTCAAACTCTTCGTCAGTACAGTTTGCATTCATACTTGGCCTAACACTATTACGATGAAGCAATTATTAAGTTCGGATTATTGTTTCCGCCGCCTTGTATACGGATGCAAGAGATAAACATCTCCAACTGATCCTGAGAAACTTTATACGGTAAAAAATATTCAAAATTATTTTCAAGCAAAAGTTCCATTGCTAAATTTTGCACACTGTATGTATCCACTATTAATCCTAGAACTCCAACTTTTCGGCGATGTGAAAGAATCGACTGATTGTCAACATTAAGTGTTCTTAAATATTCTCGGGTTTCATTTAAGATTCCCATCCAAAAATCTTTATTATTAAGCCGCAACGGCGCCTTAAAACCTTTACCCAAAGGAGATTTAGCATTTAACACATCGAAAACTCTATCCACTGTTCTGATGTATTCGGTAGTTGCTTCACTATTCTTGAATTCTTCGTTACCACTAACCCGTAAGAAGTCAATGGCATTTGCTACTGAAGAACTCAAAGTCTGAGCCGCTAATTTCACATTCATTTTCTTCCCCATAAAGTTAATATGGGCAGCATTTATTTTATTTGCTAGTTTTAACACCTCTTCATCTTGTAAGATATGTAATTTTTTAACAAAATCGAAATCAATGGACCCTTTTTCAGAACTCAAACCTTTCTCACCAAATACATTTCTACATAATTTAAGCATGTGAGCTGGGTCAAAAATGCAGTGTACTTTAGTGTCTTTATTGGGATGTATAAAACTCGTAACCATATCCGGTAAATTAAAGCTGCATCCCAATTGCTCAAATGTGTTAACGTTACAAGCAGTTCCATCACATGTTAGACTTCGAACAGTGATACCGATGTCAAATAACATACGTATTGCTGTGATTATCAACTGTGCCTGTACGGCGCCTGAAATTTTATCAATAAAAAAGTAGGCGATAGGGCATTTGAACTTTCGTATGTATGCTACAATTTGCAGAACAAGGACCTCAGTGGCAAGACGTTCCGAATCGTATGGTACAATGCCAGCAAAGTCTACATAGCCCCACTTTTTATCTTTATGTTTTTCATAAGCTTCTTCAGATTTAATAGATATTGCATCAAATATTAGAGCTACATTCTCGAGATCATTTTCAGATACTGATAATTTCAAATATTCAAGTACTTCAACCATGAATCCCACATTGCATTCATGAGTCGCTAGCATTTTGCGCAAGGTTGCAGGATGTGGTAACATAGTATAATTTCTGAGATACATATATGCTTTTGAAGAATAAAAGTATAAGGATAAAGCAAACTGTTTGAGCTCCTCTGAATATGTTACACCTTTGTTACTTTTATATATGCTTACTAGCTGTCCCTGCAAACGTTGCTTTGCCATAATATAAAGTATATCGCCCGTATTATTTTATTGAAATGACTAAATAAGTATGTCACCATGGCAACGTCCATCGCTATCCCGTCGCACAAACAATGGTCGCCGTCAGTCTCAGGTTGTAATAATTTACTATTATTTATTCAACAAATGCACTTATCAATATAAAAAGTAGATGTTGTCCGATTCTCAACCCTAGCCGATATGCTCGCTAAGATTCACGAAAATCGGTCGAGCCGTTTCAGAGGAGTTCAATTACGCACACCGTGACACGAGAATTTTATATATTAGATGAATGTCCACAAAATTGTTATTTATCAGATGTTCAACTATATTTATACAATGTAACTTTAATATAGTTAGTTAATGTATGTTTATACAATATAGTTAATGTGAATAAATAAAATAGATTTTTAGTTATAATTTCATCAGCCACTACAAGTCCATGAGAAATGGGAATTACACAGTTATTTTGATAGCAATCTTAAGTACCTAACCTACTTTCGATTATTAACGGCCACAGAATACCAAACCGCGTGGTCACCCTGTATTGTTATAAATCTAACACTCCCTTTTTTCGGCTTACCTGTGAAATGAAACGCCACAACCACCATACGATTCACTTTTACAAAACTTTACACAACACTTTTTCACCATTTTTAAAGAAACTACCACGAGATTATCGCCAAAATAAATCAAACATGAGCATAAATCGCAATCCATAGCAGCCATGACACATTCAAAGGGTTGCCATAGTAGTAAATAATAATATTCACACCTAAGTAGTTTTAAGCATGGGTTTTAAGTAATGACAGGTTAAAAAATATGTAAGTTACAAAAAACCATCAAAAATAAATATCTAAATAAATATGAACTTAATTCATATTAATAAGTTGAGCTTAGATTTAGTATAATAATTGACTAATTGTCTGAAATAATTTCTACCATTTTCAACCAACTACCATGTTTCTATCGCATGGCAAGAGTTGGGACAAATGGCCTCCGATGTAGATCTCTCACTCGTTTTGCCTCTATCAATACTGGTATCTAAAATTGAGTCTTAATGCAATAGGTTAAGGTGTGTTTTTGTAATTTGAATTTTTGATAGAACTCATTCCTGTTAGTAATAATAAGTCCATGTTTTTGAGTTTATCCATTACAAACAAATCTTTCCTCTTTATAATATTGGTATGAAGTATGATATTTTTCTTGGCTTTCTATATGAAATGGAGTAGAATTAAAAGACAGCTTCATATAAAAAAAATATATATATTCAAAGTCAAACAAAACATAATTATTTCTTAACTCGTAGTTATTTATTATTGCCAACATTTATGCTTAACTTAGGATAATTAACTTTTATTTTTATACGTCAAAACTATATTTATTATTAAGCTTAAAACAAACTTAAGCGTCGGTGACAGGGGACGCGGTACGCGATACGGGAGCGTCTGCAACGCGAAACTGGCCGTGCAAACCTGCGCGACTACGGTGCGAACCGTTAAACGTTAATGACACAATCTATCAAAACGTATACAAATCAAAAAATCATAAACTAAAGAGTTGTAGAAAATAATATAAAAAAGGTTTTAAAAAAGAAGTCTAGTTATGTTCACTTCAAAACACGCGTCTGACAACTTGACGCGCACATTCCGCTTGCCGACGCGAACATCCCGCGTCGCGGTCGTGCAGGTGTGCACAGCGCCATAAGATTACATAGGCAGCGTCCGCCGCGCGGTAGACGCTACCGCTTCGCAGTCGCTTTGGTCGCGTAGGCTTGTGCAATCCTTTAAACTTTAAATGAACAATTATTTTGAAACTAAAAAAATATGTAATCATTTTTTACGAATTCGCATTTCTTTCAAAAAATTATACCGAGTTAACATAAGTTAATATTCTCAATATAATAAATAATCAACTTTAATTTTTCAAACTTAAATCAACTTCTTTTGAACACACTTTCGTTCAAATTACAAAATACAGTACCTATAGCAGAGCTAAATCAAGACAAAAACAAAAATAATTGAGATCAGAAATAAAATTAATAATAAGCAAAGAGATATATAAACATTCTGATATTTATAATTAATTAATGGTAAATTATGGTGCAGAAATACCAAGCTCTCGGCTCTCTCTGGCAAGAGTCTGTTGCGTTCTTCTTCGTATAGGTTCCGTGCCTCTGAAAATAATCGTTCGCTATAAACACTACTTCCGGGAGCACTTAGAAACACTGGCTAAATTAGCTAAATGTGCATATTTAGACTTATGCTTTGCCCACCAATCAAAAGTGCTCTGTCTCTCTCTGTCCAATTCCACGGCGATAGGGCTTTTAGGATCTTCCGAAATGATAGGATTCGTTGAGGCAAGTTTCATTTGCAGAACTCTGTGCTGTAGAACAAATTCCTCATCAAGCCAGTGTGCAGTAAAGCTTAAAAAACTAATCATGTTGTTTGAACAAGTCCACATATAAGATGTAATCAAAACAGCCTTGGCCTTTGAATTCGTCTTTGATTAATTTTTTCACTCTCTCATAAATTGTTGGAATCACCACTTCACTCATATACTTCCTTCCAGGCAACTTATATTTAGGCTTCAATAAATGCAACAATCTGTTAAAGCCTTGGTTTTCCACAATAGAAATAGGCTGTTTGTCAGTTGCGATCATTTCAGCGATGGCGTAATGAATTTCCTTTGCTCGAAAATCTATTATATCCCAGTTCGTAATAAAAGCTTCTTCTAGAGTTGGTTGTGTACATTGAGGATGAGATCTTACACTCAAAGTTGAAGGTACAATTTCTGAGTTTTGTTCGGGACCGCTTAAAGGAGAAGACATGATTTCTGTCAGTTGTTCTTTATGTTTTAGCTTCAAATGATTTGTCATACCACTCGTCGAAGCACTTCGCCCTGTTCCACCGCGAGAAATAACACAATAACACAAAGTAGGTACACTTAACTTTTGTTTTGTCATCTTCCATTTCGCTTAAAAAGTCCCAAGCACGTGATCTTTTACGCCCACTCATATTACAAACACAATTAAGTTGATATTTTCAATATTGTTGTAATAAATACTTTTATTGCTAACGTGATCGTGCAATGTTTCGAAGCAAAGTGACAGCGCGGTATGTACGCGGGGAGCGGGCGGTGAGGTACGGCTCGCTCCGAGCTAACCAGCAGCGGCACGTAGGGTACACGGTAGAACCTGTTTGCAAATAAAATAATGGTAAACCGAATAATTCGGCCGAATATTCGGTTCGGTAAAGGCTAAACCGAATAATGATCGGTGTTCGGTTATTCGGCGAAATCACTATTCGGCGCAACTCTAGAATAGAATAAAAAAAAAGATATTTTTGTACAATTAGTGTGTAGACGCTAAAAATGAAATAAAACCAATTTTGTGTATCTCGCAGATACAGCTTTATACGTGGGAGGTGTCGTTCTGTTCTCGTTGCTAACTTTTTAAGCATTCTTTACATACATGCTTGTGTTACTTATTTCAATAGCACCAGTTGAAAAAAATAAAAAGTCGTCGAAGTCGTTGAGCCTATTCTGAAATAATAAATTATAATATAATATTACATACGATTCCTCCACGATCTCTTAGTAGGCAATGTGATTTCTAAATAACCACATAACGATATCTCTCCGACTCCTGTCAATAGAATTTGTTACTATCACATTCAGGAGTTATCGGGTGTTAGATATGCAAACTGCTTCGATAGGCTCCTGCTGATACCCCAGCGACAGCTTATCTTAACGCTTATTACTACTCTATACTGTGACAACTATAGGTTCTGGAAGCGAACTCAGCTTTCCATATTATGGACGGTTGTTAAATGTTCAGCATTTGTGTATCATCCTACAAATTACGTTTTGAACACACTCATGATCTTTATAATTCTAGACACGGAAGGTTAAAGCACTTAAGTCAACTTTTTATACAAATAAAAATTTTACACGGCAAGGTTTTAATTGTTTGATGCAAAAAAACATACTAGAGATTTTGTTTTTATTATTATTTAGTGTATAATTAAGAAGTGCACAGATATTACAATAATTATTTTTAGCCTCTTATTATTATTACTATAATTATCAAACTTAAGTTGTATCGAACACAATGAAAATGCTACATAAGTGGTTTTTACCGCGTAATATGAACATACCTTTTGTAGCCCTAACCTAATGTAGCTTACATTTATTTTTCTAATTATAAAATTAATCACAAAAAGAATTCTTATATTATTAGATATACCTAGTTACTTATTTAACACTCACTCACTGTCTTCAGAATCTTGTAACTCTGGATCAATGTCTAATGTATCAGCTGTAGTGACCAAATTTTGGTATAAACTGTGAAAACATTCTTGTATCAAAGGTAATGGCGATAATATGTGGCGTTTTTTTTCCACACTTATCGGTACAGGCATTGTGATAATAGATAATAAGGTAAAGCTTTTCTCTTGCCTCGTAACTCGTTTAAAGCTTATGGTTTTAAAATCCTCATCTCTCGAAAGCGATGTTTTGTATTTTATAACACCGTAGTCGGCGTCATAACATAGCCACTTCAAATCATGCCATTTAAAATTATTGCCCTCAGTATCTCTTTTTCGAGGAATCAGTGGGCCTTACAAGAGACTCGCAAAATCAAAAAAATCAGTCTGACCCATTTCTTTTACAGTAAATTTTTTGCTGCTTGAGCGTACTAATTGCAGCCAATCATGTGGGTGATAAATGGTAATTCTGTCTTTTTCTTCTTTTTTTCTATAATAGCATGGTCTAAATCTACCTCCATGTGTGTATGACCTGGTACCATAAACTTGTGATGTATACATTTTATTGACGGCTTTAGTTTCAATAAGTGAGTAAACATTGCAGCCACGTGGGAGTTCTTATTCTGTCCGCCACAAGTATCCGAGTATAAAGTAATATCGGTAATGTGCTCAGGTAGATTTTGTAAATATGCAAATAAACAAGATGCGATTTGATTAGCACCTCGACCTGAAATGGCCTCATGCCACATGTGGTGCGTTGAGTTCCCAGTTGCATTGTTGTGTACAGTTAAGTTAAATGTCCATAGCTGCCTTTTATAAAAAGCTACAGACGATTGTAATGCTGGGGTTGGCAATCTTAGCGTCAAGTTTGACTTTAGGTAGGATTATTTTGATAGTCTATACGTCTATACTCTATTCGCTAGTTGTGGTACCGAAGGTGGACCACCTCCAGCAATTGTGGCTGACCTGCGCGCAGGAGCCATATTTAATATTTATTTTTACTGGAGTATTGGATCTTCTGCGCATCAGACCTTTGTAGTGGGGTAAAACAAAGCATAACAGACGATAAAACTATTAGCGTCACGAACGAATGAAGTCGTGCTCGTCTGGTGCCGCCTCAGGGCAGCAATTAAACAGCAGTATTATAGAATAAATCAGCTATTGCCTATATTGAGCCATTAGTAACCAGCCGATCGAGAGTAGGTTGTCTAGAGTTCTAGACGATCAGTGGCGGATTTCATCAGCAAAGTTAGTGGGCGGTATCTTAGGGCTAGAGGAGGCGGCTTTAAAATTGTTTTATTTTGTTTTTCTCATTTAAAATAAGCATAATATTACGTATTCATTCATAACAAGCTTTGAAAATGTTGAAGAAAAATGACCGGTACCTGTGTGTATTTTTATTGTTAGGTGTTGTCATGCTCTTAATGCACAAAGACTAAGTACGGTCCTCCAGGTTTTTATTGCAACCTCCACTACTACATATTGTTGTTTGAACCTAACACGGTTTCCGTTTCTCTGTTCGCACAATAAGGCATTACGACCAGCTCCGTCCATTTGATTCCAACGTTAACGTTTTCAACAGCTAATTTGGTAGTTATCGTTAATGCTTCTTCGCCTTCTAGCGATAGTCTGTTGATACAAAGTTTCTCAACCCTGAAAGTGGGGAGAGTGCCTAGATAAGCGCTAATAGCGTCTAATAAGCCAGTATTCAGTCGCGTGTTTGTCACATTTTCGAAGAAGTTAGCTCCTGTTTTTCCCTGAGAATTCAGTAGCACAACTATCTCCTCTTTGCGAGCGACACATTGTCCGAAGTAGCCGCATAGCGCAGTTGTCGCTGTTCTGGCAGCCGGTACTGGTCCAAAAGTTGGTACAGGTACTGGTGTAGTTCCACTTGCAATCGTCATGAGCGTATCGCCTACAATTCTTAGCGAGGGTATTTCCTTGTATAGGTTGTGGCTTGCTGCGTTGATCGTCGCAGAGTGGTATCCTGTTTTTAACCGACTTCCAAAAAGGAGGAGGTTATACGTTCGTCTGTTTATATATATATTTTTTTGTATGTTCAACCATAACTTCGCCGTTTATGGACCGATTTTCATGATTATTTTGTTGTTGTACAGGGTTGAATCCGAAGTTAGTACCATGTTCACAAAAGTGGTGATCTGATGATGGGATCCATGAGGAATCGAGGGGACTCCTTGAAATTTATATGGGAACATATGGTGATTTCGATTTTTTCTGAAGTATTTCAGTCATATACTACCAAAAAGTAAGATTTTGCACCAGGATATACCCTGGTTCTGAAGGTACCCAACAGAACTTTTGAATCCTTATAGATACAAGTTTGAGGATTTTGGCTTTATTTAAACTACTCCAAGCAAATCCTACATTATTTGAGCTGAACATAGGCTAAATTTTATTTTGGAAAAAATAGGGTTTCGTAAGATATTTGGGTTTTTCGGACGCCAGGTGAAAAAATCAACCAGAAAAGTTACTTATTTTGCGTACGCTGCCGAAACTATAAAAGATAGAACCACAAAATGTTCTAAGTATTGTAGATCTTATAAATATCTACAAAAAAGTCCGCGACACACCTATACTTATCTATGTCGAGTGAGGCACAATAACCATATTTTTATTTAAAAATCTTGAATTTTTTTGGACAACATTTAAACGCGTTAATTTTACTCATGCCATTAATCCTTATCAAAATAAATTATTTCATCACTAAGTACAGTTTATGTCGATAAAATTTGGTCTTTGAATGATTAAAATTGGACGTTTGGTTTTGAAATTATGGCGAAATTAAAATATTACGATAGTAGGCGTCACCAAGCGGGATGCGCTTGCCGTAGGAAGACAATCTTTGCAGTGTGCACTGTACCTACACTGATAATGACTGCGTCCGCGTCGTCGATGTCAGTGTCGGAGTCTGTGAATTGACCTGGGAATCATTTTGCTGACCGAGTCTTTCCTGGGTAGGCTTTTTGCAGCCGTAACCGACATCCACGCGGGCAGAGCCGCAGGCGACCGTTAGTAATATGTACAACTCTAAGACAACAAGCTATAATACGAGTATTATAGCCTTGTCTCATATTATGTAACTAAAAAGGGTAAAATTATTATTTTTTAACAAAAAATTAAAACCGACTTCCAAGGTAAAAACAAAAGTAATACTTATTCTTAATCTAAAAAGAATCAAATAATGCTTATTCCTTATTATAGTGGCGTCTTCAGACTTTGCCTAAACCTCAACTATTTCTGTACTCATTCTTCATGCTTTTGAAGTCGGTACCAGCTTACCTTAGCGCAATTGCTATGTCAAGGATCTCAGAACTTTTCCGGGCTGACTTCAAAACCGACTTCAAAAGTACGAAAATTAAGTACAGAAATAGTTGAGGTTTAGGCGAAGTCTGAAGACGCCACTATAATAAGGAATAAGAATTATTTGATTCTTTTTAGATTAAGAATAAGTATTACTTTTGTTTTTACCTTGGAAGTCGGTTTTAATTTTTTGTTAAAAAATAATGTTAAGTGCGGTTGATATTGGCAGGTTGTGGTCAGCTAAGAATACGGTCTTCCCCGTTTTATCTTTGTAGTTGCCAACGCTGCATAAATATGCCGCAATAGGATAAGGTACATTGTACTCTTTATCCTTTAATGAAGGTAAGTAGTGCGTCTCAGTTTCAGTGAGTTGCACTCTCGCATTCTTGCCCTTGACATCAATAAGTCTTGCCCAGAGTAGTGCTGTAGTGTAATACATTAGCATCTCCCTTGTCATAGTCTTATTTAGTGCAGTGGCGTCGGGGACATAACGCCTCCGTGGTCTAGTGGTATAAAGCGCGGCTCTTGACTCGGAGGTCGTGGGTTCGATTCCCGCGTTGGAAACATGATATTTCCAAGTTTGGTTTGGACAGTACAGGCTGATCACCTGATTGTCTGACAAGTAAGATGAGCCATGCGTCGGATGGGCATGTAAAAAGTCGGTCCTGCTCCTGATCTCTCGCCAGTCGTGTCGGTCTGCCGTCCCACTGGGTTATGAGAGTAAATGAATAGAGAGTGCTCTTGTGTTCTGCGCACACACTTGGGCACTATAAAATTACTACTGCGTAACTGGCCTGGTTTCAATAAAACCGGCCACCGTCACCGAAACCGGTGTGGGAGCTATTATTATTATTATGTTGTATATTTTGGGTGGGCTCGGGCCTTAATTTCAGCTCACTCATTCTGGAAGATTCTTATTTCTTTATTGCCTTCCTGCCACCCACATCAATAGCTCTTGTGATAGCAATACGTCTAGCTTACGTTTCGTTGCTTCGATGATTACCTTGTTGGTTGCAAGAGCTTTCGTCTGAAGATTTGCTTGTTGGACCTACTTATAGCGTTTGATTGGACCATCTGAGGCTTAAGTGCCATTTGGTATAATATTGCTCAGCAGTATGCCGTTGTGAATCTCGCTAGTGCATATCACTTTTGCTTCAACAGGCATTTCTTGTTTTAAGCATTGTGTTCTACTTTGTCCAGATTAGTATTTAGTATGAGTACGTATGAGTGCAGTTGCAACAAGCGGCAGGCACTCAAGTACTAACGTCTTTAGTACACCGACGCTGCGAACCGCGAAACAGCGGCGAACCGATTCACTGTCTCATCCGCCACACTGTCACATATAAAAAAAAATATTAAAAAAGTGAAAATAGTATTTAAAAGTAAATAGTACTGTGACCTACAAAAAGAGTCTTTAGTCTTAAGAGAGAGATAAATGAAATATTAAAAAAATCAGTAACAAATTTATTGTTATAAAAATATAACTACATAATTAATAATTTAATTAGGTAAAATTAAAAGAGTAATAATTTAAAAGGGAGCAGAGTCTCATTAAGATAAATTTAAGTAATTAATCATCAGGGGGTAGTTCTAGTGGGTTTGTGCTACTCTAGTTTCAGCCGTCTGTGTACTCGGAGGGTAAGGGGGGGACGTCTAGGACCACATGGCACTTAGCTTGGAGACTGGAGGATAGCCAGCCGGTGTGAAGAGCTCCAGCCCCTTCGCGTCGTCCGGAGGTGGTCGCTGGTGCTCGGACGTCCCATGTGTGTACAGCAGCCGGTGACCGCAGGGTGTTCAGGTGGTAGGGCAGCCCAGGGCGGTGGCCATCCGCAACTCTAGGCTGGATTAACTTCTATAGCTCCATGATCATGGGGTTGAGCAGGTTAATAAGCTTAAGGGTTGATCTTCGACCCGAGCATGGGTTTAACCGGAGTATGGGTCTAACCCGAGCATGGGATCTATCCCGAATATGGGTCCCCTGAAAAAACCATTCCGGAGTTTCAGACACGTGGAATGGACAGACAACCACGTGGTCCAGATATTTAGGAAAAGAAACCACGGGTTGCATGTCCATTACAATAAAAGAAAGTAAAAGAACAATTAATCATTTCAAAAAGTGGGTACTTTAAGATTACCTAAATTTACGTAAAACAGGACAAATTAACAATTTGGAACATGTTATATGCTTGATTATGTTAAATTACAAAAGGAACAAGAGATTATAATGAAATAAATCTTGCCAAAAGGACTTAAATTATGAAACAAAGGTTTGCCGGACACATAGTCAGCTAAGTGTTTTACAATAGCAGAACGACAAAAATATATCATAGAAACCTTGTAATTTTCAACACAAAAGAAGCTTGAAAACTAAATAGACATACAAATTAAACTCACCAATATTGGGGAATAAGTAGATGTTCAACAAACTACATTTTAGTTTTTGAATTCTAGAAAAAGGCCGATGACATTTCAGACTCGACTTTTATACCCAAGAGAGTTTTTTTTTAAGTCAAAAGTGAAAACTTAACTAAGAAGTAAAGAGCGCGAATTTCAAAAAAATAAATTTGATTAAAAGAATTATTAAAATATGAATGTATTGTTATTTAAAATATTTAAATATATAATTCAAATTGTTTTAATGTTAAAAACAGATAGTGATTTCCTAAAAATCGATCAATAAGGAAACTTTAATTCAAAATTATGTCAATAGATGGTTTATTATTTAATATATAGTTTATTATTTATAAGAAATTTACTACGTTACAACCCGACAATGCGTTATATTGTGTCTCGCTCTATTGCAGTTTCGCAGTTGTTTCGCGTTTCGCAGCGACGGTGTTCTAGAGGCGTAAGTAAGGAAAATTTAAATAAATGGTACTTACGTTTAGAGCGTCCACATCTTCGTGAAGTCACGGGATAGAGGTGTTCACTCATGATTATTAATAATAGAGATAAACAGTCGCAGGTACATACAGCACCATTTTTATTATAGTAGTAAACTATTCTGCAGCACCGTTAAATATTTGTACTGAAATATTGAGAATTTTTTTTTTTAATTAATTAAATTCCGCCTCTTTAGACAATAACAAATGCTGAGCAATTTCTCTTTATAATTGGCGTATCTACCGCTGTATCGGCCGTATCAATTATAAATTATAATATGCAGCCTTTGGGCTATAGTTCTCAAACGTGTGTAGGAGATTTTGTTTTCTAGGGGTCTCTGGGATTGTTGTGGTGATATGGAGCCTCCCAAACGCCACTTTACGCACACTACACTACTAGACACCCAGTTCTATTACCAATTGATACCTCCTAGAAAAACTGAACTGTAGAAATATAGTCGTTTTTATTGTAAAAATATACAGGAATTATTTTTATTGTATTATACCATGATAAGACAATTAATATAGTAAAGGAATAATGATGATTATGTTAAGGAAATACCAGTAATTAGAGCACTTATGAATATGTGTCTCGTTGCTCGTTAGCCATTGACACACATTATGTTCTTAATAACACCTCGTTATGTAGGGTGACCACGCGTTGCTCTCATGTAGGAGTGTAATATTAATGTTCAGACGTAGGACATATTTAAAAAAAAAACCTTGCTTAATATGAAAATGCGTACATAATATGGGCACATTAATTTGCTCCTTAATATTGGACACTTGTAAAGAGGGGATAACTTTTTTTATTTCACATAATTCTTTTTGAAATCATTGAATAGGTGACAATTTAAAAAAATGCAAATATTTTTATACGATTTTTCTCTATGGTTCTAGTCCTTTTCGAGGAATTGGCCTTCATTGTTTGGCATTCAAATTTCAATCATCAAGAGGATTATAAGTTAGCCCCCCTCTGTTGAGTTGTATAATAATAAGCGGACTAAAATATATAAGCGACATTCGGATCTCTTTCCTCCTAAGATAAGCCTTCCCTGGACTTCGAGGAATATTTAAAGACTAAAATTAGCCATATCGATTTAGCCGTTCCCGAGATTTAGCGAGACTAACAAAATTTATAATTTATTTTAATTACATAGATACCGCAAAGACATTAGCAATGGTTACCCTTGTGATATGTGTTTACCCTAATGCCGTTATAATGGCTAAACCAAACGGTCAGGTGTGAACGAGACCTTCGCTACAAAAGTGGTTACTGATTAGACTGATCTATTATGGTAATCAAGGTGTGAGGTTTAAATCCATAGTCCAAGGGGGTCTATAAATTATGAATAGTTTTTTGAGGACTCCTTTTGGGTCCTCTTTCTCGTGGTGATATTTTTTTTCTTTTGAATAAATTATATTATTAAATAATATGGAAGAAATTATAAATTGTAAATTTATATTTTTTCTGTAATTTTATTATGGAAAATAACATGAATATTAATATTAAATTATTATCAGTTACTTCATATATTTAAATGATTGGTTCCCATACTTTTTTGTCATAGACCACCTTAAAAATTTTGCTGGATGCGGTGGACCCCCTGCAGCTCTATTACATTTACTAACTTACTTCCAAAAGTATATGGAAATATGTCTATGGAAATATATGTTGTGAATGTTTTTCAATCAACTATGAGTTAAAAGTTTTCGAAAAAAGGGCGACAATTTATATTGCTTTGATAATAATCAAATTGCTGTGCTAGGAGTGGATGTCATTTAAGCTAAGTTTCAAGGCCAGTCTAAAAAGCGTATTCATTCAATAGTTGAATTCCTACTCTAGTTTTATTGTATTCTAAGGGCCCGTTGTTTGATCGCTAGTTAAGGTTACAAATAGTTAAAAACTGTTAGTTAAACTAACTATTTGTTAAAAATTACAAAATGTTGTTTTTCAATCGATAGTTAAGCTAACTGTAGTAAAATTTTTTGACAAATTGTTAAATAAAATGACTACGCTCGGACTGCGTAGTTAACATTGACCATTAGTTTGATTCGTATGTTGTTGCGGATAATATCTAGTCGAGTTGAGATATTTTACTGCCCAAAAAGAGTGCTTTTTAAAAAAAATAATGGATTTAAATGTACTTATACATTTCAATGACTCGGAAAGTTCTTCTGATGAAGAAATCATTCTAGAATATGTTTTAACACGCCGCCCGAAAACATTTCGCTCTAGAATAATTGTGCAGCTAGCTGCTAGACTATTCGGATGAAGTCGAATTTTTCGAAAGGTTTAGAATGTCCAAAGAAACTTTGGATAGTTGCTGAAGTGATTTAAGTCTACATTGTGTACTATTTACTAAATAGGTAAGTAGGTACCAACAACAACAGTGCTGTATTACATAAATATTGAAACCTATATTCATCATATCAAAAAGCTGCCTACCATAAACAACACAAAAAAAGGGTTTTTTTATGCAAAAAGTTTCAATAAGTCATAAAGTTTCTAATAAATAGAGAAAACACGTGCAAAAATTAAAAACAATTGTACTTTTTTACAGAAAGAGCCCCCATGACCCATCTTTATTGATTATTATATCCAAAGAATTTAAGTTTTAATTACGTCCGTATGTCAAATACTTTAAGAGCTATTATTCTTTGAACATTGGTTGTGCGTGAGCTCAAAAGGTTCTGTACAGCCGACGTTTCATAAACAATATTACCAGTAGTAAAAAAATTCTCCCGGCAGAATTTTGGGTTTCCCATGTTCCTTCAAATAGCAACACAATTGACGATTGTTACTTTTAACTATAGTCAAAAATTAGTTGAAACAACGTATTTCTATTTTAACAACTGGTCAAGGCTTAACTACAGTTAACTAACTAATGGTTACGGAGACTATTTGTCATTTTTGACTAGTGATCAAACAACCGGCCCTAAGGTTGACTCACAGTACAAGACATAGAGTACACTCCTCGCTCTGTAATGTTTAATCTGCCCCGTTTTTTTGTGAACAAGTTTGTTACGGCCGTAGGTTACGGCACTAAAAATGCGTTCGACAAGATATGACGAAGGAAATGCTATGAAATGTTTTTCCACAATTTCCGACAGTCCTGGATATTTTTCAGATATTTTAGCCTGCAGCAAAAATTATTGATACTCTCTTTTGAACCCTATTTTTAGCTCCTCATTTGGGCAAAAACAATTTCTGAGCTTCTTATGATATTGACTGCCTATATTTATAACAGAAGTCAAGTTGGGTCACCTACCTAATACATATTTTATAGACCCCCCGCTAACGACTTGTGGACCCCCAATTTTTTTTCCACGCAAGCGTAGACCCCTTTCGGGCTCCCGTGGACCCCTGGGGGTCCATCTGGACCACTTTGGAAATCAATGACTTAAATTAGCAACTGATTTAATCATCAAAATATCGTATTTATTACCGATTTAAATGCTCCAATAACTCCTCTGCAGATCCGCCCAGTTCCTATTGCTTCCGGAAGTTGGTTACAAAATATACAATTATATTTTATACATAGTATGTACGAGTATTAGCAGAATTCATTTTGGGTATACAGATGTAACGTATCGCTTTCATAACTCATGGCGCTTGCGATGCGTAATGTTAAATCCCGTGAGGTGTGCCGGTGGTTAGCCACTTCGAGATAGGTAAGGGTAGTAGTAGGGGAGAGGTGGGTGCTATTTGTGTAGTCACTCGAGCGTCATGGAGACCTAGTAGGTGCGTTTTTTATTTTAGCGGTGGGTTCAGAAACTGCAGCCATACGATACGAAAGCCATACATGAAAGGCACACGATCGACAATCAAAAAGGAAAATATAATACAGAACAGAACGAGAACATAAGGCAGAATATTATTACTCAAAGGAAATGGGAAAATACTATCAACAGATTCAAATACTATACAAAAGCGACATTCGAGTTAAAAATACATATTAAGCACAAATGGAAAGAAAATGAAGAATGCGAATAGAAATACGACTGGAAGAAATGATTTATGCACAAAATCACTTACCCACTTTTTGGCGACATACAAGAAAAGAGCTAAGCTGTAATATACAATATACATGGAATAAGGGAGGAGGAGGCGGCTACTAACAATTTTAAGCCGTACCTACGACACTACAAAGCCCTTACTGATGCTGTAACAATTTGGTGCCGGAACTTACTGGAGCTTTTGCCTCCTGCGCGGGCATTCAGGAATAGCGGGGGAGAGCTGACATATACTTATCTATGCTACCTTGGGTCGTTGCCATAGCACCGAACTTATTTACTTCACTTCAATATAAAATATTCTTACAATAAAAGCACTACGTTACAAAATGTATTTCAACTACACAACAATATGGAAGCTTCTTTGGGTTATACTAAACATCCTCTATCTTAATCTGACAAATCTGATGACATTTTAATATTTAAAAAATGTATTATTTTTTTTTTTTACCCACCACGTGAGGAATCTGATTTCTATACCATGGTAACTAGATACATGTCGGAATCCTATACAAGCTTAATAAGCTTGTCACGAGATCCCCTCTTCCCCTCCCCAACTATAGATGGAAACGACTGGTTGAGTCAAGACCCAATTTATTAATCATCCAAAAGTACATTATTTTATATTACAACCAGATGACGCCCGCGTTTATCGCGCGGGAACCGTACATTTTCCCGGGACAAAAAGTATCATATGTCCTTTTCCGGGACTCAAAGTATCTCCATGCCAAATTTCAGCAAAATCGGTTCAGCGGTTTGGGCGTGAAGAGGTAACAGACAGAGAGACAAACAGACAGACACACTTTCGCATTTATAATATTAGTATGGATATTCAAAATTATGTACTTGTGCAATTCGTACGTATAACGCTTGGTAAGAAGTAATAAAGGAGCATAAACACTTTTTATAATAACAATAAAGAACTTACTACTTACACCCATAAATTTTTGACATCTATCTTAGCTACCGAAACTTGCGACTGCGTTTGAGTAGGTGGTCTGGTTTCAATGAAACCAGCCACCACCACCAGTCACCGGAACCGGCGTGTGTGCCATTACTGCAGCGAACGAAATGGTACAGATCAGTGATAGTATAGTACAAGCATTATATTCATCAAATGTCGACCATTAATAACATCTGTAACGATATTTCTCCCCCGTGTAAGTCGTGACCACTTTCTAGGTCGTATTAGGTCCTCACTTAATGATCTAACAAGGCTATGTTTTATCTAGGTACTCTAAGACGGCTAGCTAAATGTTATACAACTCCGTTATTTGGGTGATACAAAATAATTTCTAATATGCTGGACGAAGCATGTATTGTATCCTTATAGGTCAATCAAGTATTTAATTTATATTATTAAGTTTCTTCTTACGTGCGCTAATTATTATTTTAGTATCACAGTTATCGACCGTAGAAGGCAAAATGGACGAAGAAGGGCCAGCTTGTACTTGCATAAAATTGTTTTCTTGGTTTGGTTCGAAATAACTAGAGATATTTTTGATATCATTCGAAAGACTACTGTACTATAGCTTGCGAGTTATTTTGTTTATGTTTTTGGCGCATAACTGAACTATTTCGTCCTCCGATGAAGTTCCATCATTACTTGTTCAGTAGTCCTTGTCTATAATGTGTTCCGCACTGAGGAGAAAGCGGTGCGGCAGGCGGCCGCGCCGGCAGTCGGCACTGCGACATCGGCGGCCCCATCCACTCCATGCACACCTGCACCGGGCACTCCAGCAGACGGAGGACGCTCTGTAACGGAGCAGGTATACTCACAGCCGCCATGGCGCGGTTCCGCATGGAGGAGAAGGCGGTGCTACCTCTGGCTGCATATTTTTTATTCTTTTTCGGCACTCTCATATGCAGAGGCTATTTTTACAGCTTTTTCGAAAGAAAGAGTATCAATCACCCTCCGTCAATTACATTTTTATAAGGTGTCCATCAGATAATCCACAAACCAGTCTGTCACTTAAGGCTTCGTCCAAAAAGGTTCCAAAACTACATAACGTCGACTTCTTTTTTATTTCCACAACGAAATCATTTATACTTTATTTTATTCAATTTATATAACTGAATTTAAAAGGAATATTTTTTATTTTAATTTAAAAGGAATTTAAAAGGAAACGGCTAATATTTCATAAGTTATCGAGTAATAGTTGATCAACTAGAAAAATATATTCGTAGAAGTACAAAGGAACTTTTCTTTCGAATTCCTTTGAACGTAACTGAGATAATGTTGTTATTTTCTTGGCATAAATTACATAATCCATACATATTATATTCAGTCCTGTTTGTTGAATCACAAACAATCTGCAACATTAACTTAAGTCTTTCAATTTCATTATCAGTTTGTCATTTTGCATTACTCAATGCATTAGAATGAATTTTGCATATCACATCTCACGTCCATCGACTGATGGTACCTTTAACATACCAGGGCCTATTGTTGTGAAATATAAAGTGTAATAAAAACATATCACATCTGGATTTTCTTCTTTAAACGTTCTATAGAGATTGTTCTACGTATCCTAAAGATATTATCTTTTCTGAATCGCCTCGTTAAAAAAATGTTTTGCAAATCTGTCTTAGCTTTGTCTGTGTAGTGTGTTTACATTTGATGTGCTTTTACGATTACGTACCGTTAGATCCATCAAATATTCGTTTAATTGATCGTAGTTCAGCCCTTTTAAAAAAAAACTATTCTTATATTAATATTCTTTTACTAATTTCGCTTGTTAACGTTTTATATTTGGCATATTATGTTGCATTTTCGTATTAAGGTGAGGCCAGTTCGAAAAAACTGATTTTTAAGCTTCCAGTCTGAAGAAATTATGTGGAATCCTCTTACACCAAAATTGATGTGGACACAAAAAGGAACAAAATAACCGAACAGAATATTGGAAAATGGCATGGTAATTCTGTAAAAAAATCTCGAATATCACCATAAAAATACACTTTAAATTCGAACATCTCGTAATTTCCAAAGACAATGATATGATTTTTTTTACAAAAAGGATAGCTTTTCTATAGTTCAAGCAAAATAACCGAATCGTTTTTTAAATTCGGTAATTAAAAAAAATAAAATAAAATGTATAATTTTCTCCTATTTCGCCCTATCAATTACGCGGCGAGCGTCGTTAAACCGCCACTGTACACAGGCGCGCTGATACGTTATCATATTTTAATTTCCTGAACGTCGATATTCATACTGACAGACATCGACCTGCTAATTTTCGGGACAGCCTTGCCTTAAGTTCTTCCTTTTCGTTTTTTTTACTGGTTGAAATTTTTTCTTATATTTTTCATATCTGAACAAAAAGGTTTCAACGTATTACGTTTTCATTTTACAACCGATATCTTCTTACCGCTCTCACACAAGTCACAACTAACAAATTTTTTATACAATGGTCCAGCCGTTTAATAGGAGTTGGGAAACAGACACGGTGACGCGAGAATTTTATACCTAATAATATGTTTTCTATATATAGCTCGTATTTTGAGCGATTTTCTGCACTTAATATTTGGCGGCCTCTGGCGCACCCGAAACACAAGTTCCTCAAGTACTTTCCACGAGGCCAGGCTGATGTGATGTGGAGAATATAATGTCCAAGATTATTTTGTTTATGATGAGTTCTTTGGCTCGTTGATGAATATTCATGGGATTAACGGGATAAGCATCAGTCATCCAAATGGGCCACGACTTCTAGAGAACGCCAGCATTATCGGACTCATCTAAATTTCTACATCACGGCTAATCGTGATACTACTGTAGTAGTAGGTTCCTTATTGTTTTCTGACTACGAAGTTTGCGTTACGTTCTAATAGTTAGATACGTAGTGAAACAAGGGCGGCGGTTAACAGACTGATTTATTGGAATGTATGTGTTACGCTCTAAGACCGAAATCGCTCAATGAGCGAAAAAATGGCTCACAACGCGTTGTGGTCACAGTGAAAACGGCCACGACGCGTTCTGGCAATCACAAAAAGACTATAACGCGAAATTCGTGTCGTGGCTGATATGCTATTCGTTTTCTTTTTCTTGATTTGTTCTTGATTGATTAATCGTCCATAGGTATGGAAGATTATATTTGAATTACCACGCGTACTACAAAATATTTTTTCTTTTACTAAAACACTGCATAACGTGTTTATCATTATTATTTATAAAATATTCATAGTTCCATACTATCCGTACTAATATTATTTCTGTCTGTCTGTCTGGCGCAACGTAGATACCTATGGACGATTAATCAGTCAAGAACAAATAAAAAAAAGAATAGCATATCAGCCATCGACACGAATTTCGCGTTATGGTCTTTTGTGATTGCCAGAACGCGTCGTGGCCGTTTTCATTAGAGCCACGACGAGAATTTCGCGTCGTGGCTGTTTCACTGTGACCACAACGCGTTGTGAGCTAATTTTTCGCTCACTGAGCGATTTCGGTCTTTGAGCGTAACATATGCATTCGCACGGAGCGATCGCGAAATACAAAAAACAGGTACTTAATAGACTAATGCGCGTACGGCGCGTATCCAACATTAATAATGTATTTAAATTGGTAGCGTTATAGCCAGAGACTACAGTTTTCAGATAAAAATTAATTAAAATATTTTGAAGATTTTACTCTGTTTATTATTTAATTTACGTTAAGTATGTGTTTAATTTTTAAAAATAATCTATTATAGAGATTTGGAACGTTTTCTGGACTTTGTATAGGTGTATGCTTTTAAAATATTATTTTGCTCACTTTGCCACGTCCCATTAGTAAACTAGAATATAACTTGGCACCTGGCGGGTGCCCAAGCTGGTGTCACTTAGGGTCCGTGCCGCGGGTACCAACCGGACCGGAGACGGATGGGACAGATCAGTCGGGACACTTGGCACTGTTATTGATGGGTACATTGTAAAACGGTCGGAATTTTTAAATTTAGAATAATACATGTGATTAAATTTAAACTTGAAACTTATGAAACCAATAATATTGTTGCGTGTGTTAAGCAATTAAAAAAATATTACACAGACGCTACAATATTATTCTGTTCATAAGTTTGAAGTTTAAATCTATATTAATAGTTAAGAACGTTTGTGTGCTAAAGCTTATAAAAATGATGTTAATTAGATATCAATAATTACTGATATTCCCGAGAACAATTTTTTCTTATTACTATCAAGCTAATCAACAAAACTTGGTTGACTACGGAACCCTAACCAGCAGATTTTTTGTGTATTGATAGGTTAATACAGTCAAAACCGTTTATGGCGACATCGTTTTGAACGACATACCGGTTAAATTGACCAAAATCAAAGGTCCCGGCTGTATGCTATAGGACCACCTGTCACTGGTTATTAACACTATCGGTTTTTACGACTAAATATGAGTAGTCCCTTCGATGTCGTTATAACAGATTTTGACTGTAGTTATATAATTTAAGAGTAACATTGTCCTTCAAATAGAACAATTCATATTTTAGGACCATCAAGTCAAAGTATGGAATCCTTTCTATCTCTGTTAGCTACCACTTTCAAGATTTTTCGAAAATTATAATATTGTTCGTCTTATCAAAATGAAGCTACCTCACAAAAATTAGCTTGATAGTAATCAAAAACAATTTGTTCTAGGGAACCTATGATGTTATCTGATATCAGTCAACACTATTCACTTAGAGACATGGAACTTGGAATGCTCTATCTTATAGTTTAATTTTTCTGATATGAAATCCTGAGAGAGACTGAAAATTCTACAGGGTCAATACCTTACCGTTCAAGGATTAATTTTACACGTCATAAAAGTGTGCCATAACTTTGTTTCTATTTCGGAATAATCACGAGTCGGTCGTTAACGCACTCTAAAAGTTTAACGCTCGTTGTTATTGGTCGTCCCCCACTTACTACTTATATTTTGCTTCCTATCATTGACCTATACACTATACAGTCAACATATATAAATAAATATTAATTTTAAATTTTGTTCGTGTCGCTAAAACTTTGGAACGACTGAACCGATTTGGCTACTTATCTTGAAATATTCGTGGAAGTCCAGCGAAGTTTTATATATTAGGATTTAGGAGGGAAGATCACGGGATCATCTTTTATTCCTATTATATCTTATTTTCGCTATGTTCATGTTTCCTAATCTCACTGTTGATGTTTGTAGTTGATTTAACACTTTTTATGTACCTACTCATCTGTCTTTCTATCACAACATTTGGCAATCCCATTACAATTACGTTTATAATTATAAAAGTGTCTATTTTTGTTAACCTCGAACAGCTTTTTTTGTCGTGACTGATCTATCTTAATATTCAAATGCATAATATACATAGTACTACTCTGTCAAGAAAGTACCGGGAAAAGACCCATAATACATATTAAATTATTTGTTATTCATCAAAATTTATTTTATCACCTTCAAAGTATGCTCCTGCACTGTTGAGGTTTGTAGTTGATTTAACATTTTCTTTATGTATCTGTCTTTCTGTCACGACATATTTTGGCAATCCCATTAACGCATTTACCAAACACGAAAGTTCTATTGGCAATGCAAAATTTAAGACAAACTATTTGTTCGATGTTTTTGTACATTATGAAATTCGCAATACACACTAGATATTATGATGTGAACTGAAAACTGTAATTTATTTAATATAAATAACAGAAGCAACTGAAACTTCGCGCCAATATGGAAAACAGTTGTGCCAATCTAACAACAAAAAAAAAAAACAAACATTTGAATTTGGAACCGTTAACACAACATCCATTCCCGATACTTTCTTGACTGAATGTACATAATATTACATGTTTTGTTTACCCTCCCTTATTTTCGTACGTTTCACAAAAAATAATTTTCCAGATTGTCCAATCTGAATCCACTGTCAATTTTATATCCTGCTGCTATACCAGTTTAAACATTGCTTTACTAGTAGATGTTTAAAAAAAAAAACCTCATTCCGTATAATTTTGAACCTTTCATATTCATCATCAGAATTAAAAAATCCAATATCATCAATATGAACAATTGTATATTGTGTAATCTAATATATAAAATTCTCGTGTCACGGTGTGCGTAATTGAACTCCTCTGAAACGGCTCGACCGATTTTCGTGAATCTTAGCGAGCATATCGGCTAGGGTTGAGAATCGGACAACATCTACTTTTTATATTGATAAGTGCATTTGTTGAATAAATAATAGTAAATTATTACAACTCGAGACTGAGGGCGACCATTGTTTGTGCGACGGGATAGCGATCTACGTTGCCATGGCGACATACTTATTTAGTCATTTCAATAAAATTATATGGGCGAAATATTTTATATTATGGCAAAGCAACGTTTGCTGGGACAGCTAGTCTAAATATACAAAACTCAAAGGTTACTGACTGACATGGTGATCTATCAACGCACAGCCCAAACCACTGGACGGTTCGGGCTGAAATTTGGCATGCAGGTAGCTGTTATGACGTAGGCATCCGCTAAGAAAGGATTTTGATCAATTCTACTCCCAAGGGGTTAAAATATAGGTTATAGGTTAAAATATATTAAAATAATTATATAGGCCTCTGATGCATGAAATAAATGATTTAATTAATTAATAATTAAATTTGAAAAGCTCGTCTTATATGTATATAAAAATGGATTTTAAAATGTGTTAGTCGCGCTAAAACTCGAAAACGGCTGAACGGATTGGGCTGATTTTAGTCTTAAAATAATCCTTGAAGTCGAGGGAAGGTTTTTTTCACCGGGACAGCTAGGATTGTATAATATAGGTCATAGGTGTGTAAATAAAGTTCAGTTGTAAATGGTTTAGAGTACATTGCATCTACGCCCGCCACCTTGCAATGTGAATTGACCCTTAGTATTGGCGGAAACGCCCGGACATGCTACTTTGCATGTTACTTATAAGGTGTTGGAATTAATGATGATAAGCTGTTCTAAGCTACTAAATCTTGTCGGATAATAACGGGTAAGCGCTTGATGATAATGATTTCGAAAGTAAGGATAGGCCCGTAGGAACATTTTGCGTGGTTTCTTTTTACGTTACTCGTCCTAATAGTTGCTCTATTTTAACATTTAAAATTTAAATAGTGAAGGCCGGCAACGCACCTGCAACCTTTCTTATGTTGCCATTGTCAATAGGCGACGTTATTTGCTTTCCATCAGGTGATCCTGATACCTTGCTACAGAAAAATACAAGGGAAAACTTATTTCGTCGAGTTGATTATTATTGTTACGTTTCTGTTAATTAATAATTATATTATTTGAAATCTGAAAATACCAAAACACCTTTAATCATTTTGCCTTACGTTTATCTTATTATATCGTTTTCAAATGTAAGTGCTTGCGAAGAATGTTGCCTAACAAATATTGGAGGAAAAACGCTTAGCAGGACCAGTCCTTACCACAGTGATACATGAATGATTAATATCGATTAAATCGATTATTACACGACACGGAATCGATAAATCATTAATATTGATAGTGATTGGCTAAATAGATTTTGATGTTTTCACTTTAAGATTTGCTGATCTGAGTATCTAGGCAAATGGGGTAGCAACATTTCTGTGCACCTCTCCTCTTCCTATCTTTATCGGTTAGAACAGATAACGATTTTTTTACATTTTTGGGGTCAGGTAACACTACCACGTGACGAGGAGATGCGATACTTGTTATATTTGATTTTCCAGAATTGCCCAGTTTTCGTATATTATTAAGTTCAATTATGTTGGTCTTTACCAGCGTCTGAACAAAATATGTGTCCAACCCCCCCGTATTATTCAAAATCCAGTTTCATCCACCCCACAGTGATTAAAAATTCTTAAATAATCATGCTAGTATATTTCTAGATTTTACATACGACTATGACATATTTTGCAACTTGCAGACTCACCCCTAAAACCTATTATTATTCAAAGTCTTTTTACTCCCTCCACAGTATTTAAAAATTTTAAAAAATTCTAGAACACATGTGTCACTATTTTTGTTTTTTCATCTTGCTTACATGTCAACAATTGAGCGAGTGGTATAGTCGATTTTGTGGCTCTGTAAAGTAACTCATAATAATTTTCTATTTTTCGTCTTCCCATAGCTTTTCTTTCTGAATTTATCTTCTGTTTTACATGTTGGTTGCATTCTTTATTTTTACAACCATTTTGTTGTAATTCATCAGCGCTTTGTCTGCATTTTCCTAAATATATTCTACAACATTCATATTCAGACAACTTACGTACCTGCTTTCTTCTTTTACTTCTTATTTGAATGGAGAAATGGTTGTTCATGGGCTTTATGAACAAATTCTTTATCTATATATTACATGAAATATCAACCTTGATATATTGGGCATCTTTTTCGACGACTTGAAGCTCTTTAGCAATTTCAGCAATTTAGCTTGCATAACCTACTGAATTGGCTGCATTAAATCTAAAACCTGCGTAAAATGACAATGGACAAAAACATCCCAAATCAGTTCGCATGTGCTCCTTTATAATTGCCTTTAGTAAGTAGTAACTCAACGCTCATTTTATTCAACACATTGATTAACAACAAGTAACAACACACTGAGTTAAAAATGAGACATCGGATATTATAATAATATGGATATTTGGTACGTTTAGCGGGCGAAAAGTATATGATTATATAAAAGTAAATATGACTTAGTGTATATTCACAAAGCCTAAACAAATAACAATCTACTTAACTCACCTTGATTTTTCTTTTATTTCGATCGTAGAGATCTGTGCTTAGGGTAATTATTGATTTTATTTGCTCCTCCACTTTTTCTAGAGGAGGCGTCGTGTTTCGGCCACCTCCGGTGCGGTAGAGCTCTGAGCGTATTACAGCCGACTTCTTTCACACCGTACGTTTCAGGCCCTCATATTTAATTTTTAAAGTTTTTGTTCCTCTGTATACGCGTCCTGATTGAACATTAAATTCTTTTTGAATGCTCTCTCATGCGGCTTCTTTCATATTCCACGAGGAAGCATCGCTTTGCTTATTCTCTAAAACTGATTGGAGTTTTTTTTTCTCGTTTTTCCGGCTTAACCGCGCGCTGGATCACCACAAAACTTTTCACTCGGCAGGTCCAAATTATAAAATGCCTAGGTTGTAGCTTTTAATCCCGAGATCTAGGTATCCAAAGTTTTGGCACATTCTAGATCCCGTTTTTCTCCGGAAGTATGAGTACGATTTTGATTGATTTCCACTTCGTGTGGCAAGTGTCGCTTTCTTCCTCCTCTCTTCCCCGCGCACGCGCCCTTGAGTCTTCCTACGGTTTTTGGTCTGCTGCTCCTAAACCAAATGCCAGAAAAATCCGGTTTTTTGGGAAAAGCAGCTCAAGGATCTTGCGCGTCGACTGGTGTGTAGTGTAGTAATCACCGCGAAAAGCGTTGAAAAGCAGGTTTTTCCGCGATTTTTCATCGTAGGATGGTCAGAATTTCAGAGCCACAGCGAGTTTTGGGAAAACTCGCTGTGGCCCTGGAAAAGTTGGAGATGGTAGAGTTCTGCATGGACCCTACCTGCTCCAGCAGCCACTTCTTCGTCTGGTTAGTGCCATAACGACCGCGACAGAACACTTAGGCGATGAACACGCCTCACAGCATCAAAACTACTGCCCATCCGATATACGCCGCTGAAATCGCATTATGAATCTCATTCACTTGAACTTCCAATTGATTCACGACTATTTTATCTTTAGTAGACTGATTTCCCATATTTAATGAAAAATGTGTAATAACTTCAAAAAAAGTAAAAGTTAAGTAGTAAATACTTATGTGCGATAGTAATGATATCGCTAGAATATAAATTAATAATAATAATATCTATGGACGCTTCACGTCACAGCTGGTGTGTGGTTGGTCAGGTGCACGGTTTTCCCCGTGAGGTCCTTGACTTCACCTACAACTTTTAGGAACAGGTACTCATGCTGCATCGCTTTGCAGTACTCCAATTCTGGAAAAGTTAAGTTTGTGTTTCCATGCTTAGCCTTGTTATCCAATAAACGTGCCCATAACATACATAGCTGTCGAGTAGTACATGAGCATGCCTTTGATTATTTGTTTATTGAGATTTTGGTCATCTCCTACGATATACTTTAACAGAGGCACTACATGTGCCCAGACAGCAGAAGCATCGTGTCGCAAACACTTGCTCAGAGTAGAAATAGATTTAGTATTTTTCTCTCCGGTATTTTCATCACAATAATAGACGACAGCAGTATGAAGAGTAATTTGCTTTCTGCTGCCTCCAAAATGCATAGACTGGATTTCCGTGCCAAGTTTGCAATTATAATTTTCACTGTAGTCAATATTATGTAGAACACATTCTTCAAATTCTCTTTACTATTTTTAAGAGCATGACTTTGGTTTATGATGTAAGCACAGTGATTCATGAACGCTTTGAGGTCCTGTTCAAACTTTCTTATTACGTCAAGTGGACTGCTACTGCTGCTTTTTACTTTTTCGATAACAACAGTTTTTTTTTTCTACTCCCCGTTTTGTAAATGTTTGTTTTTTTTTTTCTCCCATGAATTGTATGTAATAATTTCTGAATTGTTGAATTCCTTATAGTTTATAACTCTGTTTCTGCAGAATAACACATTTTCTTTGAAGGCAATTGATATTGTATCTGTCACAAGTAAGATTTATCAGAACTTCAGTACTATTATTTTCAGTTATAATATTATTGTATTTTAATGATGTTATTATCAATGCCATATTATCGTGTATTTTGCACACACATGTGTCCCGAGTAGTCACACTAGGAATCAAAACCCAGAAAGGCCTAAGCTTGCAAAAGGTGCCATAGTGAATTTTGTATTGATGACAAGACAGAAATTTTTGATGTAAGTTTTGTAGCGTGTCAGTTATATAGCGTTTTTGGTGCTTGGTTTTATTTTTTGAAACGTAGTCTTTTTTTCCGGTACATATTCGGCTATTTTCGTCGTGTGTTAGGAAGTTTTGAACATCTAACTTTACCGATTGAGCATGATTTACACATCTTACCCCTTTTTTATTTAAATATCTTTTTTCTTCTGTACTTTTTTTTCTGCTTTAGTTGTTTTTATATTTCGAGGATTTTTAATTTTTAAGCCTTTCTGCCTGTTTTCTTAATTTATTTTTCTCTTTTTGCAATTCTATTACTTTTCTCTGCTTTTTGTATTGGACATTGGTACTTCCTAAAAGTTGATTTCGACACTGTTGATGAAGTTGAAGATCTACTGGGACAAGGAGAGGCCGGCTGATTTACATAATTTCTTCTAGTTAAAGGTCGACTAGATTCGGGCACTGGTTGAAGTTGAATTTCGTGATCTGGTTGAGCTGAAAGTGCGTGATCTGGTTGAAGTTAAATGTCGTCATCTAGTTGAGGTGGAAGTTTCAGATCTGGTTGAGGAGGAAGTTCCAGATCTTGTTGAAGTGGAGGCTCATTATAATATGGAATATCGTTATCTGAATCGGGTGGGCTCTTTTGACGTAATAAGGTTTCTATTTATTTTTTTTGTTCTTTTGCCTAGTATAATACGCTCTGAAATTATCTCTATTTCTTTTCCTTTGGATCCTTTGTCTTCGAGGAGTCATTTCATTTATGGGTAATACTTTTTTTTGTTCCTTTTTTTATAATATCTAGCTCTGTCCTTAGCTTTGAATTTCTCATAACGTTGCGGATCACTTCTTATCTTTTCCAGTCTTCTTTTTTCCGCTAACCTTATTTCTATAATTTTTCTTCTCTGGTTTGCTTTTTCTTTGTTCGACCCATTTTATGTACCTACGCAAGCAGCCATGCCAATGAATATTATATCATTGCAACGTTTTCACACAACCAAATTAAGTTTACAGTTTTAAATATTAGTAATATATTTAATTTGGTACCCATTTACTAGAATGTAACATTTAAACTTGATTATAATAAAGAAATACTCACAATTTGGCTTTACGCCGAATCAAAAAAGCATTATTAAATATAATTTCCATGGTCTTTCATAATTTCCTTGGCCATTTTGAATCCACAGAAAACAAGGAAATTAGGACCAAAGAAATTAGATTTATTATGCCTAAAAGACACCACAGACAAAAAATTATTTACTCTATTCATTTACTATTTAAATCATGGATTTACCCTTACAGACTCTATATTTGTGTAAATAAACAATAAAATGAGTTAATTGTTTAGCTGAAAAAAACCGTCCAATGAAATTGACTTTTCAGTAAACAAAAACCCAAGGAGGGACCTACTTACGCAATTTGGCGCGAAACTGATCAACGACGTACAGGTCCTGCCTCGACGGCCTCTCGGGGCGAATTGGCCGAGCGTAGCGAGTTTCCGATAACGTTTAGTTATCGGAAAATAAAAACTTTTAATATAAAACACTTAAAGGAAGGAAATAACGCGAAGTTAAGTTCTTGTCCGCGTCAAAAGTATGATTTCCCTGGGTTGTCTCCGTTGTATTAACGAAACGCAAAATGTTTGAATGTAAGGCCGCGTTTCCACTAAAGTGGAGCGGAGCGGAGAGGAGTCCGGAGAGGAGCTTAGCGGTGCCGAATTGACGCTCCGCTTCAGTGGAAACGCGGCCTTACATTCAAACATTTTGCGTTTCGTTAATACAACGGAGACAACCCAGGGAAATCATACTTTTGACGCGGACAAGAATTTAACTTCGCGTTATTTCCTTCCTTTAAGTGTTTTATATTAAAAGTTTTTATTTTCCGATAACTAAACGTTTCTTAATTGTAAAGAGAGTGATTTTGGAACGAAATTACGCTTATTTTTTTATTATACATAACAAGGAAATTAGACGGAACGAGTTTTGAGTAAGTGTTTCTACGGTATTTTTTGTAGTTTCTGCTATCGTTATAGCAAAGACAAATAAAACATTATGAACTTTCCCATAAAAATAGTTTTATACGTATAGATATAAAAAAAAAATGTGTTCGCCTAGCTGGGCATAGAAAATTGACTGTTTCGGCGAAATACCCTTCTATCTCTGTTAGCTACCACTTTCAACATTTTTCGCAAATAAAAATGTTGTTCATCTCACCAAAATGAAGCTACTCACAAAACATTTGCTTGTAGTTGTAATAGTAATAAAAAAAAATGTTCTACGGAACCCGGACTATAAAGGGTCACCTGACACATATTATATGCTAACGATGCACACACACAACAGGATTGTATATGTGCATTATTGCATATTATGCTGCACGTTACATTTACTTTCGTCTTTCCAGCCGCCAGAGGAGCTGACACGGTCGGTGAAGCTGACGTCCCGCGAGCGGCGGTTCATCAAGTTCGCGAGCGTGGAACACGGCGGCCAGCTGTACATGACGCCGCAGGACTTCCTGGAGTCGGTGGTGGAGCAGGAGCCGCGACGTGAGTACCATAGCCAGCGTCCTAGAGGGAGCGACAGCGACTTAGAGGGTGCGGCAGCGTCCTAGAGGGAGCAGCAGTGACTTAGAGGGTGCGGCAGCGTCTTAGAGGAGACGACAGCGACCTAGAGGCCTTGGCAGCGTCCTAGAGGGGGCGGTAGCGTCTTAGTGGGTGCGGCAGCGTCCTAGAGGGGGCGGCAGCGACCTAGAGGCGTCGGCAGCGTCCTAGAGGGGCGGCAGCGACTTATAGGGGCGGCATCGTTCTAGGGAGCGCCAGATTGCGTAAAGGGGCCTTACACTTAATAACAATTGTAAATATTATAAATTCGGTACTGAGTACCACATAGGTTAGACCAGGGTTTCTCTAAGAAACGGGATTTGTTCCACCACTGTTTCTCCTGTGTCGCCACTTGTATCCAACCTGTATCCACGTAAACCCTTTGATATGTTCTTAGGGAGCTCGAGAAACATGTTAAAGCTGTCTTGTGACCGGTAATAAAATTAGTCAGAAGAAAATATAGGAGGAATACAAACTCTCAATACAAATCAGGAGAGAGATATACGTGGGAGAGCCATGCTTCGGCACGAATGGGCCGGCTCGACCGGAGAAATACCACGTTCTCACAGAAAACCGGCGAGAAACAGCGCTTGCGCTGTGTTTCGCCGAGTGAGTGAGTTTACCGGAGGCCCAATCCCCTACCCTATTCCCTTCCCTACCCTCCCCTATTCCCTTCCCTTCCCATCCCTACCCTCCCCTTTTAACCTTTTCCCTCTTAAAAAGGCCGGCAACGCACCTGCAGCTCTTCTTATGCTGCGGTTGTCCATGGGCGACGGAAGTTGCTTTCCATCAGGTGACCCGTTTGATCGCTTGCCACCTTATTTCATAAAAAAAAGGAGACAACAAAAAATTGCAATGATCAAAAGTAAAAAAATCTTAACTTTTTTCCGTGCTTTTAAATTAGTAAAACTAGTCGAAAATCTGTACGCTATTAACTTTATCCCGACTGCCACTACTGGGTTACTCAATTCAAGCTATTACGTTTTCAGCGCGTCTCAAGCGTCGTGTGCTGACGGCGAAGGAGATTGAGCAGCTGAAGGACCAGGTGCCGCCGCTGAAGAAGGGCTCGCCCCAGATGTTCAGGAACTTGAGGGATAAAGGTGAGGCGTTGCAACACCTAATTTCTTCATACTCCAAATGTTTTGCAAAACAATCCACATGTGTTCCACACTACGAATAATAAAATTTAAGGAAACGTAACTCCCATCTTCAATCGTTTTGAATTTGGTTCTCAAAGTTATTATCGCACACTAAAATAATATGGCAATAGCTATGAGACACTACATTCAAATTGACAAAACAAAGCCCTTGATAATATCTAATAATTGTCACTTATACAGGGTGCAATTAAACCTTCCTGCTAAATTTTTTCCAGGGCTTAGGTATCATTAGGAGTCGATTTAACAAAAAATAATCGACCAAGAGCGACTCGGACTCGCGCACTAAGGGTTCCGTACCATTATAGAGCAAAATTAGCCCAAAAATTGTGTTTTTTGTATGGGAGCCCCCCTTAATTTTTTATTTTATTTTAATATTATTATTAAATATTAAAGTGCACATACAACTAAGGACCTTGAGTCGAATTCATGTACCTACCTGTTGCCATTATTGATATAGAGCCAAAAAGGTAAAAAAATCACGTTTGTTGTATGGGAGCCCCCCTTAAATATTAATTTTATTTTGTTTTTAGTATCTGTTATTATAGCGGCAACAGATATACACAATCTGTGAAAATTTCAACTTTCTAGCTATTACCGTTCTTGAGTTACAGCCTGGAGACAGACAGACAGACGGACAGACATCGAAGTCTCAGTAATAAGGTCCCGTTTTTACCCTTTGGGTACGGAACCCAAAAAATTAGGTGTTATTTTTTTTCAATAACATGTTTTATCCCATTTAAAATCGTTGCAGAACGGTCACTCGCGGTGCGGGGGAATAAGAGGGGGTGAAGCGTGCGCGCGGGGGCACGTCACGCGCGGCCGACGCATTGTGTCCATTAATTGTAGTGTTTTTTAGGATAACTTTCGGAATCTATTCTCAACATTTTAGTACTAAGTGACTATAAAAGCAAAAATACGTGTATTTTTATTTTTAACAAGGATCAATATATCAAAATTTGGCAGGAAGGTTTAATTGCACCCTGTATAATCACACAAAATTCTTGCATGTATTCGGGTCTCTTTTTGCATAAAGTATGCATGTATTCGGGTCACATTTGGTAGAATCGGAACAAATTTGACACAGTTACTTTTCCTTAGTTTCTATTATTCGTAGGTTCCACATAAATAATTAATTTGCCTTTATCAAAAAGGATCATTTTTCAAGGGTCTACTGTAATCAAAATTTTATTATTTATTGGATTGAGAATATCAACTAAAAAAATGCCTTACAACCGCATTTTTGTAGCTTAATCAGTATTACCCTATTACCTCTTAAAAGCCCAGTTGGTGGTGCGTTGGTAGCGCAAGCCGGGGGTCGCGGGATCCCGCCGACCCGGGGGTCGCGAGATCCCGCCGACGGAAAAAAAAAAGTTTTCTATGTTCCTGGGTCTTGGATGTGTATTAAATATATGTATGATACTTAAATATATGTACTTACCTATAATTTAAAAGTATTCGATATATTTCCATGGTCTGGTACCCGTAACACAAGTCCTTCAGATACTTAGCACGGGGCTAGACTGACGTGGTGTGAAGCGTCCATAGATATTATTTATTATAATTATTAATATTATTAATAACTACATGACGCCCGCAACGGACAACTCCGTTGCGCCAAAATTCGTTTATCGCGCGGGAACCGTACATAAGTATATAATATATATAATATTAGTATGGATTATTAAAAAATTACAAAAAAATATTTTTACATAAACTCATTTTTGTTCTCACGTTTAATGTGTTTTTTATCACAATTTCAGGAATCATCTCCTACACTGAGTACCTGTTTCTACTCTCCGTGTTAACAAGTGAGTAAAAAATATATGTTGCATATTAAGATCATAATAAAGGGTGCAATTAAACCTTCCTGCCAAATTTTGATATATTGATCCTTGTTAAAAATAAAAATACACGTATTTTTTCTTTTATAGTCACTCAGTACTAAAATGTTGAGATATAGCTTCCGAAAGTTATCCTAAAAAACACTACAATAAATGGACATGATGCATCGGCCGCGCGTGACTTGCCCCCGCGCGCGCGCCTCATCCCGCGCACCCCCTCTCAATCCCCCGCGCCGCGAGTGACCATTCTGCAACGATTTTAAATGGGATAAAATATGTCATTGAAAAAAAAATAACACCCAATTTTTTTTTTGGTTAAATGGACTCTCCCAATGATACCTAAGCCCAGGAAAAAATTTGGCAGAAAGGTTTAATTGCAGCCTATATAATGGCCGATTTTTGAACGTTTTTCGCGATTAAACTCGGAAATATATCAAAATCCGAAAACGCCATCTAGTGGTCAGTATAGATGTGATTCTTTCAAATTCGAAACTAAAGTTGGTTCTTATGTTGTTGGATTGCAATGTTTTATGAGTATTATGAAAAACCCTTCTTAAACTTTGGAAGTGAAAGAAAATCGGTTCAGCGGTTCAGCCTGAAGAGTTAACAGACGGACAGACACACTGTTGAAAATACTAAAAGGTCTTTCGACAAACTCAAAGGTTGTTAAGGTAGGGATCAATCTCAATCCAAAACGATAACCTTGCACACAACCAAAGACCAAGCGTATACGCATCGCAATAAGATTCATTTTAGCTTAGCATAAAACTGTAGTTACTAGGGGCGGATCTTCTTTATTTTTCATGTTTTTTTAAAAATATCTTTGGAAATAAATATTAAGAAACAAAATTGTTCGGTTAAAGATATTTTAATATAGATTTACTAACAATTTATTCAAATAAAATGAGGTGAGTTTGTAAATTAATTACAGCCAAACTATTGCGTTTTATAAAAATGTTTATGGTTTAAAGTCTTTTAAATATTGTGCTTTATATCTAATATTTTTTTACATTTCGTTATTATATTGGAACTAGGTAAACTGGGAGTCACGGAATAACAAATTGGGGTTTATGCCCGCCTTAAGTGTACAGCAATAAAAAGTAGTATATTTATATTTACTTTCACATGTTGCTATTATTGCAAGCCATATATTTTTGAACTACATTAATATGTATTACCTCGATCGTGAGAATTCCAGACACAATAGCTTATCTATTGTTAGCGCCTGTGAGTTTAGCATACGGATATAACGAGATATCTAACTCTTGAGTGTAGTTATACTGTCGATTTTGACGACAGATCTACATGAGAAAAAATATTTTATGTCATGTTAGGGTCAATAGAGACAAAGAGACAAACCATCAAACATCGAGAAAACATGTAGACAAAATTTTCTCGTTATGCGCATCTTAGGCCGGCTGATCAGCCGTGCTAGCATACGCCAACGAGAAAATTTTGTCTACACGTTTTCTCGATGTTAACTGGTTTATCTCTTCATCTCTAACTATCTCTAACATGACATACATGTTTTCTCGTGTAGATCTGTCGTCAAAATCTATCGACTTAATGTCAAAAAATGATTTTGACATTATAACGTTATCGACAATATAACTACACACGAGAGTGAGATATCCACGAGATATCTCGTTGGCGTATGCTAGGGGGGCAGGCCGCTTGGGAGTTGAAGCGATATGAACATTTCTGATTTCACTTGTCTTTTTAAAACCTAAATAGGTTACATAACTCGACAGAACACACACTTTCGTATTCATAATATTAGTATGAAATCACTGTTTAAATATTTATAGCTCAATGATTTTTTTTTTCGTTTTCAGAACCAGCTTCGGGATTCCAGATAGCCTTCAATATGTTCGATACCGATGGCAACCAGAGGGTTGACAAGAACGAATTTCTAGTCGTGAGTGTCCTAACGCCATAATGCGGTGCCGTCATATAGCGGCTTTGATGCAGCGACGCACAGACTGGTATTTGGTCTTAAAAGTTGGTCAAAAATATTTTATTCTTTAAATGACCGGTAAATAGTGTATTTATGCAATACTAGCCAAAATAAATTAAATAAAAATCATTTGTAATAGGAAAAGTTAATTTATTCATTAATTACTTCGTCATCATTATCATCATCAAAACTTATATTAAAATTATTACTTTCTAACAATAAGCCTAACACATCAGGTGAAAACGCAGTTTTTTTTTTGTTCTTCCTCTTTCTCAGGCCCACCAAAACGGGGTCCGAGGTTAAAAGAAGCCTGTTTAACACAATATCAGCATTGCATTCGACGCGTGAAAATTTCCGAGAGTGGTCGAGGCGGAACATCCTTATATGCTTATTCCTGGCTTCTGCCGCTTCTTCCGATAACTGTCCAATTGGGAGAATAGCTTCAGCTACGACTCCATGACGTAAAACTTTATGTAAAGTTGGGGACATGGGGAACTTATATAATGGATCTAATATAATTTTTAATCGGTAGATTAAATTTTGATCTATGCCAGTGATGTTCGCCGATATTTCATGGTTATCAAAAAACGCCTACTGGTATTCCCATCATTGGTGTTGCCCAAATTGGCTTATGGTATGTCCACCAACAAACCAAGTTGCTCCCGGAACTTATCCTGAATTTCTTTTTTCTTACGTTGCACTAAATCTGTTTCGTCAGCTGTAAGACGTACGTTCCATTTTTTTACTGGTAGCTTATAAGCCACGTGCAATAGTCTGATTAGCAAGTGCCATTTTCGTCAAAACCTGATCTCATGCACCGAAAATTATGATTTTGGGCTCATTCGATTCGGAATACCATCTAGAACATTCTATCAAAATTCCAAGAGGGGCTGAAAAAAAATGCAATAGTTATAAACAATTAAGTAAACATAAAAAGAAGGGTTTGGATTTTTTTTAATATTTCGAAAACTATTTGAGATAATCAAAATTTGAAAATAGATCATTAAAGAGCAGGAAATTTCCTAAAAAAAGTCTTAGATCCTGGAACCTTACCAATAATCCTTATAGCTAAAGTAACGGTAAAAACGCGTAGTTCGGGTTTCGCGTGAATTGCCGCAATCTGCCACGCGAATTAAAAAATATATTTTAACTGATTAAATATTAATATAAAGAAATAAGAAAAATTGGGTACTAAGTAGACATATCAATAAACAATAATCCGTCAACAAAAATAAATTATCACAATTTGTTTAAATGTTATGCTTTTGTTCATTTGTTAATAGTCACCATTTTAATGTGAACATAAAAACGCTGATTATATCTAAACAAGAAATCTAGAAATTTTTATTATTCTTTTGAGCTAATCTTAAAAGGGTTTAGAAGAGATATCCGGTGAAAAATTTCAATAATTTTGATTTTTCACTTTTTTATGAACAATCAAAGGCATTTATGAAATTTTCATGTAAATAAAACAATCAGGGTTTTTTCATCAATAAAAATGATTATTTAAATTTTATTAGTTAAAAATATATATTGTTATCTGGCTTCTAACAACAACAAAACAAAATAATAACAATAATTGGATATAAAAGTACCGTAATTGCTTTATTTACATGAATAATTTTGGAATGCATTTGAATGTTAATAAAAAAGTGAAAAATAAAAAAAATGAATTTTGTCAACGGGAATCTCTTCTAAGCCCTTTTAAGATTAGCTCAAAAGAATAATAAACATTTCTAGATTTCTTGTTTAGAAATAATCAGCGTTTTTATGTTAACATTAAAATGGTGACTATTAACAAATTAAGAAAAGTGTAATAATTAAACAAATTGTGATAATTTATTTTTGTTAACGGATTATTGTTTATTGATATGTCTACTTAGTACCCAAATTATTCCTTAATATTAATATTTAAGTAATCACTTAAAATATTTTTTTAGTTCACGTAGCAGATTGCGGCAAATCACGCGAAACCCGAACCACGCTGTTTTACCGTTACTTTCGCCGCTCAATTAAAGCTATAAGGATTATTGGTAATGTTCCAGGATCTAAGATTTTTTTTTAGGAAATTTCCTGCTCTTTCTAGATCTATTTTCAAATTTTGATAATCTCAAATGGTTTTTGAAATATTAAAAAAAAAACCAAACCCTTATTTTTATATTTACTCAATTGTTTATAACTTTTGCATTTTTTTTTCAGCCCGTCTTGGAATGTTCTAGATGATATTCCGAATCGAATGAGATCAAAATCATAATTTTCGGTGCATGAGATCAGGTTTTGACGAAAATGGCACTTGTTTACCAGAGTACAACATGCTCTCAAAAAATCGGATGCGAGCATGTAATAATGACAACCCGAACTCCATGTTCTCTTTTTTACAAGGCATCATATTGTCCAAGTTGTTAAACTGTGCTGACGTGGCGCCACATAAATAGCACATCTGCTTAATTTTGTGTGCGTCGCTGCATTGCAAACCTTGCCATCCACCATGGTGAAAAGCAATTTATGCCCGATACTAAAATCATTAACTCGGGTTTTAGTTAGCTCTGAAATTTGTGTTTTGATAATGGCTATTTCCTCGTTGGTTATATTGGTTGTTTCTTTGACGAACCTTATTCTAATTGGGCGACAATACCGTGGCGAAGATGGTGTAGGGTTTTGCCACAAGATCTTTCTCTCTGGTCCGTAAACTAGCTGAAGCGGAACCATGGAACTTTGAAATATATTGGCATCAGAATCGACTTCATTTTCAAATTTCATTTTTATTGCATTTGCTGGGATACATCGCAGCCCCATTTGCTTATAAGCACTAAGGACTGTTTTTCGGCTGAATTTAGCTGCTGATTTGAATCAGCCTCTCCAAGATGCATGAGAAGTCGTTGTGCTGTGTGATCCATAAGACTTTGCACTGTTACTTCGGCGCATGTTTCAGTGATACGATGAATATCCGGATAGCACTCTTTCTTAAGCTTTTGTAGAATATAATAACATGGATAGAAACTAGGATTGCTATCGCACTATTTCATACTGGGTTTGAGTAAATCCCGCTTCAGTATACATGAATAACGCACGTAAATGTTTATCTTCCCGTGATTCGTTTCAGATGTCTTTTTTTTATTGCAACTGCATATTTCCTTGCTCTTGTAGGACTTTTCGTTAAATCCTTGACAATTTTCGAAGCGTCCACTTTTCCAGTCTCTCGTAGACATCAACTTGGCGCGCCCCTCCAAAATTCAAAACCTTTGAAGTGCCTTGTCAAAACGTTTAAAGTGCGTTGTCTTGCGCGGTAGGCTAGTTATGATTAGTTGACCAACAAATCTTGGTAATAAGTGTCATTAACTGAAATATTACGTGTACTGTGATTGGTTGAATACTTACTACGTACAAATTCTTTCATTAGGATATGTGACTACACACATTGAAACAGTCATTTGGAGGGGCGCGCCATATTATCGTAGTTGATCTCTAACTTTATTTGTGTGGCATATGTCAGCTCATCTGTGCCAGCACCTCTTAGTTCTTCAGTTTTACGTCTTTTACTTCTTTCACTCAAGTCTGAAAATGACTTGAGGTCGGCCGGGACTAACTCCTGTAACAAAAAAATCAATTTTATTTTTCTTTTATCTGTAACTACTGTAATAAATAAAATAAAGCTTGATAAAAATAAAAATAATGACGAAACTAGATCATAAGGTACAGTAATCACAGAACGTATGTAATCAAAAGGGGAATAGTATCTTGGTATTTTTTACGGGAGAATAGAAACGTGGTGTTTTTTACTTGTTTTCGGCAGCGATATGCTTCCTTGAAGCCAGTCGTTGTTGCGTTTTAGGAACCTGGCCTTTGTATTATGAACGGCTGACCATCGCTGTTTGAATTGATGTCTTATAATTGATAACTTTTGTTTGATTTCAGCAATATTTTGATCATTGCCTTCATATTGATTAAGCACTTCTTGCTCCATAAATCATATTTTTTCATTAAAAGTTGAGGCACCAGAGCGTTCCATTATATTAAATAATTCATTTCATAATCTTCAATCCAGAAGAAGCTAAAACAAAAAAATACAAAATATAATCAAAATTTTATTTAATGAGCTGCGGGATGGCTTTTACGAAAAAAAATGAGGGTGGCTTGGGGTGACTGTTTTAAACTGAATAATAATCTACAATGTCCTTTCTATTATATACTTACACATAAAATTTTGGCTTAGAAATGCTTAGAAACATATTAAAACTCATTTAGAACTTAAAAAATGTAGGTTTTAAATCAATTTTATAGAGTTTTATTTTCAAGGTTATAAATAATAAAGGACAGATGATAAGTTGCAAAAATAAAGTTCCAAATAAAGTACATACCTGGTTGTTCAGAGTACATGGTAAAAAAACAGCACAAAATTGTATAATTTCGAAAAAAATATATTTCAAAGTAATGAAATCAGAGCGCATCGAACAACACCGTACACTGTAGGCGAACGGTAACTTCCGACTGAGCACTCGGCAAGTTTGGGTGGGGATACTAGGTTTATGTAATTAGCTGGACCGGTTCTCCTAGTTCTTAGAAAAAATGGCTTGGAGGGTGCAAAGTAAACTTTTAAAAAATCGATTTTGACCATGTTTTAGGGTCAAATACCAGTCTGTGCGACGTAAGGATATTGACCCTAAGCCGGTCCAAGGACGATCAATTTTATTATATCACGTACTTATTCTACAATTTTATTGACGTCTAGGGCTAATATTGAACGCCTTTCAATCCTATTGTCAAATTAATTGTTCAATAATTATTGTAGGCCTAAGCCTACAATAGGATTGAAAGGCGTTCAATATTAGCCCTAGACATCAATAAAATTGTAGAATAAGTACGTGATATAATAAAATTCCCTATCCCTGATCCCGTGATCCCTAAGGATCCGCTAATTTATAATATAATATGTTAAAAGATCCATAGTTGCAGTCGTTGCAGTTGTAAAATATTTTGTCCTTGTCTGTCATGCGATCGTCTCACATAATAGAATATTATGCTGCCTGTTTACAGAACAGCATAGTGAAATCTCTTTAAGAATAACCCTGTTTCTTAGAGACCGCCAATTTTAAACGACCTTTCACTCGCCGCTGTAGTGTGACCGGCTCATGACGACACCGCATTGTGACGGCACCGTAATAATTTCACAGCCAATATAATTTGACGGCACTGCTATTATTCAAGGCGAATATTATTTATTAGGTAGACGTTAGCCAAAACTTTTTCATACCTAAGAACTAGAATGTATCATCAGAGAGATTGATTCATACGCAGTTGATAGACCTGCGTCTTTTGGTCGGGTTATGTCAATTAAATGTCAGTCGTGATCTGTCGGCTGGTTTTGACATAACGCGACTAAATTAGGTAGGTCCGCCATCTGCCTATGGATTACAGTACGCCCAAATTAATAATGCACATGCAAATCTTCGCTAATTGTCGTAATCACGGAAACACCCGAATCAATGAAACGTAAGAGCCCCAAATAATGCTTTTCCATTTTGCACCTTGTGTGAAAAAATACAAGTAAATATCATATTGTCTGTATTTTTGGCGCATGCGCCACAAAACCTTTTATTGCGCATGTTCAAATCATGTCATGCCATGGCAACGCCACCAACAAGTTACGGCGTTGCCATGGCATGACATGATTTGGACATGCGCAATGGAAGGTTTTCTTCCTAAGCTCGGGAAAAACGATCGTTGCCGAACAATGACGAAAATGTATATGCGCATTATCACTTTGGGAGCACTGTAACTTCTCTGATAATACAGTATTATTTGCATTATGGTGAACAGAGGTAACAGCTGTTATAAAGGTATATTTATGACGGTAAATATTTATTTTGAGATCAAAATATTATTAAGTTTATTTTAATTTTTATATTTATTTTCATATCCTTTTTACTTTTTATCATAAAGTTGAAATAAGCACAGTGTGAACTGTTTAGTGGTTTGAGCACTAGACCTAGATTTTTATACAAGCACTAAGCATGATATCTAGGTCATATAATATCATAGTTGATACTTCAATGCATAGCATTTTAAGTAGAATAAAAAAATCACAGTGAGAATAGGGATGTTGGCTAAATTATTATTATTTTTTAATATTTCTTACTGTCGTTTGGTCTATATTATTATGATCTAAAGGAGTTATGTTCGACTTCTTATAGAACATGACAGCATTCATAAACTCAAATCTCAATACCTGATTGTAGTGGGTTAATACAAATACAGCGTCCACATATGCGATAAATAAATAATTTTCTAAAAATTAAAAGACTAATATTGACAAAAATGGGTCGTAGAGTACATGCTTTCATGTCAGATTATTGAATACCCGACAAATTTTAGTCAACATCCCTATGGCACATATTGCATGAGCATTGAACGATATAGTTATATATATTTTATTTAGTATAATATGTATATTTTATTTAGTATATGTATATTTTATTTTTCAATTTTGTGTTGTTATTAGTTGCATGTTTTCTGCGATGTGTATGTAGATACAGCGGCTTCTTGGCGGTTCGCTGAAGGAGCGTAAGGACTTGGATCCGCACAGTCAACGAGCAGTGAGTTTGTGTGTTTGTCTGTACCACCGCAGTACAAATATTCAGGGTGTGTTCCGAAATATGACACAGTATATATGGCAGTGCTCGCGACGTCTGGACGACGTCATAATGTTGATTCGTTCTTTAACATGTCCTGGTGCATTAACGAACTATTAGATAAGTTCATAGGCAGATGGCAGACCTATTAGTTAGGGAGGGGAAGAGGGGATTTCGGGAGTAGCTCGAGCGTGTCAGATTAAGCTTGTATAGGCTTCCGACATGTGTCTAGTTATCATGGTATAGAAATCAGATTTCTTACGTGGTGGGTATTTTTTTTAAATAATGTCGTCGGATCTGTCAGATTAAGATAGGGGATGTTTAGTATACCCCAAAGAAGCTTCCATATAAAGCACTGACGATTCAAAGGTTAGGTAAGCCTGTAGGGCCATTTTAAAATTTATTTATTTTTATTTATATTTAGATTTATTCCTTGTTGTCTAAGACATATTTATAAATTACCTAAATAAGCAATTTTCTGAATATATTTTCTTTTTCAAAACTTTTCTGAACCCACCGCTAAAATAAAAAACGCTCTTATTGTTTTTTTATCGGCTTTACCTAATGTACAAAACCTACTAGGTCTCCATGGCGCTCGAGTGACTACAACAATAGCACCCTCCCTTCCTCTACTACTATGTATTTTGGTCGCGGGTTGTCAAACGCAGCCGACAGATGACGACTAATGACGTAGGTCCGTCAATTATCTATGAATCAATTTCTTCCATGGTACATACTAATTAGTATATATATTTTTTTTGTAATATCATTATAATATGTCACACTTGTCTCACCAATGGCACACCAGTACAATATGACGCCGGGTACTTGACGTCTTGAGTAGTAGCCATTATACTGGGTTTTATTTTGGAGCATAGGCTTAGTAGATGGCTGGCAATTATAGACGTCTTTAGAATATCAAATTCAGGCTTAAAGTTTCGGGGCCTTACTCTATAAACTGATGCGATTTTGATTTACGAGTCCGATTTGATTTTGATTCGACAACGATCGCGACTGGTAGTCTGCCTATAAATCAATTTCATTTTAAATTGATTCATCGGCAATGGAAATCAAATTCAATTCTACTTTCATCGTCTCATTTTGCAATTCGCAATTATATGTTTAACTGCTGCTGTAACAAAATTAACTTTTATCCTCTTACTTATAAAAGATTTATACATTTGACAGATGCCATAAAGGTAAAATCATAGAATTCGTTAAAAATAGTAAAAAAGCCCTTAGGCGTGTTGGACTATCATAATATAAAACTAATAGGATATAATGTTACTGCAAGGTTTTCTTAATCCATTCCATACTTAATATTATAAATGCGAAAGTATGTCTGTCTGTTTGTCTGACTGTCTGTCTGTTACCTTTTCACGCCCAAACCGATGAACAGATTTTGCTGAAATTTTGTATGTAAATGAGATACTCTGTGTGCCAGGAAAGGACATAGGATACTTTTTATCCCGGGACAATGTACGGTTCCCGCCCGATAAACGAGTTTTGGCGCAACGGAGTTGCAGGTATCATCTACATTCTAGATTCTAGTAGGATATAATATATTATTCCCTGCAATGTTTTCACGCTAGGGGCAGCACCAGCATACATAATAAACAAAAAGTTTTGTTCGACATTTGATAACGTTTCTGTCCAAATTCTGATATGACGTGCGACTTGTTGGATTTTGATCCGATTTCTTTCAGTAGTAGCGCCCTCTGCTTCGACCTTTGCGTAACATCCCTTATCAATACATTTTTTCTTGTCTTCCAACCCTTTAACTTTTTTTCCATAGACCATTGACCATAGTATAAATTATATACACAGTGAAACTTTTTGTAAGAGGCTGTATAATTTTTATGTATTTTTTTATTGAAAAATATATGAAAATTAAAATAAAAAACTAGAAACACACGTCAAATAATAATAAATACATACAAAAACAAATACAGTATTAAACACTATCAGTTTTTCGCTGAAAAGCTTAAATATAGGAATATTTGCTATATATAAGCTTCTTTAACAGAATCGTACAAAATTAAAATCCATAGTAATATTATAAATTATAAAATAGTAAAATACTCATTTAGGGCGAAGCCAAACGAGCGTAATTTGTGAGTTGTGAGTCGCAGAATTTCGCTTCGGCAGAATTCTGCTGCATTCAGATTCATTCAAAATCCCTGTTTGGTTCACATGAGCGTAATTTTGTAATTCATAATTTGTATGAAAAGATATCTACACGACTGAAATTTTGCTGACTCACAACTTATAAATTACGCTCGTTTGGCTTCTTTATAATATTAGTGTGGATTTGAATTGTCTGTTACCTCTTTACAACGTTTTCCTCTCTATAATATTCTGTTGACTTCTCAATAGAAGTTATTGACTGATAATTGCATGTTCAATATTTTATTAATATTGTTGTAATGATTAGTCCTTTAAGAGTTTTCAGAATATTGGTCCTTTAAGCTTTTGTCAATAATAATATTAAATTTTTAAACAATTTTTCAGTTATATTATTGCTTTTAATACCCGTATGTAATATTCTAATTTATTATCTGTATTTCTTTGGTACTGTAGCTACTATCCGTAGTATCGTCAAGCGCTCAAAAAACAACTGGACCTAGAACAAATGATAATAAACCCTCGCTAGTAAGTTAAAAATCAAAGTGTGCGTTTTGATTTTCCAAATGTATTGAAACTGGATGCAGAATTATAGAGCGAGTGTTGGGTGGAGTTGAGCATGCAAAATATGTGGACCGCATTCTCTGAATCGGATTGAATTCAGCATGCAAATGATGATTCTGAATGTTGCCGGGAGTCGTATTGGTCCAATTTCAACACAGGTTATTTTGTGTAAAAAAATGGACCAATGCTATGTTGCTGGGAGTCGTATTGGTCCATTTTATTTTTTATCATGCTCAACTCCACCCAGCGCCTGCTATGATATATTTGTATCATTTCATGAGAAAAAATCTACATTCATAAAATATCGGCCAAGTTTAAAAAAAATGTTGCATGAAATAACAATTTAAAACAGAATCGTATGCGAACGTTTTCAATTGCATACGAATCTCATCTTAATTTTGAGATGTTGTTACTGCTAATGCATATTTTCCGACTTACCAACTAATAAAAATATGTATTTATATTTTTACTGCTCCTTTTCTCCCAAATAACTCTTCCAACGTCACAGTCAAAGATAGAAACGTGGCTAATAACGAGCACAAGAAGACAAGCACACACATAAAAATATGCACATTTGCTGATTGTTCTAATATTGTGACTAACACATCATAATAAAGTTTTCCTTTTTTTTTCGGCCGCTTTAATGATTACTTTAATTTGTTGTTTTTATTTATTACTAACTTTATTTAAATTTTAAGTTTAATAAAAATTGACGTAGGCTTCTTACATAAAAAAAAGTTTTTTATTTAAGATAACAATTAAAGGTCTCTGATTGCGGCCGTTAAAATACATTAATATATTTGTACTATTTAGATCCAATTGCGCAGTTAAAGTTAACGGTCAAGCGCGAGTTACTCTTCCGAGTTCCGGAACCCTAAAATATTTCCGTCTTGGAGTGTTTAACGCAGTTTTTACTTTATTTTACCAAACCTTATTTAAAATAAGTTAAAACGCATTTAGTTAAATATGTTTTCATTTGTTGTTTACAATTAATTTTATTTCATTTGTTTTACGCTTAATTGAAACTTATTTAAGTTTGTCTTTCACCACGATGTTGAACCTTGAAATTAACTAAACGCATTTTGGAGTGTTGCGTGGTGTTGCCGCATTATGTCTTGTGCGTTCCATTTCACGATTTGAGCAGTATCGTTACAAATAACGGTATTTCACGGTTGTTTGACGAAATTCGGTTTGTTGTTTTGCGTAAAACGAGTTTTCTATCAATGGGTCAGACGCGGCCCGCAGGAGAAGGTAGTATCCCTTTAGTCTGTGGCCGGCATCCGCCTGCGCAAGGGTTTGTTTGAGATTTGAGATGTTTGTATTGTTATTTGTTGTACATACATGTTGTTTTGTTTCACATACTTTAGGTTGTTGTACAGGCTCGTGCAGGTGTTCTGTTAGTAGAGTAATAGAGTAATGGACAAATAATTATTATGAGTGATATAGGTAAAAAGTGGCTCCCGTAACTTTTCCGTTTTAAACAATAATCTAGATTCAATTATTTCTAGCAAAATTATCGTCGTCTTCTTGGATAGGCGAAATCTTCGAAAGAACTTTTTCTCCGTCATGGTTTCAAACAAATTTGATCTTTCCTGATGCCTGACATCTTGAGACCTGTTCATATAGTTGACAATTTCTTCGTCGTCGTCATCAATCTCATCAAAAAGAAACTCAAAGAAAGTCATTAATATTCTTTTCATACTCAAATTATTCGCAAATTATTCTCGACCAAAAAAAATCTAACCTCAAAGTCAACCGTTAAATACGTTTAGCAGCTTAAACAGCGATATTTGGCTGTTTAAATTTGACAGATCTATAATCATGTTTAACTTGTAGTGCAAGACAAATTGTGTAGTTAAACAGAATTTTGTGCTTAAATAAAATTTTAAACATGTTTAACCGTTTGGTAAAAGTCGCCCTAAACCCATTTCTATGCAAGTGGGTCTGAATTAACTTAACTTTTAACTCTGTGCGTAACGACTAATCTAAGCGCAGTAAGCACAGAATGGGATTTAACATAACGTATCGCTGTGTCATGGCGCTTACGAATCTTACGATCCGTTATGACAAATCCCATTTTTGAAACCTTAGTGGGCCCCTAGACGATCAATTTAGCGTGCAATATCATTAAACAGTTTATTTGACAATAAGATTGACGCGTTCAATAGACGGTCATTAATATTACACAATACGTGATATTTCACAATAAAATTGATCGTGTAGGGGCCCGCTAATTTCGCTATCGAAACTAGCGAATGCATTTTGACAAGATGCCTGATTTCAGATGGAAAAGATCTTCAGTTACGCGTGGAAGGACAAACGGGGGATGGCAGGGAAGGAGGGAGAGAGAAAAGATGGCGCGCCCCAGGAGAGTTACGTCAACGACGACCAGGGCCTGCAGAGACGACACAACACGGACACTATGTTACAGGTAAGACTGAATTACTGTTTAGTAGATAGCAGCACAAGCACACGCCATTTCTTCCGATGCTGTGCGACATCTTGCCATGATTCGGCCAGTGTCAGAGGCCAAGACCCAATTTGGGTCGCTGCGCCGCAGTAAGTAAGTAAGATAGCAGCAGCTAGCTGTGGGAATAATGCGTGGTGGCCGCAAAGGAAGACCTTCCGACCGAGCGAGGTGTTATGCTCGGTCAGGCTGAAGCCCACATGATTGATTTTGCAGCTGTCATATATACATATACCGACGCACTTAAAAAACTTCGATAGCGCGATGCAGGAATGTGGTGCTATTTGTGGTTATCGCCAAAAGACCAAACAGCGCACACACCTGCAATCGCTCTATCGAAGTTCTTCTTTTAAATACTCCTTCGTGAATCGCCTATGTCAGGGTGGGCTGGCCAGTGTTGCCACCTCACAGAAAAAAAATCTTATTCCATGGCAATTTTTTGTTTACTTACAATAAAATTTAATGTTTTTTTTTTAATTTTATTTTTGTCAGGAAGACCAACAGCTATCAATAAAAACAGTAAATAACTTATACTAGAAAATAATAAGCCAACTACAGGTCCTCACAAATAAATAAACAGGATGAGTTCAAACATAGCAGCACGGTGTAAATAACTACAGTGTTCCAACGCCTTTGAAGTCGCGCTAATTAACTAAAACCAATATCTATCTGATACAGACATTAGAAAAACTCTTTCTCTTAACAACAAATTACTGAACTTTACTGATCTGTTACATTTGACTTAAAGACAGAGTTGCCAACTTAAAAATCAACTTAAGTACCAAATTAAAAAGCAGAAAATCAATGCATAAAATATAGTTTTTGATACAATTTCGATATTGGATATTTGATATCGATATATCGTAACAAAATTATCGCCCAAAAATATAAATATATCAAATTGTAAATATCGATATATCGATGTATCGATATTTCTTCGACAAGCCTATTTCTCCTGATTTCAGTTCAGCGAAATCGTCAATTACACGTTTGTAATTTAGGTTGTTGGCTATTTCGCTCTCAATGGACAATACAGCCAAATCTGACAAGCGCTCTTGGCACATTGTGGAGCGTAAATAATTTTTAATAAGCTTCATTTTACTGGGAGATTACATGAAGCAGAAGTTACAGAAAGGGTTGCATAAATTTTAAGAGCTCTGCTCAAGTTTGGAGAAATCAGATAATTCTTGTTTATTAGAGTGACCCTTCCAGATATCAGAGAAAATGGTTATTGGGAAATACATTCTAGTCGCCTCTTGATGCTGTCACCAATAGAATTTCGGCTATAAGAGTAGTTATCATTGATACTTCCGACGCTTGCCTTATTATTTTAGTTATCTCTATTAATTCGTCGATACATGGTACGTGTGACATAGCTCTCCTTACTGCCGATGAGTATTTTTTCCTATAGATGCCGTCACTTCGTAGCATGCACAACCACGCTGCCATGGGCCCCAAACTCTGTACGATGGAGGATCTTCGCTCCGGAGGAAAAGACGTCCCTTCCAGTAAGATGTGGTGGGCCCCCAATAGACCATACTTGGACACCGGAAACCTCTTGTGTATCCCTCCTTCCTTGGAGATAGGCATGTTGTTGTGACTTAGTCGTAACTCGTTGACTCTCAGCGGATAGGCGGCGAACATGTCCAAGTATGGTCTCATGGTGCCGTACCAGTTACTATTGTCGTTCAGGGCAGTCTTTATATTCCATTCCTTGTCTCTTTAAGATGCTTCCTGCTTAGCCAGGCATTCTCTACAACTTGGGTGTCTAAGGGGTATTATTTTCCTTTTATAATTAATCTTAAAGGATGTTTCTTTGGACTTCTTTGCCATATTCCCTTCAAGGTTCTTGGCTTTTTGTCTATAAATATGATACTAATTATATGATTTCCTACGTTAATATTTTTCTCTATCCCACTAAATGGCCCAATATCATTAGGGTCATCGATGTCCATCGCGTGGGTCCCTGATGATGGTTTTAATTTTGTAACCACAAGCTCGAGTACTTTTTCATACATTTCCACAATCGAACTTAGGAATTTATATTTCTTTAGCGGGTCTAGTTCTATCTTTGCTCTTTTAGTAGACTCGATGGCTTGTTTGATGTCCGAGTCGATGATTATCTCTTCTGATTTTCTTTTGGTTGATTTTTGTCCATCTCAGAAGTGCGTTGTCTTGTTGTCTTAAGAAAGTTAATTTGATTGTAGTCCTAAAGTCAGCTTTAGATGTTAGGATCTGTTTATACTAATGTTGTTGTATAAAAATGTCCATCAACAACTTTTCTCCAGTCTTCTGTAGTGACTTCTGTACACGCAGTTTGTAGCTAAGTCATAATTTTTATAGTACTGGAGGGCGGTGCGGTATTATCCGCGCTGCATAACCATTTATTTGTGCCCAAATAAGGTCGATGGTGTTATAGTGGCAATAGTAAGGAGGCAATCGAATGACTGTGTCTATGCTCTAGGGCCAATTCATCGATTACATATTGGATGTTGGACGGCTTAAGTCACTTTCACCATATTTAACAATTCAGCTTTAAATAAAGTTGGACTTGCCTACATACCGTTTCTTACTACTAATTACTAGCCACGAGACGATATCTTGTTTATTGTTGGCTGCAGTTGGTGGTTTGTCAACATGTACCGAATGGTACAGCGCTTTGATCATTACTATTTTAGAAGAATTTTCTAAATTGACTAGCAGCTTCTCAAACCAATCTTTAAAAACCTTATAGTTCATTTCTTCGTGGTATTCAGTTGTGGTTTTGTTTTAGAGGCAGTCTGAAATAAAAGCTTGTGAAGCTGATCCCGCATGAGTCATGACATATAATATATTATTTTCCTTTTATAATTACACTAGCTGTCCCGGCAAACGTCGTTTTGCCATATTTAAAAGTATTTCGCCTATATTATTTTATTGAAGTGAAAGATAATAAGTTGGGCTCCTTTTCCCGATGGAACCTTTGAGGTGGAAGCCGCGGTATCTCTATATGTATCGTTAGTCCATGTCCGCGTCTATATATACTACATGGTTCCAATCTGTAATTTTACTTACTTGACGTAAGAATGTTATTCACTTCAAAATATATCGTAGCGTTCTTGTATAATTTTATGCTTGTAAGATTTTTAAATCCAGCCTAACGATTATTAAACCTTTGATAGTGATGTTTTACCTCCAAAAAATATACAGAAATCACAGAGCTGCAGCCTGCCTTACTCCAATATTATTCTGAGATGTACGGAAATAAAATGATAAAAATAATTAAGGGTAAACGATCGAGAATAATAAATAAAACCGCTCCCTTTGATGGTTAAATGATAACTAACTTTATTTTTCCTACAAATTAATATGATCGCCGACATTAATTGAAGTGCAAGCATATTCATGTACGGTTAGCAACAGCCCGTACAGACCTCTTCAGACACTTCTATTTTTTTACATAAGCAGAGCGTGTATCTCTTCCTTTCTTCTCTCATCATTAGCTAAATTGAGCAATTTGACTTTATGTTGCTCCTCTATAAACTGATGTTACTTAAGAGCAATCTCCTTCTGCAATTGTACCAATTCCAACCGAGCTGTACCTCATTTATCCAGTTTGCAGGTGATACCAGCTTCTGTCGCTGTGTTAGACCTTAAAACCCTTGTTTTCAGTGATTCTTGGGTGCCATTTATTCCATTTTTTTTCTGAAAGCAGAAAAAAGGATTAAGAAGTAGGTACCTACATGCACTTATTTTATTATTTGGCTGGTTTTTTGTTGTTTTTGTCAAGTTCGCTGTTGATTTGTATTATTGTTGGTTTATAATACACGGAAGGCACGTTTACAGACTATGACGACTTTGCCAAGCATTGCAAATCTCTTTGTGAGAAGCTCTTTCGTGATTGATTTCTATGACTAAGGTTATGTTTATTGGTCTACACTACACATAGGTCAACACCTAGATACCTATGAATTTCCCAATCGCCGCCCTTGGAGGGCGGCAAATCCCAACTTACCGCCCTCCAAGCAAAAATGTGCGTTTTCAATTGGTAATGAAATAAAATACTATGATTTTTATAAAATTGTTTATTAATATAATAAAATTAAAGGTTTATTTGTCCCTAGGGATGTCGGAAATGCAATAAAGTATCGATACATATCGATATTTTTGAAAATATCAATATCGATATCGATATTTTATTTAAAAATATCGATATATCGGTACAATATGAAAAAAGGTCTAACCTACTTCAGTCATCTTAGGTACATTACTAGATAAATACTAATCAATAGAAAACATTTTTAATAAATTAAGAACAACGATAAAAAATATTAATTATTTAACTAAAACCAATATCTGATACAGACATTAGAAAAACTCTTTCTCTTAACAATAAAAAATATTAATTATTTTTTAACTAAAACCAATATCTATCTCGTGGATACAGACATTAGAAAAACTCTTTCTCTTAACAATAAAAAATATTAATTATTTAATTAACTAAAACCAATATCTATCTGATACAGACATTAGAAAAACTCTTTCTCTTAACAACAAATTACTGAACTTTACTGATCTGTTACATTTGACTTAAAGACAGAGTTGCCAACTTAAAAATCAACTTAAATACCATAATTTGTAGCAGAAAATCAATGCAGAAAATATAGTTTTTGATACAATTTCGATATTGGATATTTGATATCGATATATCGTAACAAAATATATCGCCCAAAAATATCGATATATCAAATTGAAAATATCGATATATCGATGTATCGATATTTCTTCGACAAGCCTATTTCTCCTGATTTCAGTTCAGCGAAATCGTCAATTACACGTTTGTAATTTAGGTTGTTGGCTATTTCGCTCTCAATGGACAATACAGCCAAATCTGACAAGCACTCTTGGCACATTGTGGAGCGTAAATAATTTTTGATAAGCTTCATTTTACTGAGAGATCACATGAAGCAGAAGTTACAGAAAGGGTTGCATAAATTTTAAGAGCTCTGCTCAAGTTAGGAAATGCATCCTGTAAATCGTTTTTATATATAATTTCTAACGAAGAAACAGGTTGTAATTTATTTATATTTGAATGTAAGTATTTGTCTTGCACTTGAAAACTCCAAGTTTAGAAATTAATTCCATTGAATTTAAGTCCATGTTATATTTAAAACTCAAATTGAGTGCATATTTATTTAAATCATTTACGTCCATTTTCATTATTTCTTCTCCAGTTAAAAATTCAAAATCCAAATTCAATTCCCCAACGCTTTCAAGTCTGAGATTGATTTCCAGTAAAGTTTGGTCCAATATAATGTTTGTAGGTTGTCTAAGCATAATGCGATAGCACGCCGCGGAATCCTCGAGGCTATCGCATTATGCTTTCTGTCTTGGTCTAGCAAATGGCAGTTCTAAGCGACAGAAAGAGAAAGGGCGACGGAAAAAGGCGATTCCGTGCTGCCAGATGAGGACAAACCCTTATTGTTTGAATTGTAGAGAGTGTCCGCAACTCATCGTCCGCTAATTCACCATGCATCATTTTTCTTTTGGGTACTTTGCGTTCTTTAATGAGTATATTTACTGACATTGACTCGGCAATCGTAGTAGCTTCCTTAAACCATTCTTTGAATCCCGTATTTCGAAATCTTTTTAATGTATCTTGTAATCCATCCATCAGATGGAACGATCGTGTTAAAACAATGTCAATTTTTTGGATTTCTTTGTTGACACAATTGATCTCTCTCAAAATGTCGTTCCATAATATGGAACTAAATATTTATTTTAGTTCCATATTATGGAACTAAAATAATTCATAACCTCATTTACCAAATTCATAGCTTCTGATTTTGTCTCAGACGAGTAATCGCCATTTCTTAACTCATTCAAAGCATCGACAACCTTATTTAGATTTAGTTTCAAAGCACTAACAGCTTCTGCCTTTGCTGACCATCTTGTCTGACTGCTACCTATAACATTACTTTTTGTGTGTTTTTTCATAATATCCCAGCGTAAAGTAGATGAAACAAAAAAGTTGTAAATTCTCTGAACGACTCCAAACAAACGTTCTGCCTCGGGACAAGCAGAAGAGGCATGTACACCAACAAGGTTGAGCGAATGGGCAATGTACGGTACAAAAACAGTGTATTTATTCTTGCCTTTAATTCTGGCCTGGACGCCTCGGTACGCTCCTGACATATTTGATGCATTGTATTACTGCCACGGCAATCACTTATAAATAACCAATCATCCTCTAACTTTTTAATAATTATGTTTTCTATATTAACTTCTTCGACCGGTATAGTTTCTGGAAAATAATGTAAGTACAATATGTAACTAATATGGTAACAAGAGCCATACGGAGATGTAGCTCTTGTTCATGTTAAATAGACATGACTAATGCCTGTTATATTATCGCTGTCATTACGAGCGTCCACACCTTTGATATTAGAGCAAATGCTCAGCACTTGCTCTTCGACGTTGTCGAACTGCGGAGCATTTGAAGGCCCTCCTCCAGTCCTGTACATCTTCTTCTGCCTTTGCAGATAGGACTTTTTCTTTGTACTTTTTTATATTTAAGCTTTAATGTTTTCCATGAGCGGACATTTGGTGCTTTGGAGAGAAGTTAGCAGAGGTGTAAGTAGGCTCTGGTCACTCCAAATAAAACTTCTAGATCACTAGACACACAGAGTATATTCTTGCGACATGTTATTATACTTCGCACACAGGTTTATATGTACAGGAAGAACAGTTTTACGGCTAACAGGTAGTGCTAGTAAATTATTGTCTTTTTTCTCACGCCTGATCACGGAACCGCGAAAAGCGAGAAGAGCGAGGAAAAACCGGCTGTCATTTTTGACAGGCCGTCTTCTTCTCCCTCTTTCTTTGGCGTGCATAGCACGCCACACCACCACCCCCCCACGGAGAAGGATAGCTAGGGCTTGAATCAAAGCTTGGATGCACAAGATTATATCAAAAGTAAACGTATTCATTTTTGTCCTTAAATGTTACAGTGCGACCCGATCTAGTGGTCCTGGGTAGCTTTTGTAAGGGCAAGGTAGGTTCGTGTCGAGAAGGCGTAGGGGCAGTAGTTGTGGGAGGGAGATGAAAGTATGACAGGAAGTCAGATCCGATGATCGCCGAGTTGACGTCTGCAACGACGTAAGACCAGGTAAAATCTCTCCGTAAATTTAAGTCTAATTTCAGGGGGACAGTTCCAAAAGTTTTTATGCTGCTGCCATTCGCTGCGCTGAGTTCCCAACTGGTGGGTTGCCTTTTTTTTAGATAGCCAGAGATGGGGAAAACACGATAGGTCAGATCCAGTGTCTATCAGGAACTGACGTTTGGTAACCTTGTCGGTCACAAATAAACGACGGCTGGAGGTATCAATGGAGCAGCAGTCGGGGTCCTCCTTTACTGACTGCTGCTCGGGTTTTCCGCTTGTGTGAAGTGACACGGCGGGATGCATTTCAGTGCCTTGGCTCCAAATCTTCTGTGGTACCAACACATCTGCGACGAGGAGAATGATCTTCTGGACCTGGAAATAAAACGGCTACGGCTGGCTGATATGTCTCTTCTTTGGCTGCGACCTCCATGGACAGTTCTGTAAGGATGATGCAAATCTTTGTATGGAATATGGTACCCGGTCCAATAGTGATGTATGATATGTTGTTGGAAAGGTATTATCTTCTAGAACAATAGTTGATATGGCGCTTGTCTTTATTTGTAGTCCGTTCTTAACACCACACTTATATATTATGAGGGTAATGTGGATTTTCCATTAGAAAAATAAAAGGAAATCTTAAAAATAACGAAATACTATAATGTTTTCCTTTGTTTATTTTAATACCTCTATTACAGGTAACAAATAATACATTACAGACTACACAGGTTCACAGTTTTACAAAAAAATGGTACAAATAATAAAGAAAATAACATATGGAGTTTAGAAGATCAGATGATGAAATGATGATGATGATTCATTCATCGTCTACCAACAAATCGTTGAGGAACAAGGCAGGGGCTACGAATCCCTCATGCCTGGCGTATCCTAAGTACCACACGATAGATATGATGTGAGCACAGGTACCTACAGTGCGCCGTCCGGTCAGACATGTACAATAATACTGTAAAATACAATTATCATTATTATTTATCAAAATATAACAATAGTATCTTCTTGCTCGAATGTGTCGTGATTGGATACGGCCTCGCATGAGCCATGAGTCTTCGTTTAAACCAAAATCAGGCAAGTCTTCCAAAGCATTTTGCCTGTATATTTCGATAGTGTACACTGCATTTTGAAGGTGTTCACTGCAGTACAATCTTGCAATCTTCATTTGGTAGGTACCTAATGCCAACAAAATAACTTGTTCTTCGGTGTATTGTGGGAACTGTACATCATTTGCTTCTAGTCGCACAAAGTCTGCTCTTCTGTTCAATCTTTTCCTTTCGACGTAATTATGTAGAATATTGGGTGTATCAATCTTCCTCCTTATTTCTTCTACAAACATATCAGCGTATTGGTTGATATCGATGGTTGCATGGAAGTGGTTCATAATGGCGGCAGCGATTTTAAAATCGTTGAAGAAATGCGGCAACGCATTGTTAAAGTATTTTTGGCGAAACAGTTTAAAATCTCGCTTGAATCTACCGTTAACCACTTCCACCACCCACCGGCACATGGTCACCTTTCTAGATTCGTTTGCTTGTGCGGTAGTTAGTTGAGATTCCCCTCTGTGCTTTGAAGGGGGAACGTTGTATTCATACCCACAAGCTTCAATATCGCCAAGACTGTCTCTAAAGCCACGATCTAGTATAAAAACATCGTTGGGTTCCAACAGAACGTGTATTGGATTTTCATTGTCGTTCATAATGCTGCTCATTATATTGGCATCTGTCTTCGTGGCTGCGTACGGCCCCTTTACATCAATGATGTATCCATCTGTGCAGACTATCAAAAAGGGCTTTAGCAGATTTTGAAACTTGTGCAAACTGTATGATTGTCGCTGAAATAAGAAGTTTGCACTTTTATGTATGTAAATATATGTTCCGTCGCATATTAAAGGTCTTCGCACATTATAACAACTCCACGCCAACGCGGCAGCAACTCTACTCACACTCTCGATGAGTAGTCAACTAGTTGATCCACCCAATGGTCACTAGTGGACAACGCGGTGTCAAGGAGTGGCCAACGCGGTGCCAACGAGTGGGTTATTCAACAGACAACTCGTCTAACCTCAGTTTTCGGTTAAATTTTGTCCAAAGAAGTCGTGTTGCTTATGAAATGTCGAACTTTACATTCAGTGAACTGGCGATTATAGCTATTATATTTGATAATGAAAATGAACGAAACAGCAGGAAAAGAAGATATTGGGTACATGATATGTTGCGACAAAGGAAATCAGAAGGGGAATATTGGAATATCCGGAAACGTCTGCTAGATGACGAAGAAAAATTCTATATCTATTTCCGTATGCCGAGATACTTGTTTTATTATATACTTAATATTATTGAGGACGACATCTACAAAAGAAACACGCGATTAGAGAAGCTGTATCACCGGAAGAAAAGCTGGCAGTGACATTAAGGTAAGCAATAAGAAACTTTTTTATAATTTATATGTATTTATTTATATATCAAGTTAAAGGATAAATCAAAGCAAAGCAATTTTACTTTAATTGTGTTAAGAAGAACCATCAACCCTCGATTCTTCCATAGGCGTTGTATTTTGCTGTTGGGTGCTAGCGGTGCTACTACCGATAGTACCTGCATTTAGGTTTTGAGTTGTGTAGCCAGAAGTTCCTGGTGCAAAAAAATCATCATAGTAACAGTTTCGATTATTTTGCAGTTCTTGTATTTCAGCTTCCGAAACTAAATTAAAAATTCTTGACTTTAAAAGTGCTTGATTATAGGTAGATAATTTTTTTACTGTGCTAGAAATACTTAAAAAAAATTTATCCATTTCGTCATTCTGCTTTCCATCTTCATCGTTTTTTTTTTTTAATAAATATTCCATTAAAACCGCCGATGCACTTGTTTCTTGCAATTTCTTTCGTTTTGTCGTTTTTGGAATGTCAGGAAACACTGATCTAGATGAATCGTACATAGACACCGAAGATTCAGGACGCTCCGAGATAATTGACGAGTCTTGAGATTCTTCATTATTAGTCACATTGGCAAGAATTTCCGCAGCAGATAAGCTATTTTCATCATCACCATCATCTGTGTTGTCCACTGACGTCACTGTAGACCGTTCTTTATAATGTGGTAATAAAAAAGACATTTCAGTTTCATATTGCCATTTTTTATTAGTATTAGCACTCTGACCACTTTTAGTTGCTTTCTTTTTAATGGCTCTTCTATGATATTCCCTTAAGTTTTGCCATATCTTCTTACATTCTGACGCTGTAACAAAATAATATAAATATAAAGAAAAATTGGTTGTTTCAGGTACTTGATTAGTGGCTGTTCATTTAGGACTATGAGTTCAAGCTTTCGGTTAGGCGAAAGTACCATCCGGTCGATATTAAAAGATGTGTGCAATGCGATTATAAATACAATGAAGGGGAAGTTCATGCCCACACCTACTACCGAAGACTGGAAAAGAATCGCAGATGGTTTCAATAAAAAATGGAATTTTCCAAACTGTATAGGTGCCATCGACGGCAAACATGTAAATATAATTGCCCCTCCTAGCAGCGGCTCGCTATTTTTTAATTATAAAAAACACTTCTCTATCGTCCTCATGGCTGTCGTCGATGATAAATACAGATTTATAGCTGTCGATATAGGGGCCTATGGCAAGAATAGTGATGGCGGAATTTTGGCATCGTCAAGATTAGGAAGAGCGATTGAAATGAATACATTTAATATTCCAACTGACACACCATTACCTGGTACTGAAATAATAATGCCACATGTTTTTGTAGCCGACGAAGCGTTTCCTTTAAAAAGGAATTTATTGCGACCATATCCACGTTCAAGTGGCATTTCAGAAAAGGAAAGAATATACAATAATCGCTTATCGCGAGCTCGCAGAGTAGTTGAAAACGCGTTTGGCATCTTATATCAAAAATTTGGAATTTATAATAAGAATTTGCATTTACACCCAAAATATGTTGATATTGTGGTCTTTGCGACGTGTATTTTACACAATGTCATGCGGTGTTATAATATAACATCCGATGATGAAGTCAACACAAGGCAGAGTTCGGCCAATAATGATGATGAACAGAGATTACTAAGTAATCTAAGTACAATTCCAGAAGATATAAGTGAATCTTCGGCATCTGCTTTTGAAACTCGTGATATGTTTGCAACTTATTTTCAATCTCCCGAAGGACGAGTTCCGTGGCAGCATTTAATATAGATCATGTATAATTAATATGTAATAATCGTAAGAAGTTGGTTATAATATTATTGGCTTATTAAGAATATTAAACAAGTTTCTATACTAAGCTGGGATTTTATTACTGATTACCTATATTAAATAAACGTAAGGCACTTTATTATAACATACAGAAACCCAAACTAAAAATAAAATATATATGACGTAGATTTAATATTTTATATCAGTAAATTCTGGGATTTTATATTACTGTATGTGAAAAAACTAATTTTTACGATAAACCAAGATTTTTCGAGTGTCCAAGTAGAAAATCGTAGGTACTGTTAACTGTACAATAACATACCTACTTTTTGGATGTAACAGGTTGAATTAAATTTTCTCAACAATGTACTTTAATGAAATGACTTATAAGTTTTAACATTATTTTTAATATCTATTAGAATCACACATATTTATTTGTTCGATAGCTGAATTTCTGTAGATTATGGCAAAATCAATAACTCAAAAAAAAAATTCTTACCTGGTTGCGACAATACAATAGCGATTTCATTCCATGCCTTTTCCTTCTTATGTACGTCACTATATTTCGGATCACGAAGGTCGTATAGTAGCGGATATTTTCGCACTTCTTCTATCAACTTTTCTTTCTGCATGATTTTCGAAAAATTATCACCGTGTACCGCCAACGTGCACTCCGTCCTTCGATTCTATAGTGAATGATGGCGGGCGGGGGGAAGGCACGGGGCGGACGGGTGGGCTGGCAAATGGTTGCCCGTCACGCGTCAGTCGCAAACGCATAGTCGTTACGTGGACAACGTTTGGTCGTTGCGTGGACGACGTATGGTCATTGCGCGGCCTGTGTCCAGATTTCAGGTCCAGGGTCGAGAACCATTTCATGCCACTCAAGGTATCCAGAGTGTCGTCAATTAGAGGTAATGGATAGCTGTCCTTCTTAGTGACATCATTGAGACGCCTGTAGTCCACACAAAATCTTGTGCTGCCATCTTTCTTTTTCACTAATACAACAGGTGAGCACCACGGACTTGCAGACGGTTCAATAATCTTATGCCTTCTCATGTCCTCCAAAAGGCCTTCAACTTCTTTTTCCTTTGCAATGGGTATCCGTCTTGCTCGTTGACGAATTGGGTTCTCGTTTCCGGTATCTATCCTGTGCTGAACCATCGACGTTCTTCCAAGGTCGCCTTCCTGACTGGAGAAGATATTCGCGTGGCGTTGTAAAAACTTCTTAGCTTTCATGCTCTGCGAATAAGTCAGATTACTCTTGCAGTCGTCGAGTAGCTCAGTCACTAATCCGTAGTTGCTGCTTGCTTGGGAGACAACAGTTATTGGGGCTTCCTCCGCGTCAGCCAGTACACGCCTCTTAGTCCTGGCTGAAGCCCCCTGCTTCTTCAGCTCCTCTATTTGTTCCTCGAGCCTTTTCATCCTTGACATCTGGGTCTCCTTCTGCGGGCAGTTGAGCTGAAGATGGCTCCTCTCACCGCACTTGTAGCACATGGCTCCAAAACTTCTCTTCGTGGGAGCCTTGACCGCCTTAACTTCCTCAGAGACCTCATGGATTTTATGGGTCTGTCGTATGTCACGGCGAACAGCCTCGACCTCCAAAGCATGCGCCAATGCTTCCTTTAGCGAGGTGTGGTGACGTAGCCTCACTGCAGCTCTGACCTCTAGGTCCCTGATTCCGTCGACAAATGCTTGCACAATATTTGTGTCGATCATCTTGGAATCGGCTCCTGGGTGTGCCTTCTTGACAAGTTTTTCAATTTCCAACGCCCATTGCTGTCTTCGTTAACGTAGACGCGATCAGAGCATCTTAGGTGTTGAGCGTCATTGGAAATGAGACAGCGGTGATGTCCAGCTGCGTCAAAATCTATTCCACATCCGGTTGTTAGAAACTTTGGTTCTTTTCGGGCTACAAATGACACGAAAAGGCGGTAAGCGTGTACATCTGCCTCAAAATCGTCAATTCCATAATCCGGGGGCATGAAATCATCCGGGTTCTCAAGTAGAGGCCAGTCTGGATGAGCCGGGTCTTCAAGGCGGCGGCGGACTCCGACACGCACTCGTTGGCTCCATCTTGCAAACGGTAAAGGTGACATTTCATAAAACCGTTCACGCACATGACGTGGCATCTCACGAGTGGACATAGTCCGTATTGTCTGCTCTAAATTAGATAGACAGATGCCAAGTATTAAATCATTTGGCAATTGAGGGTAATATGTATGCCCGTTAAACTCGAAATTGCCCATAGCAGCGATAGCGTTAGTGAGAGGAGCAAAAGATAATGCGGCTCCTTTTATCACATCGCGAAACTCCTGATCCATACGTGGTCGGTAGAAGTGGTCTGGATCCATGTGAATCGACCCAATTTGGCGGGATCTTGCACAAATTATACGGTATTCAATTTGCGCTAATGTTACACGGTAAAATTGATAAGGGCTGCAAAGTGGTATACGCCCTTCCCGTTGGCCGTGCATTTCATAGACCCGTTTAAAAATCCACTGTGTAAAGAGTCCAGCTTGACGTGTTGAAATAGGTAATGTAGTTGGTGTTGGCTGAACTACAATATTCTGCTTAACTTGAGCAGTAATTGCATCTCCGAAGCCGAAGAAAAGTGCTTTATTTATTTTATCTTCAATTTCTTTAACGGCTGCAGCTTGACGTGGATCGGTGCGACAAAACTCATCTTGACGCCTTTGGTCGCGTGCTTTATTAGCTTTAGAGCGCGGCTTTCGCGGCGGTCTAGGCTCATCCGGCTCTTCTCGTGAAGGCGGTATTCTTTGATGTCGGTTTGACATGGTAAAATTAGGGCGAAAGAGAAGTTGTAATTGCATATTTCAGCAAATCTTTATCTAAGCCCGAGAGAAACTACTGTGTGACAAGAAGAGAACTCTTGGCTGTTGTAAAGACGCTACAACATTTCAGCAAATATCTCATCGGCAGACAGTTTTTACTGCGAACTGATCACGCAGCCTTGAAGTGGCTACTGCAATTCAAGAACTCAGAAGGCCAAGTAGCTCGATGGATTGAACAACTCCAGGAGTATGGTCTGTCACGAAGTTGAACACGGAAGACGTGCTCCAGGTGTCGCTCCCCGTATCTGGATTCAAGGGCCTCCATCAGGTCTTGGAACCCATTTCCTGTATGTGCTTCTAGGACCGACAAAGCTTGCCCTCTGAGCGCAACAGTGAGAGCGGTCAGGCATTGTTCGTCAGTCCATCCGTTGGCAGAAGAAACCGTCTGGAATTGCTGACGATAAGTGTTCCAAGAAGTAGTACCGTCGTATGGTGGCACTTTAACTCTTGGTCCATGTACCACTTGCACCACTCCGGTAGTTCCACTAGACGCCGCCACTCCTGTGGTTTCCAGGCGCACTTTCCACTTCTGTAGTTCTGTGAGGCCAGTTTTCACATTTTCCATATCCACTCCTAGCCCGGTAACTCGTTGTTCCATAACATCGACATCTTTCCGAAGCTTAGTCACCATGTCACTAACATCCTTTATAGCCAATAGCGCTTTTTCTTGAAGGTCCTTTTGTTGCTCTTGAGACTCCTGCAAAGCGCCGAGCTTGCGGTCTTGTGACTCCATCATTGCCCTTTGAGAATCTTGCAAAGCGCCGAGCTTGCGGTCTTGGGCATCTTGCAAAGCCTGAATTAACTCAATAATGCCTTCCAATTGAAGAGCCATTTGAGGGGCTGTAGAAACTACGGGCGTGGCAGGATGGATGGAGCTAGTGGACGGGGCTTGAGCAGGCGGGGCCCAGTGGGCGGGGCCAGTAGGCGTGGCCTGAGTGGGCGTGGCCTGGTGGGCGGAGCCAGTGGGCGTGGCCACGCCCAAAGTGGGCGGGGCGTGGTCAGTGGGCGGAGCCTGGTGGGCGGGGCCAGTGGGTGGGGCCTGCTCCACTTGTGGGCGTGGGTTCGAATCCCACTTCTGACACCAGTTGTTACGTGCTAGGGTTCGAGGATTCGGAGAGAAAGACCTGGTGACTCTCTTGAAGACTTTATTCATAAACACTAGCTCACACAAATCACTAAGTCCAAACACTAAGCACTATCACTGTCACTCACTATTGATCACTTGTTCTCACTTTGAAGTCGCCTTGATGATCGCTTGTATCAAACTGCCTTGACTGCCGGCTTGTTTACCTTTTATATGGCCCGCGTCGCCTTCTGGAACGTTCTATTCTGGATTGTTTACGTAAACACGCAATTCACATAAACGAGGGTCGAACTTTTCTAGAAGGTACGCGTAACTGTCGCGCGCAGGTAAACAACTGCCCGTATCCGTAGCAATATAAACAATCCCTGTTTGAGTAACCACTTTGACTCAAATCTATCGTATACTGAAAATTTTTCTTTATGAGTCATCATGAATCTTTTAATGTCCATTGAAAGAGGATTTGACAACTTCATATTAACATCGTCGTATGTTCTACTAGCGATCCCGATACTTGTTTTCCACAGTTCTCTGATTTCGATAATAGCATTCAACGCACTATCGTTTGCTGTTTTCTCTTTCTTAAATTTTGGTCTGTGTTCGGGAATCGGGTATTTTGGACATGAAATCGTTTTCCAAAATACATTATCCGGTTCAGACGCCTTAGGCTCATTATGACCAATCTCTAATATTTTTGTAGTTAATCTTACGTATACCAAAATAGCACCACAAAATCCTTCAGACAAAAATTTTTTAATTATCTCACATCTTAATGTCTTCTTATTATCATGAACCATCTTCATCATGAGAAAAAGATTGTTCATAACGTCATCTGTCATATTTGTCAAGTCTAAATGAAAATCTTTTCCTATTAAACCAAATTGATTTACGGAACATATTAGTTTACTTAGTTGAGTATCACATCGATCTACTTTTTCAACAGTGAATTTAGTATCATCATTTAATAGCTGAGATCTATTTCGTAATTTAGATACAAATTTACTAATAATATCAATATCCAAACACGCATCACTAGTACTATCTTTCAGTTTGTTAGTATCATCGTCAGCGGTTTTTTTATTATTGCTTATTAATTTAAATGGTTTAATTTTCTTATGTTTTGGTTTATCAATATGGAAATACACAGGTTTCTCCCCTTTATTAGTGAGATCAGTAAGATGAACAGTAGGTCCATTTCGATGAAAGACTTTATCTACGAATGATTTCGTATCAGTCTTTAAAGGAGCGATTGTTTTGATATATCTAGATTTTTTAACGCCTATTAATCTTTTAATACTTCTCTTAAACTTTTCATCTATTAAAGGTGTTGGTGATATGACTATAGTATCCTTAACAAATTTATGATTTACGCAATTTGCGTCTTCAAAATTTTCACCAATTGTTGTACTAGCACCAATAGGCTTCAAATCACAATATTCAGTAGTGAGTTCCATCAGTACTAGACATCGACACTACGGTAGATTTAGTTACACTATTCGTATTATGATCCTCAGCACAAAAATGATTTTCACAGAATTTAATTTCTTCCAATTTTTTATCGTAAACTTTAATAAACTCCTCAACTAATTTTCTACCACTCTCATCAACATATTTCTCATTGATTTCTGTGGCAGAGTCAAATTTCGAAACATTTTAAACGAAATTTCCTTTAAATTCGTGTAAGTCTTCGACAACTTCAGAAGCACTATTATCATAACTAATAACAGAAATAAAATCACCAGTGTTAAAAGTTGTTCCCAACTTAACACTTACTTGATTATCATTTCCACTATTAATTTCAGTAGTCTTATTAGTAGTGACAGATTCTTTAGTATTCTCAATTTCTATTTCATCTTGTGCAATATTCCCGAGAGTGTAAGAACAAACATTATCGTATTCCTCAACATATGATTTAATAATATTCTTTCGCTCTTCTTCTAAATTTCTATTATTATCAATAGTTTCGTTTACATTCTCAATATTAATTAAATTATGATCAATTATATTTTGAAAATTTTTATGTTGTTCTCTTTCAAAAAGTGGAGAATAATGTTTATTCTCAAGATATAAATAAGAAAATTTATTACTATTGCTCACGGTATATATTCGCGGTTTAAAATCTAATACGTCAGAATACAAAACAATATTAGTATTAAATGTTTTCGAGGCAAGAATTATCTCCATTTCACCACCCCACGCATTACTACTTGTTAATGTCACTATAACATCAGTCAGAATAGCAATAGGTACTTCAGTAATAGCAGTACTGCGAAGCAACTCTCTTTTTAGATCATCAATAGTCGAATGATAAAACAAAATTTGTCTCAGACTATCGAACAGACAATTTCCGTCACCAATAGATTCACCTTTAATTAAATCACTTAAAGTTTTATAGTTATTACATACCGAAGTATAAATTTCTTTATCATGATCAAAATCTTCAATCGCTAAAATTTCAGGTTTTTCGGAACTATTTACGGTCGTTACCGAATCAAAAGGTTGAGTAGTGTCATTTTCAAGATTTGTTTCAGTTTCAATATTACATGCATCATTAGACAAAGGACTTTCGCGAAGTGGATCATCGTTATCGATATATTCTAATTTAGGTAAATAGTTCGTCACACGTGTGTCTAAATCTGAGTAATCTGTTTCTATAATGGTCTGAATTTCTATAAATAAAACTGCGTCTTCGATGTGAACGGAATATTTCTTTGGCGTAGCCGACCATTCTATTAATTTTTTACAACACTTTTCAAAGAAGTTTTGCCCAAAATTTATGGTACCCACACCCTCAACGGCAATATTACCAGGATTACTTATGGGTTCTTGAAATACGATCCTGTCGGATTCTGGATTTTTAGGAGGATTGACACCTGAGAATTTTCTTAAAGTCACTTACTAAATTTTTCTCTACAAGTGCTTTCAAAATCTCGATTATTTCTTCTCGATCCGATTTACTATAGATATCTTTACTCAAAAAAATCTAGTACTACAATTTTGTCCATTATGAAACAAGAAGATACTATTTCCCGCGTAGCGAGTATCATTATAATTTAGAAGTAGTAGGATCACTACATAATATATCGTTCTGACTGGAATAATATAATTGATAAAATAAAGACGGATCTGTAATAAATTTACGTAACGTACCGATTAAAACATCTTCTTTTCTGCTATAGCTACACTCAACATTCTCATAATGTTCATATTATCGTAAACACTAGTCAAATCTAATAAAGAAGTTCTATACTCTTCAACGTGACTAAAGTTTGCTAAATCACTTCTACCTAATTTAACCAATAATTTGACAGGATCTGGAATGACATACCACGATATCCCGTCATGCACAAAATATTTTGAACAGAAGTATATCGAACGATGATATTTAAAAAAATTTGATTCTAAATTTAATAACGTTGCACACCAAGAATTCATGTCTTTAAATTCTCCGTCGGTAAGTAACCAACTATCATCCCCAGCGAACATAGCGAAATATACCCTATTCATATTAAACATGGTTGCTATCACTGCCATTAAGAACCTAGTATTCTGACAAAACGTTGAAGCATCACCGGATTTACGTTGGTAAGCAACTCGATAACGAACACCGTTCTCGGCATCTTTTAAATATGTGTACACGTGAGAATGAAACCATAAACTAATAAAAAATTTATCAACTCCAGCTAATTCCATTATCAAGCAATCAAAAATTAATGCTGCCAAACCTTGACTTTTATCATATTTTGAAATATCTATTTCTAACGTTTGAGCACCTCTTGATAATAATTCTTCGAACACACTCGGTGGAATTATTTCCTCCATTTTCTTTGAAAAATTTTCATTTGTAGTCCTAGTAAAAACTTTAAAATTTTTATTATATATTATTTCTAATCTTCTATCGACCTCTTTAAAAATTGGACAGAAAATTGCATTATGATATTTCTCCTGACACGCTATCGTTTGCAAAGCGTTATTAACGTGTGGAGTGGTCAAATCTAAAGTCGGTTTAACAGTTGGTTTAATTATAAATTTGTATTTATTCCAATCCCAATCAGTTAAGTCCATATCAGGTGGATTTAACATTTTCCTAACAGCTGGATCTTGAGTTGATAACCAACCTTCAACTATTTCGCAATTTGGTTTAATCGGATAATTTTTATACTCTTCCAACGCCCACAATTTATTTTTATCTATGTACGCATCAACAAATTGAGTCAACAATCTCTCAGCCAACGCATTAGGATCCACTAACCCATCCAATTCCGGTACAGCCATATTACGTTTATTCAAAGCTATTATAGACTCAAGTTGTGATGGTCTCCTGGATGATGGCATCATCGTCGGTAACATCGGTCTTAATTTGTCGAAACCTCTAATTTTTGGATGTCTTTTTGCTTCGATAATAGTAATATCATCTAATTCAACATCTATTTCGTTATTAAGTAAATTAACACTGTCTAAATAATGGTAATGATAAGCATTACCGGGTAATAATAAATCATGATAGTATATTAAAGTATTCATATCACCACTACACGTATTCAAAATTTTTTGCGAATACAATTGATTTTGATCGATATCACTTGTCTCGAAATCAATAATAATATGGTCATTGGATAATGTTTTCGAAATTATGTTATTCACGTATTCACATTCACTGACCTCTGCTGGTCTTGGTTTAATTATATCAAGTGCTCCACCAGATAAATTTACTTTAACCTTGTTTAACAAATTCGAATCAATGTGAGACTCCAATAAAAATCTTAAATCATCTCGTACTGGAGTGTAATATACGAGAGAGTGGGTATGTCTACTAATAGCAACCAATATATGCGGTTTGGAGTTATAAATTTCTTCTTTAACTTTAGTAGATAATCTCACTATTATAATGTTTTTATGCTGTTTTCCCTGGAACTCATGAATTGTCGAAACATTGTAACCCGCTCTTTTCAGTACGACTTTATTCGATTGTTTAAAAACTAAGTATTTGTAATTTTCATTGTCGAGTGGTACGTTAGCTAAAGACGTGAAAGTTTTTACCGATACACTATTTATAACTTCAGATGCGGATTTCGTTCCGCCCTCGTATTTTTGGTATAATAACGCCATAATATCTACGGGACAACGATAAGAGATATTCAACACTCTGGAAGGTTTGAAAAATTTTTTGAAACTACCATAACATATGCTAACCGATCCAACACGATTTATGTACCCTTAGATCTGATTTGGATCACCTAATAAATGCAATGTTCTACAACCAGTAAATAAACATACTAAAAATATTTCCCCGGGATGACGCATGAGTGCTTCGTCAATCCATACTGTGTCGTACGATTTCTTACTGTTTAATAAGTAAGAATCTATGGTTCTATAATTTTCTTTATACTCATTACTATCGCGATTATATTTTTTGGCCATCCTCTCTCTAATATCACTAGCTCCTTCAGATGAAGATGTTAACACGAGTGATCCTTCTTCGTGATTATTTAATATAAATGTTGTTTTTCCACAACCTGGTACACCAACAACCATATCTATGACTGGTAATGAAAAATGCTTTGTAAATTCATCAAAATCTGAAGTACTTTGTAATAATCTCGGTTCTTGAAGTAACACTGTGCTTTTCCCACATAATTGTAACCTAGATTTATCACCAGCTAAGCAACGCTGGTGCATTATTTCTTCTAAATCTACGAAGATTTCACCATTATAACACTGATCATATTGTTACGTGCTAGGGTTCGAGGATTCGGAGAGAAAGACCTGGTGACTCTCTTGAAGACTTTATTCATAAACACTAGCTCACACAAATCACTAAGTCCAAACACTAAGCACTAAGTCCAAACACTAAGCACTATCACTGTCACTCACTATTGATCACTTGTTCTCACTTTGAAGTCGCCTTGATGATCGCTTGTATCAAACTGCCTTGACTGCCGGCTTGTTTACCTTTTATATGGCCCGCGTCGCCTTCTGGAACGTTCTATTCTGGATTGTTTACGTAAACACGCAATTCACATAAACAAGGGTCGAACTTTTCTTGAAGGTACGCGCAACTGTCGCGCGCAGGTAAACAACTGCCCGTATCCGTAGCACTACTCCCCTCTTAGAGATGCTCGTCCCGAGCATCGTTGTTACTGCCATGATAACGCGCCAAACGGTCTATGTGTACCACTTTGAATGTGCCTCTTGGTGGCTTTTGAATCCTGTAAGTCACATCATTCAATCGGGTAACCACTTTATATGGGCCGTCCCACTTGGTCTGCAACTTTGGAGATTTCCCTTTTCGGCGAGTTGGGTTATGCAGCCATACCAGTGACCCTTCTTCGAAGCCGCTCGTGTTCGATTTCCGGTCGTATCTGGTCTTCATGTTCTCACTTGACTGTAACCCATTTTCCCGAACCATGGCGTGTATATAACGCATTTTTTCCCTTAAATCGCAGACATAATCTGGTACGGTCTTTGGTTCCTCCGGTGACCCTCCTGTCAAAAGGTCTACTGGAACTCTTAGTTCCCTACCATAATTGACATACGCCGGGGTAGCTTTTATGCTTTCATGCTCGGCGGTACGGTACGACAGAAGGAAGAGTGGTATATACTTGTCCCAATCATTTTGTCTGTCATCTACCAATTTCGCTAAATGCCTCTCTAGAGTCTGGTTAAATCTCTCAACCATTCCATCAGACTGTGGATGGTACGCGGTGGTCCTCGTCTTATGCATTCCCAAAATTCTGCACACTTCCTGGAAGACCTGCGATTCGAAATTCCGGCCCTGATCAGAATGGATTTCGAGAGGCACACCAAAGCGAGATATCACTTCTTCGACTAGCTTAGAAGCAACCGTTGTAGCTTCTTGGTTTGGTATGGCGAACACTTCGGGCCATTTGGTGAAGTAGTCCATGACGACCATAAAGTACTTGTTTCCCGATTCCGTCACGGGAAATGGCCCAGCTACGTCAACTGCAATTCGTTCCCACGGTGCGCCAACGTTATACAACCGCAGGTTCCCACGGCTCCTGGTCTGTGGTCCCTTCACTGCAGCGCAAGTAGTGCATTTGCGGCACCAATCCTGTACATCATCTCGACAATGCAACCAGTAGAATCGTTCTCGCACTTTTGTTAACGTCCCCTTAACACCTAGATGACCTCCTGATACGCCATCGTGTATTTCACGGAGAACATCCGATACTCTCGTTCTTGGGACAACTATCTGAAGATGGAACTCTCTGCCGTTAGTCTTCTCCCATTTTCGGTAAAGTATTCCATTTTGAAGTATCAGACTGTCCCAGACAGCGCCAGTGGGTGCAACCTCACTCCAGATTGGTTTTACGTCACCGCGTTTCTTCCATATGATGATGTGCCGAAGGTCGTCATCTCTTTCTTGAGCCTCCCTCATAGCATCATTCTCCCAGAGACCCAAGGGACTTGTTCTCGTTAACTTTAATGTTACTTCATTACTTCATTAGATTCCTGCTTAACACAGTGTTTACAGTCCTCTGAACACGGCCTTCGTGAAAGTGCGTCGGCATTCCCATGCGCCTTTCCGCTGCGGTGTTCCGTCTTGAAGTCATACTCCTGGAGTTGTTCAATCCATCGAGCTACTTGGCCTTCTGGGTTCTTGAATTGCAGTAGCCACTTCAAGGCTGCGTGATCAGTTCGCAGTAAAAACTGTCTGCCGATGAGATATTTGCTGAAATGTTGTAGCGTCTTTACAACAGCCAAGAGTTCTCTTCTTGTCACACAGTAGTTTCTCTCGGGCTTAGATAAAGATTTGCTGAAATATGCAATTACAACTTCTCTTTCACCCTGTTTTTGAGATAGCACCCCTCCAATGGCCGTGTTGCTTGCGTCCGTGTCGACTATAAACTGACCTTCAGGTTGTGGATACCCCAGGATTGGTGTTTCACACAGATGTTTCTTCAGTTTCTGAAAAGAATCTTCAGAAGTCTCGTCCCAAATAAACTGTCGTTTATCCTCTGTCAGCCGATGTAATGGCTTGGCTATCTCCGAGAATCCCTTAACAAAACGCCTGTAGTAGGAGCATAGGCCCAGAAATGCCCGCACTTCGGTTTTGTTCTTAGGGGTTGGCCAATTTTGAATTGCTTCCAGTTTCTCCGGGTCCGTCTGGATTCCATCACTGGAGATGACATGGCCGAGATAATTGACCTTACTCCTAAATAAACGACATTTTTTCGGATTCAACTTTAACTTGGCCCCCTCTATTTTGGCGAAAACACGTTCTAAGTTTCGCAAATGGTCCTCGAAGTCGCGGCCAACAATGATGACGTCGTCCAAGTAGACTAAGCAAGCCTCTCCAACTAAGCCTGCCAGTACACACTCCATGAGTCGCTCAAATGTGGCAGGTGCGTTGCACAATCCAAAGGGCATGACGTTAAACTGCCATAAACCTTTACCGGTGGAAAAAGCTGTCTTCTCCTTGTCTTTTGGGTGAATTTCCACCTGCCAGTATCCAGATTTCAGGTCCAGGGTCGAGAACCATTTCATGCCACTCAAGGTATCCAGAGTGTCGTCAATTCGAGGTAATGGATAGCTGTCCTTCTTAGTGACATCATTGAGACGCCTGTAGTCCACACAAAATCTTGTGCTGCCATCTTTCTTTTTCACTAATACAACAGGTGAGCACCACGGACTTGCAGACGGTTCAATAATCTTATGCCTTCTCATGTCCTCCAAAAGGCCTTCAACTTCTTTTTCCTTTGCAATGGGTATCCGTCTTGCTCGTTGACGAATTGGGTTCTCGTTTCCGGTATCTATCCTGTGCTGAACCATCGACGTTCTTCCAAGGTCGCCTTCCTGACTGGAGAAGATATTCGCGTGGCGTTGTAAAAACTTCTTAGCTTTCATGCTCTGCGAATAAGTCAGATTACTCTTGCAGTCGTCGAGTAGCTCAGTCACTAATCCGTAGTTGCTGCTTGCTTGGGAGACAACAGTTATTGGGGCTTCCTCCGCGTCAGCCAGTACACGCCTCTTAGTCCTGGCTGAAGCCCCCTGCTTCTTCAGCTCCTCTATTTGTTCCTCGAGCCTTTTCATCCTTGACATCTGGGTCTCCTTCTGCGGGCAGTTGAGCTGAAGATGGCCCCTCTCACCGCACTTGTAGCACATGGCTCCAAAACTTCTCTTCGTGGGAGCCTTGACCGCCTTAACTTCCTCAGAGACTTCATGGATTTTATGGGTCTGTCGTATGTCACGGCGAACAGCCTCGACCTCCAAAGCATGCGCCAATGCTTCCTTTAGCGAGGTGTGGTGACGTAGCCTCACTGCAGCTCTGACCTCTAGGTCCCTGATTCCGTCGACAAATGCTTGCACAATATTTGTGTCGATCATCTTGGAATCGGCTCCTGGGTGTGCCTTCTTGACAAGTTTTTCAATTTCCAACGCCCATTGCTGTCTTCGTTAACGTAGACGCGATCAGAGCATCTTAGGTGTTGAGCGTCATTGGAAATGAGACAGCGGTGATGTCCAGCTGCGTCAAAATCTATTCCACATCCGGTTGTTAGAAACTTTGGTTCTTTTCGGGCTACAAATGACACGAAAAGGCGGTAAGCGTGTACATCTGCCTCAAAATCGTCAATTCCATAATCCGGGGGCATGAAATCATCCGGGTTCTCAAGTAGAGGCCAGTCTGGATGGGCCGGGTCTTCAAGGCGGCGGCGGACTCCGACACGCACTCGTTGGCTCCATCTTGCAAACGGTAAAGGTGACATTTCATAAAACCGTTCACGCACATGACGTGGCGTCTCACGAGTGGACATAGTCCGTATTGTCTGCTCTAAATTAGATAGACAGATGCCAAGTATTAAATCATTTGGCAATTGAGGGTAATATGTATGCCCGTTAAACTCGAAATTGCCCATAGCAGCGATAGCGTTAGTGAGAGGAGCAAAAATAATGCGGCTCCTTTTATCACATCGCGAAACTCCTGATCCATACGTGGTCGGTAGAAGTGGTCTGGATCCATGTGAATCGACCCAATTTGGCGGGATCTTGCACAAATTATACGGTATTCAATTTGCGCTAATGTTACACGGTAAAATTGATAAGGGCTGCAAAGTGGTATACGCCCTTCCCGTTGGCCGTGCATTTCATAGACCCGTTTAAAAATCCACTGTGTAAAGAGTCCAGCTTGACGTGTTGAAATAGGTAATGTAGTTGGTGTTGGCTGAACTACAATATTCTGCTTAACTTGAGCAGTAATTGCATCTCCGAAGCCGAAGAAAAGTGCTTTATTTATTTTATCTTCAATTTCTTTAACGTCTGCAGCTTGACGTGGATCGGTGCGACGAAACTCATCTTGACGCCTTTGGTCGCGTGCTTTATTAGCTTTAGAGCGCGGCTTTCGCGGCGGTCTAGGCTCATCCGGCTCTTCTCGTGAAGGCGGTATTCTTTGATGTCGGTTTGACATGGTAAAATTAGGGCGAAAGAGAAGTTGTAATTGCATATTTCAGGGCGAAAGAGAAGTTGTAATTGCATATTTCAGCAAATCTTTATCTAAGCCCGAGAGAAACTACTGTGTGACAAGAAGAGAACTCTTGGCTGTTGTAAAGACGCTACAACATTTCAGCAAATATCTCATCGGCAGACAGTTTTTACTGCGAACTGATCACGCAGCCTTGAAGTGGCTACTGCAATTCAAGAACCCAGAAGGCCAAGTAGCTCGATGGATTGAACAACTCCAGGAGTATGACTTCAAGACGGAACACCGCAGCGGAAAGGCGCATGGGAATGCCGACGCACTTTCACGAAGGCCGTGTTCCGTCTTGAAGTCATACTCCTGGAGTTGTTCAATCCATCGAGCTACTTGGCCTTCTGGGTTCTTGAATTGCAGTAGCCACTTCAAGGCTGCGTGATCAGTTCGCAGTAAAAACTGTCTGCCGATGAGATATTTGCTGAAATGTTGTAGCGTCTTTACAACAGCCAAGAGTTCTCTTCTTGTCACACAGTAGTTTCTCTCGGGCTTAGATAAAGATTTGCTGAAATATGCAATTACAACTTCTCTTTCGCCCTGTTTTTCAATTTCCAACGCCCATTGCTGTAGTCCCTCTCCTGAGCGTTGGACTCTGTCACGAAGTTGAGCACGGAAGACGTGCTCCAGGTGTCGCTCCCCGTATCTGGATTCAAGGGCCTCCATCAGGTCTTGGAACTCATTTCCTGTATGTGCTTCTAGGACCGACAAAGCTTGCCCTCTGAGCGCAACAGTGAGAGCGGTCAGGCATTGTTCGTCAGTCCATCCGTTGGCAGAAGCAACCGTCTGGAATTGCTGACGATAAGCGTTCCAAGAAGTAGTACCGTCGTATGGTGGCACTCCTCCTCACTCTTGGTCCATGTACCACTTGCACCACTCCGGTAGTTCCACTAGACGCCGCCACTCCTGTGGTTTCCAGGCGCACTTTCCACTTCTGTAGTTCTGTGAGGCCAGTTTTCACATTTTCCATATCCACTCCTAGCCCGGTAACTCGTTGTTCCATAACATCGACATCTTTCCGAAGCTTAGTCACCGTGTCACTAACATCCTTTATAGCCAATAGCGCTTTTTCTTGAAGGTCCTTTTGTTGCTCTTGAGACTCCTGCAAAGCGCCGAGCTTGCGGTCTTGTGACTCCATCATTGCCCTTTGAGAATCTTGCAAAGCGCCGAGCTTGCGGTCTTGGGCATCTTGCAAAGCCTGAATTAACTCAATAATGCCTTCCAATTGAAGAGCCATTTGAGGGGCTGTAGAAACTACGGGCGTGGCAGGATGGATGGAGCTAGTGGACGGGGCTTGAGCAGGCGGGGCCCAGTGGGCGGGGCCAGTAGGCGTGGCCTGAGTCTGCGTGGCCTGGTTGGCGGAGCCAGTGGGCGTGGCCACGCCCAAAGTGGGCGGGGCGTGGTCAGTGGTTAACCAAATAAGGGAATAACTACAATTACATTGTTGCAAGGTCAACACCGTACCATTACCGTGCCGTGCCACCCCAGTCAAGGTGAATGAGTTTTTTAGTGGAGAGGTGGAGGGGAATAAAAAGGGCGCGCATGCGTGCTCCAGACACAGTTCCAAATGGACAGTGGAATCAAGTACTTCGGTTATCACATCGTAACTAATCGAGATATCAGTGAGTACCTTACTTATAACGACCTACGGCAACATGAGCTCTCCGGATCGCCATTATCATCAGGAAGAGTCCGAAGAAGAGCTGATTCAAGCAACTCAACAAGCAGAGGATCTGACGAGGGAATCGCCGGAACCTCAGGAAGAACCATCGAGAGCATCACCCGCCATCGAAGAAACCCCAGCGAAGAAGAGGAAAATAACATTAGACAAGAACCCGCTCATGTCGAAGACATCTGTATACTTGCGAGAAGAAAAATTAGATTCGAGGTACCTAAAAGAACTCCTTGGAAAGTTATCAGTTTCCATAAAAACACAACAAACGACCACTATCATCTCATCTATTTATCAACAAACAAAAACTGGGGGATTAATAGTAAACTTGGGAAAATTATTAAGTCAGACAAATATATGTGTCGGAAAATTACATGTTTACCTCATCTTCTTAAGTACCTTGATACCGACAATGATCGTCAAAAACTTAGAGATGTTCTCAGTGCAGAAGATAAGAGAACTATCCAATGCGCAGCTTGTCAACTGGGACTTAGTGCAAGGCAAATGGAGGTTGAAATTAGAAATTCCAAAAGGGGAACTCCAGTACTTTCAGAACAAGGCTCAACACGAAATGAAACTTACACCAAAGTGGGTACAAGCCCTAATGCGACCGGCGAAGATATATTTGAAATGGGACCAGGAACATCAATGGAGCGTCAACAAAGAGACATGGATGTTGCAGTACAATCGGCAAACCCTAGAAACAGAAGACTCGTTAACAAAGGAGGAAGCAACCGATTTGATGAATCAAATGGTGAATTGGTCCTGCAATTATGTGACAACAGAGCTTTTAACGAAGGGGACGCACAAAGAATATTATGCCAGTCGCCTGAAGGGATTGCCCTCCAATTTAATAAAAACTTCGGGGAAAAGCTCAGAACAGCGATATCAATATCCCGAATTTTGGTATTTTCAGAGTTGATTGAAAAAAGACTCGAAAGAGCAAAACATTACTACCTTAGACTAAACCCAGAGGCAAACATGGAAGAGGAAATAAACAGTAGCTACGAAGACCTAAGGGCACTGTTAACATTAAACGGAATACACATATATGACTTTGCATCCACGACAAGAGATCACTTCTACAGGAGGACGAACAAGAAGAATAATTTGTTCTTCTATGGCCCACCAAGCAGCGGGAAAACCATGGTAATGGAATCGCTGGTGAGCATGCATTATAACTTCGAGAGGCTGACAGGACTGACACCGGGATCCTCCTTCAATTTCTCATCACTGATACACACAAACGCATGTTTCATGGATGAGTGTAAACTCACCGAAAATCAATTTGAACAGTGGAAGCTATTAGCAGCAGGACAACCGATGTGCACAGATGTAAAATACAAGAATAGACACAATGTGTCTAATTGTGTATTATACACGGCCAGCAATTACGCCATTGGCACATATCTAATGTTGCCGGATGTAGAAAAAGCCATCAAAACAAGAACACTAGAGTACAGATTTAACTTCACGCCGCGGCGTGACAAACGTGTCGGGGTTGACCTCTAGTGTACGTTGTACACTACTTTATAATCATTTTTTGAAATTGAACCTTGAACATATGATACAGGGCTTAAATTTCAATGTCTAGCATAGAGTCGAGTCGCCGGTGAGTTGTTATAATGTGCGAAAACCTTAATATTGCCTTGGAGTTTTGGTCGTCTCCATATATTGCTTTTGGTATTATGAGGTTCCTTTCTTTAATATTATTTCTTGTTATGTGATCAACTCCTAGATGAAGGACCACATAATCTTCGGTAAGGCAATCACGCGCTTTATTCATAAGGCGTTCTAAGTTTTGCCTTGTCATATTAAATAGCGTTGCAAGCCTTTCGTTGGGGTCGCCGGAGCGTAGTTTTATTAAAAATATACCCAATGCAGTTCTGGGATTTCTGCATCTTTGGACCAGAGAGGGCGTTTGCTCTATAATTGTGTCGAACTCTTCATTATTACGTCCAGTCCAAAAATGCATCTCTCCGTCGGATAGCGCACCTCTGGTACTAAAATCCAATCTGGAACCACGTTGTACGGCATTTCTCAACAGGTCACAAATATCACCAAACTGCGCTGCATTAAAATCATGAGTGACGTGACAATTCTGTGGAAGTTCAGCCCAGTTATTATTTTCGAGGTGTTCTTGACATACTCTTGAACCGTCAGGGGTGTAAAGCCTATACTCACAAAACGTGTGTATCTTAATAACATTCGGGATTCTATGACGGGTTCGGTTTTGACAGTTATTGAATATACAATGCCTCGGTGTGTTTGGTGCTCTTGAATACTCGGGAACCTGAATCATTTGTGCATCCTGTTGTACTGGTGCTACAGGTACTTCTTGAATAGGAGGCGGTCTAATAGCATTTTCAACCCTTTGCCAACATCGGTGGCATACGTTTCGCGTATTGTCAAAACAACCTGAAAAAAAAAAACTTGTTACCAACTTCTAACAACTAATAGACAAAACGGCAAAATAACGGGTGTAAAAAAAAACAATGAGTGTGTTTACGCTGGAATGTGACCCCCGTCCCGCACGCACACTGCACTATTGCAAATGACGTCATAGGCTCAGGTATAAATACTTGGACGGGTACAACCATTCATTTGCATGTAATAAAAACAACAAAACGTTTAGAAACGAGGCACTATTTTAATGTTTAAAAATGAGATACTTTTTAATATAATTAATTCATGCTCTTACCTCTAAGACTGCATTTTCTTGAATATAAGCTGCTAGTTCTGGCCATAGTATTGGTAGATTATCAGCCAAAAGATGACGCTGATATCTACCACGGTAGAACCCTCTACGACACATTACACAGTTGTTGCCAGGTTCCATTTTCGCAACAGTTCACTTTAAACATTCAGTGCACAGCAGAAGTCCAAAAGAAAGCCGGGGTCAACGTAAAAAAACTGTAATCGGAGTCCAAAAACAATGCCAGGGTCGTATATAGTCGCTGAATACAATGGGGAGACGGGGAAGCGTAGTCACACACACAAAACAAACAAACGACTGATGTCTCTCGCGCGACCGACGCGACGCTTGCCTGTGCGCATTCACTGCCCCCTCCCCGCCTCCTATCGCCGCCGCCCCGCCGCCGTCGGCAACCTCCTCACGTCTACCTCTCGCTGGTTGTGTGTCCGAAAATGTGACGAAATATGAAACCGAAATGAAAACAAAGTATCATAAAAACAACATATTGCGTTTAAAATAAGTGATATTTTTATTCGGATTGGTGGTACCATAGAACTCTAAACCGACAAACGATAGGAACTTGGCTCCATAGGAACTTTTACTCGGGCTACTAAGAGCTATCCAACGTTGTATCACATATTGCTATTGGAAGTGGGTACCAAAGTGTTGCATCATCCTTTGTTTGGTTAGTGTCGATACTGCACTAGTAACATCAGTGATGGCGGGAGAATTGCTTGTACTAGCTTTGGTGTATGGTGAGACCTCCATTATTTTGTCTGCTAGTTCGGCTGCTTTTTCTAGATTACTGTCCACCTGCGTTGCCAAAATAGCTTGGACATTGGGAGACAACAATAGGGACAACCGCTGAATTTTTCACATAAACTGAACATAAACGAATGACTTATGTCACTGTCTATAGTCAATTTTTCATTGACATTTTATTTTTTTATTTTGTACCAAGCCGAGCGAGGTAAAGACATCACTGGTTAGCTCGTTTCTTCTTTTTTTTAATTGCAATACGGCACTAAGGGGAATATACCTTGAAGCCAGTCAATTTGAGCGGGAAACTTGAACCGGCGCCATTCCAGTGACGGGCTGCGCAACAGTAAGGTGTTTTTTCTTATTCCAGTGACTGGCTGCGCACCAGACAAGGGGATATTCTACTTTCATAGGTTGATTTGTACCGGTCCACACTGCAAACACGCAAATATTTTGTTCAGTTACTTCTAACTGACCTTGTATTTGGTAATAGTAGTTATGGTTTTTATCTACTATGAATATTATTTTTTATTGTCATATTTCCAAAACGTTATTTTTTTTCTTTAATTGCGTTTCCAGGATTCATATCTTTTGCGGCAAGGGGACATTTAACTTCCACGACACCCGTATTTCCTTCATTATCTTTAAAAACACCATCAGGAGTAGCTGCCAAAAAACTGTGTCCTGTGAATAAAAAGTCCACATTTAGAAATGTAAAATACTTTCCTGATGGGCCAGCTGCTGTAATGCTTTTTCTACATTTTCTTTTCCATATGCAATTGATCGTATGTGGGATAAGTCTTTAGATGAAACTATAGATTTTACTAATGGGGCACAGCTAATATATTTTTCCTTTTACAAATTTTTCCAAATATTGATGCTGTCAGCCGCATTTTTATTTGCTCTATCCAGTCTTGGCTATTGCTCTGTTGCAAAGTGTTTTTCTGAATTTTCTCCCGCTCTTCTGACGTGACTTCTAATTTTCGTAAAAAGTGTTGCTTTGACACTTCAAATACTTCTTCGCTCATGTCTGGGCGTTCAGTGTTCGCACCATAATCTGGGTCATTTACTTTAGAAGCAATCCGAAACTTTTTCCGAAACTGCCTTGTAATTTCTTTTGTTTAGTTTTGTTTGTCTCAAATATTTTTACATATTTACTACATGATTTGTTAAATACGAACCTGTTAATTGCAGTGATTGGTGTTTTGGTATTAAACGAAATGGCAGCAGCTGAGCACCTGTCTTGATAAGAGATTCTTAATGTATAATTTATCCTCTTACCACCAACATATTTTGCTATGACTGAATTAAATGTTTCAGCTATATTGCTATCTGCATCAAAATAAGGCTTTTGGCATTTGACGCCAAATATGATATGGATTGGCTCATTTTTAACAAAATACCGTTTTGTAAAGATTGTGTCACGTCTGTATCTAGTTTGTCAGTTGCAGGAATATGTCCTGCTGATCTACACAGTTAGTGTGATTTCCTAATGCGTGGTGTAAGGCATTATAAATATCTGCGTTTAGCTTGGATATATTTACACCGTGAGAATCTTCTGCATGTTTTCTTATTTTTATTGCGCGTACAACGTATCTTCTCAACTTCATTATTTTTGACTCTGTAAAAAGTTTTCTTTGTTGTAGAGGAATTTGAGTGTCTTTTATAAGAAGGCGCAATTTAGTGCACAAGTTCCTTAACAGATGATTTCTACATTCAATCTTTTCAACTTTTATATTTTTATAGGGACTGCTAGACAATTATTTTTTTATAGTGCTCTAATCCCCATCTGCAATCAGTTTCGCATATATTAAACCGTGTGTATCCAGTGAAGTTTTAAAGCCTTCAACTAATGCAGCTGACTCCATGCTGGATGAGCTTCCTGTGAAATTTTTATAACATTTATGTTCTTTAGGCTCCGTTTTGTTATTATCCGCTCGAGCACATATCATGCAGTACTTGTTTTTATTCCTAAATACAATAGATTTCCAGTATAAGCACCTTTAATTGCTGCTGCACCAGAAGAAGCTGCATAATTGTTTCGAAATGATCTTTTTGACCAGCAGCCATCAGCAATTACCATTATCATGGGATTTCCATCACTGTCGACGCTTCCAATTTCTTTTGCATGTTTCGCTCCCTCTTCTCCAGCTTTCCGCATTTCTTCTTTTGCCGTTTTATGAAACCAGTCATAAACAACTTGGCTTGTTTTGTGGTAAAATTGTTTTGACATGGCAGGTATATCAGTGTTTGTAGCTAATTCATTTAAATTTTGGAGGCCACAACCGATACTAATTGTGCCCGCGACAATACCATAATTGACGTTGTAATTAGCTTTGGGATAATCGGTCTTTATATAAAATTCTGCGTTGCACAATTGGCATTTCATGTGCAGCGTTGAAATGAATCCTTTTCTTGTTTCACCGACGCATTTTAAATGTGAAAATCTGCAGCCAAAGGATTCATTACTGTGATCAGCAATTGCTTGCAGAGAATGCAAGAGGTACTTAATAGAGACAATTCGACGTCCCTCTAAATCGTAATCCTCTTTTTTATGACACATGTCTTCACGTTCCACATTGAAGTTAAAACAATCATCCTTTTCACGCGCAGATACCTGGCCCTAAAACACAAAAAGTAATATCTTAACCATATATTTCTATGAGATAAATTCTATATGCCCATTGCCCATATTTATTTTCTTACTAATACTTACCTTAAATTTAACAGTTCTAAAGGGCAGTTCACTGCAGGCCTTACGTTTTCGCCCCTTATTGATAACCTAAAATGAATATTTATGCACATAATAAAGTATAAACAAATATTGTAGACATTACAGTATATGTGCACTAAATTACATTTAGAGTTTTATTCATGTGTAATCGGGTAGTTGCAACTCAAAAAAAAAATTAATTACCGAGTTTTCATTTTGGGACCGAGATGAGAAAGTTAGTCACCGAGATGAAAAAAAAATCACTGAAATGTAAATTCACCGAAATAGTATACAGCATGAATGCAAAACAAGCATCCAGGATTAAAAAAAATTAAACAATCGGTAATATTTTTATAAATTCGTATCAAAATATAATTAACTAGCTGATCCCCAGAACTTCGCTTCGCTATTCTAAGAAAGTCGATCCATGCGTAGACCGAAAATGCAAAGCTGTCAGTCATTCGACAGTTCTCTCACCGGTGTCCGGTCGTGTCGATCAGCCGTTCCACCAGACGGGAGAGTGTGATGGCACACATTTGGATACCTTTCTAGCGTATTTGGAACATCTCAATGTTATCGGTAGCCGGTCGTTCGACTTGGAAAACATTATCATTTATCATACTCACGGTAGCCGTCGCCGCGCTGGTACGTCGGCGCGTTTATAAGTTTTAATCAAACTGCTCTAATTTCTAAACAGTCCATTGAAATGTTACAATTTAAGGGCCGAACATTGCTTTTTTAGAGGACGCAATTTTGGGACGTTTAATAGGGGTGGTCAATAGAAGCTTAACCTCAAGTTTGTGGGTGCCGCCACTCGCCACTCTTGTTCTCCGTTTGTCGTCTTGGAAAAAAGTGTGTCAATTTTTTTTTGGGTAAAAAGTCATACAAACATATTTGTAGGCAAAATAATTTTCAACGAATTATGATTTTACAACATTTTTGTAAGACGTATGTATGGTTTCCGAGATATCGCGAAAATAGTGTTGTCACCTCTTTTTTCAAGATTGCGACCGGCGAAAAGGGTGGCAATCCTACAAACTTAAGGTTTGGCTTGTGTTTATGTAACGTAATTTTAACAAAAAACTACTTTTCTATAACATTCATTAAATTCTAATACTAAGTAATAATAATTAACCATATCTTATATATAAAATTCTCGTGTCACAATGTTAGTCCACGAACTCCTCCGAAACGGCTTTACTGATTATATATATGATAAAATTTGTAAAGAAAAACTTTAAACACACTAAATATTCTTCAAGGATCAACAAATAAATAAAAATATACCTTTAATCATCTGAGTCACTTTCCTTCAAATATTTTGCCTTACGAGATTTTAAAACTGGAAATATTTCTTCATCAGAATCACTCAGTGTAAAGAAATTTAGTTTCTTTTTTTATTTTTTTCCACCTTAACCTTTAATTTTTGTGTTTTTTCTTTCACTTTTTACCGGACTTCGGGTAAACTCACTTTATTCTCCTAACTACCCTCCCCTACCTTATTCCCTTCCCCACCTTCCCCTACCCTATTACCCTATTCCCCCTCACAAAAGGCCGGAAACGTATCTGCAGCTCTTCTGATGTTGCGAGTGTCCATGGGCAACGGTAGTTGCTTTCATCAGGACCCGTTTGCTCGTTTACCCATTTGCAAATAAAAGCTTAAATAAATAAATACGCTTATAAGAATTCAAACATTAAGCATCGTCAGCATAGTTCTGTTTGATTCATGAACAATTTTTATAATTTCGCAGATTATATTATTCACCTGTATAAAACAACTACAACTAAAAATCACCGAGATGAAAAAAGTATTCACTGATATGAAAACTATTGTCACCGAAAGTCACCGAGGCACCATTTCCGTGATTTTTTTTCATACCGGTGAGTTTTTTTTTTATTTCAGTGACCAAATAGGTCACCGAATTCACCGAAACGGAATCACCGAAATGCAAATTTGCGACAAATCGTTGAATATTTTGACACCCATAACAATTATACCGATATCTATACTACATACTGATACATATTATTAAAAGTGTTTGTAAGAAAATAAATTAATACTTCTAGCTGGTTCAATTAACATGATAAATTGAATCACGGAAATGTAGAGAAAAGTGTCGGTTGTCACCGAGACGATATACTTACGTTTTTAGCGGGAACACACAGCGACGCTGCAAACCACCTCTCGATCCGAAGGCACAAGCATGACTGGCGCTTGACTTCGAGAAGCGGCATTACGTTCAAAAGTACGTCTAGTCTCGACAATTTGTTTCTTTTTTATTCACCGAATCAAGACAAAATGTTGGGACAGTTTTGTTTCTCCCGCTATTTTGAAAGTATTACGATTGAGATTATGAAATTTGTATTGATTATACCTCCATTATTTAAGAATCCAATAAAAGAATCCCTTTGTTTGTACCACTAATATTTTTTCCTCGGTTGACGAAATTAGGACTAAAAAGATCGTTGGGACAGTCACCGAGGGGCCTAATTTCCACCTTTAAATTATTATTTTTTATGTTCTCGTTATAGAATTAAAAACGTGTCTGTTGCCTCATATGGATGATCACACAAACTATGCGATGAAATTTTATTTAACCCTAAAAAGCTATTTCACACTTCCAATTTCACAGTAGCCGCGAAATAAAGTGTTTGGGAAATTCACCCTTATGACTGGTTTACACGTATTAAGTTGATAAGTAGTAACTAAATTTTAACTTAATTTGAAGTGCCTGCCCGAAATGTGTCAAGTGACAAGCCCCGCCTGCGAACCTAACAGAAAATAGCCAAAATTCTAATTTCCTTGTTTAGTACTTAACTAAATTTTAACTTGCTACTTGTTACTAAATTTTGTGTTTACATTCAATAAATAACTTAAAATTAAGTTAAAATTTAGTTACTACTTATCTACTTAATACGTGTAAACCAGCCCTAAAATGAAATAAAAAATGTGACTTGATAATGGTTCTCTCTTGTTTGATATAATAACGATTGATCACACCGCCACACTCACTCACTTTGTATAATGGATAGACTTAAAAACGATTGAACTGATTTGAAAAGTAATTTTACCATCTTATTAATTGTGAATTTTCCTAGTGCTCTTAGATTATGGACAGTGGGATTTGTTTCAAATAACTTCGTGAAGCGTCGTACTTCAGTCTTAAACTCTGCAAGTGCATTTTTATATTGGTACGGAAATTCTACAGCAACCTGTTGCTTGTAAGACGCAGAATTGTCCATATTCTGTATCGGCTCTTGTGTATCGGAGGAATGAGCATTGTGTTACTCGGCTCTTGCCTATTAGAGGAAGAGCACTTTTGTCCTATCGAGCCTAAATCATTGTTCGGTGTTTGATCCAAATCTACCATATTCATGTAGAAATTTTCATTTAACTCATTGATTTGGTGGGCTTGGTGGTCCCTACCACCAGTTTGTCGTAAAGATCTTTTGTATATATAGAGGTACATCACAGTAGTAGATCAGTACTAAACTCTATAGAAGCATTGTATAAGTGTGAACTATGCACTCTACATATTACGTCATAATGACCCTTACAAAGTAAACACGTAATAATTTAAACATATTTAATTAACTTCACATACTCATCCGTCTGTCTATAGTTTATTTTACCAAAATACCTTGTGTTCCTTGTGTGTTTAGAGCAAATTACGTTATCGACAGTCTGAGGACTTAAAAAAAACCAAAAAATATTTAAGTATTTATTTAAAATTAAAAATTACAATTTAAAATTAATTATTCTAAAAGTGACTGTCCTAATCGAAGTTGGATTAAGAAGTGACAATATATTAAATGAAAAGTATGCTTCTGGGATTAAAAGAATGGGGACCTAAAAGAATAGCCTATTGTAAGGGATTCGCAGAACTTGCTGGCCACCGCTGTGGGAAAGTTGCAGGAGCGCGAAGTCAGCTGGTTTGATTCATTAGGGTTCCTTAATTCCTCCACCCCTAGAGAGGCAACTATTTGGGAATTTTGAGCGAAAATGTTGCCGGGATGCTTGTGCCTTCAGGGCTTTCCTTATTCTTGTCTTCTATTTCATCTTCTTTATGCGGCTTCTCTGCTTTTCTAGTAGTCTTCATCTTGTACAGGTATAAAATGAGGATAAGTACACCTGTACTTAATAACAGCGTATATAATGGTATTGTAGTATGGTATATAGCTGTATTGTGTTCATGATCTATTCGTAGTGGCTGCTGCATTATAATCTTTTCTTGAATACTATGAAGTCCTTGTAGATTGATTGAGGTGATGTTCAAAGTGGTGTCGGGCTGGTGAGCGATGTTGTCTGCAATCTTCATCAATTTCAGGGGGTGTCCTTTGAGTTCGTTGTTCTCGTTGACTATTGTGAAATCTTCGGCTATAATTTTGCATTTGATTGGAATAGATAATAGGTAACTTCCTTTCAGCTTGGTGAACTCCTGGGTGCTGCATGAAATCTGTATCTTTTCTTCGTGTGGGAAAGATACAACATAGTGTACGTCGTCCAATTTTTCCATTGAGTCTCGTAGAAGGTTGATTGAAGTTAAGTGGCATGTTTCTTTCAGAACTTGGCTGGTGATGAGGTCGTGGATACAGTCAGGTTTCGTGCGAAGATGGTGATTGAAGTCCTTCTCACAGAGATACCAGTTGTTATACTTCGGACATTCAGCCTCTATGTACACGAATGACATCTCGTTAGTTGCAATGAAAGGAGAGGGCGGAATGAGAGCCTGAGCCTTCCTATTTGGTATCACTGCTAATCTATATAAAGTAAAACTATCCTTAGAAATAATAGGGAATCTAAATATAAAAACTACCTGTCTATTACTATAATAGGAACCAGGTTTTATAACATCGTAATAATTTCTTAATTCTAAATCTAAAATTTTATCTTCACCATAAATTGATTTCATTTTATTAACCATTAAACCTAATACATCTATACTAATCATCGAATGATGCATGCTCGATGCATGAACAAACGCTAAACTATTTTCTATTCTCATTAACTCATTTAATAAATCATCTATATTCTCTGTTAAAATTACTAAAAGCTGAGCAAACTTAGCATATTTAATTAAAGTGAAATCCTTATTCTTATTACTAGCTAAAATTAACGATAAAGTACTATTTATTTTACTCTGATTATCTACTAATTCGGATAAAACACTGCTATATTTCGTTATAAATTCCTTACTAATACTTAATTGATTGTTCATTTCATTACTTATTTTATCTTGATTTTCTTCTAAAAGTTTAATTGCTTGATTATATTTTAAAGCATCTGTATAGTCTAAATTTCCTGTAATACTTTTAATAACTGATCCGAGACCATCTATGATTCCTCTTTTAGCTCTTGAAGGTTCTAATGATTTTACTTGATCAAATATGTCATCTAATTTATTAAGCAAATATTTTATTTGAATTTCATAGACTGCATATGTATCATTATTCAACTGGTTTTCAAAGTCTTTCAATTGGTCCTGTAAAGTCGTCATTTTGTTTTCAATGTCGTCAAGTCTTATATATTGAATAAATGTATGGTAGTGTGTAGTAATTTTCATATGTCCAAGTCGGTATGGTAGTAGTCCAGGTCCGTCGTCAAGGCTTTCTATTTTTATTTCTTTATGATGTGCCAGGGGTATTATTATGAGTATCAGCATGGGTATCATATGCATTTTCTGGTCTCTGGCTCGAATCGATGGCTGGATTCTGGTCCTCGAACTGCCACACGTAGGTTCTGGGTAGAACTCGAAGCTGGATGGCCACTCGGGCGGCACGCAAACACGGCGCGAATTAGCGATCGTACTCAAGCGAACCGGCCCGCGAGTATCCTACCCCCCAAGACTGCGCCAATTACATTTGCGACAGTCTGAGGACTTAAAAAAAAACAAAAAATATTTAAGTATTTATTTAAAATTAAAAATTACAATTTTAAATTTAATTATTCTAAAAGTGACTGTCCTAATCGAAGTTGGATTAATAAGTGACAATATATTAAATGAAAAGTATGCTTCTGGGATTAAAAGAATGGGGACCTAAAAGAATAGCCTATTGTAAGGGATTCGCAGAACTTGCTGGCCACCGCTGTGGGAAAGTTGCAGGAGCGCGAAGTCAGCTGGTTTGATTCATTAGGGTTCCTTAATTAGCAATGATCTGGAATGTTGTATTTGAGTGCAATGTTGTGTAACACACAACATGCTAAAATAATTTGTGCACATTTTTCTAGTTGATAGTTTGAAGTCCTATCACTATCTAGACAGCGCTATTGGTTCTTCAAACGCCCCAAAGTATTCTCGATGACAGTTCTTGTGAATATGTGAGCTACATTGTAGACTTCCATTATTGAATTTCGAGGCGGGTCTAAATAGGGTGTCCTCCTCCTCCTCCTCCATGGCCGTTGAGGGTAACCGGAATCGCCTGTGAAAATGTCTTTATTAGGGTTTGTCCAAAGATTAATTGCCGTTTAATTATTATCATTCCTGTTTACTTTTAACAACTTTTATTGGTCACCAAACCGCCATACCTATCATTTCATTCTGCCTGTGCAATGATTGTAATAATATAATATTGCTACTCTCCCTTAAAAATGTGTTCATCATGTGTTGCATCTCCAAACTTTGCGTTTACAGAGAGGATGTTACAATTGTGGTCACATCTGAAAAAAATAGGTAAATAATATAAAAATAAAAAAGTTATAACACTTAAATTTCTTTGAATTTCCACTTATACTATAAAAATGAAATAAATTACTTATCCTTAATAGTTAGGTAAACTGAGTATACCAACCATTTGCACATTATGAGAATAATCATGTTTCCTACGGAAATATAGGTCTTCTTTGTAAATATTTTAAAGTTACTTCCATCAATACACCCTATAACTCCTGGGAAGCCATATTTATTGTAGAAACTAAAAAAAAAAACATAATCAGTATGATACTTAGTGTGAAAATATGAATTGAGTTTTATACAATCTGTTTATGTAGTCATGGGCGTACCCAGGAATTCAGCTAGGGGGTGGGGGGGCAGCATGAGCATTGCCTCTCCTATACTCTCTTAATTTTAAATATTCGCTCGTAGCATTTTCATCGGAGCAGTTGCGTTTACATAAACGGCAATTTTTTAATATTTTAATTCTAATTTTTTTAACATAATATATCCTGTGACATATTGCAATGAGGCTCTTATTCTAGGGTTTGCCATTTTTACATTAAAATCAACAAAAACATTTTCTGTGAATGGTATTAAATCAGTGGGAACACTATTTGTTTCAGTTTTTTTAAATAATATTGAAATAGAATTAAACATTCTTTTACCAGCGTCTTCTTCACAATTTGAACCAGGAGAATGTTTTCCACTTAAATTGTTAATTAGGAGTGCAGCAAAGGATGATTTGAAGCCAGCTGCAGTTGGATTTGTGTTTCTCCAGCCATGGCTTCGAATCATCCCAAAGAAATTTTCAAGTGGGTCTTGATTGAAATGTGTCATCCATAGTGATTTTATTTTATATTCCTGACACAGTTTTTTTTAAATAAATATTAGACATTATCAACTGTCATGAGCCAATTTTTTATAGTCGGAACTGTTACCTGCTTGTCTTTACTTAAAAAATTTTGTAAGTTACTATGAAACGCCAACATCACTGACGAACTAAAATTTTCTGATTAGGCAAGTGTATAATTATCATTAAATAATGGTAAAGAAAGATACTTTTTAAGGCATGTGTAAGGAGACACAGAATCATTAGTTAAATCAAAAAGCGATAGGGACTTGGATTTTAGACTTAATGGATAGTTATTTGTTAGCAACGTATCATCAGAAGAATATGGGCGAGTTTCTTTATCTGTGAGGCTGGAAGGTATAGGGCTAGCCACCATATTTGAAGGTTCTGTGCAACTAGGCATACCAAAACTTTCAATAATGCTTGGGCTCGGCGTTCGAAATGCAATATTAGGAAATTCAACACAGCTGCTAGGGACCAACGCATCGGGCTCCTAAGAAGCACTTTCATGGCATAAGATGTTTTCTGAACTTGCCTACAACAAAAAAAATTGCAAAGTTTTGCCATTGCCCACCTACTAAACTTTGTTTATAAAAAAAACGAAATGGATACATACCAGTGGATGATTCTGTCCAAACATTTCTTCATAATCTTGTGCAGTAGTAGTCTTAGTTTTGTCACAATATGTATATTTAGGTTATCCAACATTTTGACGACCTCCGTGGCGCAGTGGTGAGCACGTTGAGCTCAAGCCACAGGTCGCGGGTTCGAGTCCCGCCGACGGAACAAAAATTTTATAAAAAAAGTTCCTGGGTCATGGATATATTAAATATGTGTATCATATAATAAAAATCTTAAATATATGTATAGTATAAATATAAAAGTATTAAATATATTTCCGTTGTCTGGTACCCGTAATACAAGTCCTTCAGGTACTTAGCACGGGGCCAGACTGACGTGGTGTGAAGCGTCCATAGATTTTATTTATTTATTTATTATTTATTTTTCTTCCTCTCACACCTTGATAAAGACGGTCGTTGCGTGTCATGACACTGAAAACATAACAATACGTCTTATAGGTAATGAAGTTGGTAAGTTAGCAATATCTCCTATCTCACAATAATATTTTTAACAGTAAGTGTAAGCTCAAAACAAATACTACAATCTCATTTTAAGGCTATTATTCCAACAAGAAATACTTTTGTCAATGAAATAATACCTAAGTAAGCTATAAACACTGAGTAAGTATATTTATTTGTAAAGAATTTGACATAATAACACAAAATATAGAAAGCATTAATTCATAAAAAAATTATAAGAACTTTTAAAGTAACTTCCACAAGGAAAAAATACATCAAAGTAGCAATAAAAACGTAGCTACACTGGCACTTCACTAATAACTAATGTATACAATTATTGAAAAATATACTCACGTCTTGATTTTTACCCAATTTTTCAACAATCAAAATATTTTTGCGACGTAAGTAAATAAACACAACCTGTTTAAACAAGTTCGTTGTGGCGTGTGCGCGTGTTTGACGGTGATCCCCTCCCTCCGACCTCGCAAAGTATACTAACTAACTTCACGCAGCACAGCACGGTCGCCGCCTGCCGTGTTTGTTTCATTATTCCGAGTTCAACAAGACGGAATTGACGTGTCCCATGAGATAGAATATTTTTCCAGCAAAATTTACGTACGTTGAGTTATTAGGTATTGTTATTCATGTTTAAGTCGTAATCCTACTAAATATCGAACTAGGTGTTTTTGTCACTACATGGGTCTATCTTTCATTAGTACAAATATGTAATACACCGAAAAACGCAAAAAAATGAGTTATTAGATATTGCCAATTCACCGTCGGTATAAGCAATCTTCTGAGTCCGGGGAGCAAGCGTAATTCAACGTATGGGCAATCTTCGAAGTCCGGGATGTAAGCAGTTGTTGAAAAAATAAAAATTATCACCAAAAGAGCACATTCACAAACTACAACAAGAGATGGAATAACAACAAGATGGCGGATGGAATTTTAGAAAATAAACAATTTTGACATATTTCCGTTTGGCATCTCAATTTGGCATCTGACAGATGAACGTAAAAGCACCATCTGCTGCTATGAGTGCGAAGCTTTTCGTCGCCTTAAATTTCCAATTCCCATACAAAAATGATTTCAAATCTGTGTTAGCTCTGAGTCCACACAAATGCTCTAATCTAAAGCCTCTATGCTTAACCTATATTCTTTAATAAAATTATTATCACTTAAATGTTCAAGTAGATGTCCAAGACACTTTCGTACAGAAGCTTGAAATCATCCTTGTTCACGTCGTTCTACTTCTCGTGTAGCCAACGCTAACATATTCCACGACGTGCTGGACAATTATTTAAATTCTTTATTTTGCTTATGTGAGTTACATACAGCTCTTATGTTTGCTTTTAGTTTCATCACATAGACAAATAATTGATGATAATAGTCAACATTGTTACATTAAAAATAATTAAAATCCATAACTTGGGTTTTTCTATGTTTAATTTCACGAAATTTATAACATATTACCTATGTAAGCGTAGTCCACAAATTCAGCTATCAAATGAGACTTTTTTTTTTATCTTCATAGGATATTTACATGAGAAGTACTAGTAAAATTAGTGTGAAAGCCCGAGAATAATTAAAATGGCTGCCATTTTACGAGAGAGAAAAAATTTTAGAGACAAATTGTTGATAAAATATGCCATAGATCATGACATTAAAGGATCGGACACCGGCGTCGGGACACATTGTATATTGATGTTTCTGCATTGACCTCTTCGGCTGTAGGTGTTCCTGAATTGATATCTCTTAGTAGAGATGTTTCTGCATTGACCTCTTCGGTCAGAGATGTTTCTGCATTGATCTCTTCGGTCAGAGGTGTCCCTGCATTGATCTCTTCGGCTGTAGAAGTTTTTGAATTGATATATCTAGCTAAAATTGTGTCTTTTGAATTTAGGTCTTCAATCTCAGCTTCCGCAAATAACTGTGCCATCCTTAATTTTATTGTGATTTGAGTACGACTTGACATTGTTTAAATGTGTGAGCATAACTTAAAAACAACTGATCGATGTGGTCCACAGCTGTGTCACGTCTCCTTTTTTCAAAATATTCAATCATCGTACCCACTTCATCGGCGTGTTTTTTTTTCTTTTACTTGACATTGATGGTCCTGAATGAGATGTTCCTGGACGAGACATATCTTCAGATTCGATTTCACTGCCTCCAGTTACGTCAGACCTTTGAGAAGTACAACTTTCATCTGGTTGACGACGTGTGTTCAACTCATCCAAAAACCAAGGCCATTTTTTATATTTTTTGTAAGCCTGGCCCGTTGTTGTTGTAATACTTTTTTGTATTTAATATATGAATCTTTAAAAATTCTCCACTTCCCTTTTGCTTTATTACCTGCAAGAAAAAATAATCGATCAGTCAATAAATAATATATAAAATGCAAGAAACCTGAACATATTTAAATTTTTCAGATATTTGTGCACTGGATACTCATTTCAAATGATAGCGTTATCTCACCGTATTGGTCGTTCTACTTTGCATAATATAATAAACGAAGTCTGCAAAGCTATTTTGGAAATAATGCAACCTATTTATTTACCTACACCTAACGAAAGAACATGGATTATGACAGAAACTGGTTATCGCCAAAAGTGAAAATTCCCAAATTGTATAGGAAGTATTAATGGGAAACACGTCACCATAAAATGCCCTCGAAGAAGCGGTTCACTATTTTACTGCAACTATAAATCAAAGTTTTCCATTGGGCTTCTTGCAGTTGTTGACCTTGAGTATAAATTTACTTACTTACATAAATGTGGGAAGCTACGAAAAAGATAGCGACAGCAAAATATTCGAAGAATCTGAGTTTTATCGAAAACTTGTAAACAATGAATTACATGATATTCCACCTCCAAAACCTTTGCCTGGTGGCACAACTAATTTACCTCATGTTTTTATTGGTGATGAGGGTTTTGCACTAGAAACATTTTTGATGAGACCATTTTCTAAGAACCAGGTAGAGAATAACCGTGAGAAAGCAAATTTTAACAAACGTCTATCTTCAGCCAGACGTATAGTCGAAAACGCATTTGATATCTTAGCACAAAAGTGGCGAGTATTCTTTCGACCTCTTGAAACAAATGTTGACACAACGGTCCATGTTGTCAAAGCAGCATGTTGCTTACATAATTATTTACGAGTTGTAAATGAATTGTTTGAAATGCAGACACCTGAAGAAACAATGCCACGGAATAGTGCATTTCGGCCAAACTTATATCTTTAAACGAGCAATTCTTGTATATATGTTACGCGCCATATATCAATATCCACTGTCCCCTAGCAGTCTACCACGAAATTCACTATTTTCAAATCTCTGCTTTATTACACTTTCATTAAAAATTCGCGAATCATGGGCACTGCCTCGCCAGCGGGCAACTATGTCCCTGATTTTTAAATTTGCGTCACACACAACTTGTCTGTTTATGGAATAGTACCCTTTTCTATTGACATAGGCCTCGCTTATTTCGCCTCCCACCCTCTTTATTTTAACACTCTCACTGCCACCCTTATACAAATTGTTTCAGTGCAGCAGGCCGTCCGGGTCGCCAGCGGCCATAATTTTGTCTACCCTTGCAGGCCAGGCCAGGCCAGTAACGAGTTTAGCAGGCCATACGGGCCGCTGGCGGGCTCACTGTTTATTTTCACCAGCACGCCGTGCGGTCCGCTACGACCTCGTAATTTCATATCAATTTTGTAGTGTGTGGCCTGCTATTATAGAAAAGTAAAGCTACCAGATTAAAAGTTTACTTCTATAACTTCAATCCAAAAAAAAATCATGGCTGTATCTTTAAATTTATAGGATTTCTAAGCGGGTTATTACAAACATAAAAAATATATTAAAAATTAAAGAAAATTAGTTTTTATTCATAAAATAACACAATTATTCCCTTACCCTGGCCTTTGCCCAGCAGTGGGACAGCATAGGCTCATAAAAAAATTCGGAACACATACTTGGATTTGAAGGGCAAATTAGGCAAACAGTATTAACCTTTCTGACTACTTTGCATGCATGTGTACTTGTCAAACCTTCTTCTCTCTTCTTTTCGTAGTAGTGAATGCATCTTCGTCTAACAGAGCTATCCTGGTTATTTCAATTAGCGAAATGCATAAGAAAACAATGCAATTCCACAAAAAGCGTGCGAAAATAGCGTGCGAAAATGCGACTGTTACAAGCCATGCGGGCGGCCGGCGGGCTAATGATTAATTATTAGGTGTGGCGTGAGAAACTTGTCGATTGTTTGAAATCATAACTGAAATTTTGTAAGAATTTGGCGTGAAAGATACGGTACGCCGGCAGCCCGTACGGCTTGCTAGTCTCGCTTAGTGTAACATATAGACGGCGTGCCGTACTCGAAAACATACGACCCGCCGGCGGCCCGTATGGCGGTGAGAGTGTTAATGTGGGTGCCGTCAATAGCTCCGATCACATTTGGAAAGTTGGATATATTCCTAAAATTCCTCATCGTGTCCTCTTGATCTTCTAGAGAAGAAGGCATATTTATGAATAAATGTGATTTTTTCGCCAAAGCTTTAGCAACATTTTTACAAATCTTACTGACTGCTTGCTGAGAAATCCCATGTAGGTCTCCAGTGTCATCTTGGATCTGAAAAAAATGCAAATAATAAAACTTATGCTAGAAGCGTAAAACGTATACTTAAGTTACTAAATGACGCCCGCAACTTCGTTGCGCCAAAACTCGTTCATCGCGTAAGAACCGTACATTTTTGGGGATAAAAAGTATCCTATGTCCTTTCCGGGCACTTAAAGTATACCCATACCAAACTTCAGCAAAAGACAGACTTTCGCATTTATAATATTATAGTATACCTACATAAAGTAGGTATAGTATGGATGTTAGTAGGTACTATTCTCTTTGGATAGTGTAAATCTTGCACATATACATAAGCTTATATAAAGAAAATAGATCAAACATACCTGATGTCGACCCCAAGACCGCTAAGCACAAGCCACTTGTATTTCTGGATCTACTGTGCATCCACTAGAATCATTGCATAAATCAGTTTTAATCAAGTCCACTATTTTCGTGGCGAATGCTTTAATGAACCTGTATTTATTTTAAAAGTAGTATCATTGTAATACTCAAATGGATTTATCCGCACACGGGGTATATCGTCGTCTCTGTATGCTGTTAAATAGTCCAAGACAATTTCATCAATAAATTCAACTATCCCAAAATCTATTTTCGTCTTCGTTAGCAAAAATTAAGATATAAGATATACTTAATATATAATATAGAAAAGATTTCGTAGAGTTCGAAAGAAATTATCAAGAGTTCACGCTTAATGTAATCACAAATGTAATGTCATAATATGTCAAAATGACTCTAGACAGCATATAAACATTTCTTAGACATGGAAATTCTCGTGTTTAAAGATAAATAATGCCTAAACAGGTTTCATCCGCAAAACATGCCATAAACACCATTATGTAGTAACGTTTTTTCTAAACAAATGTTCAGCAGAGGTTTAAATCTTTTCTGGTAAGACCGTATCGGTATCAGGTAGATAATTTTAAACAATACATTTAAAAAAATCGAAGTGAACAGTGAACACGTGGTAGATAATAGGCACGTCGAAAGGGTCGGAGTGGCCTCGAATATGTCGATTCGTTAACCTTCTCGCAGGACCTAAAACGAAAAAAATTAGACTATGTCATGCTTATGATTATAGTTTATACAAGAATATCTAATTTTTTATTCATATTTCATACTTATACCGTTGCCGTTCCTCATTGTATCTTCTTTGAATGATAGCCCAGCCACAAGGTAACATTTTTCATAATTTTCTAAAGTAACTTCGCTTACGTACGGACTTAACAAGTGTGAACTTATAAAACAACATTTTAGTTCATTTTATCGCCGATGAACTGTCAAACTGTCAGAAACAAAATAGTTAAAACATGCTTTTGTACTTATTTATGTCCGAGCTGGACATAAATAGTGTCGTGGACATAATCAATCCACGATCGTAATAGCTTTAATATTGGTACGAATTTCAGACTATTTTAAGTCCATTAATCGGCCTTATTTAAGTGCACCGAAGAAACGCAATCGGACCCATATAATGGGGATCTTCCAAGTCGTACAAATAACGTCTTATGGCATCTATAAACTCCTCTGTTTGTTCGTTACACATTTTTTACACACTTTTGTGTGCACTCCGCTGACGAGCATCAACAAAATGGCCGCCGTTGCCCGCTGCCCGCCGCCCGCAGCCAACACCAGTCCGTACGTGTTCCACTGACCCGACGGGCCAATACGCGTTGCTCGCACGGTCATATCGCATTCTATACAAAATATATTGAATATTATTTAGTTTATTTGTAATAGCAGCGTGCACTGCATCCGCAGCCATAAAGGTATGACCTGATTCAAAATATTCTAATGTCAAGGTTTGAATACACGTTTTTCCATCGTTTAGGACTCTGACTAATACAGAAAAAAGAATTTTATTCTTGTTTTGGGCGTTGCAGTTGTCCAAAAAGAAGTTTAAATTGTGTAGGTCCCGGCAGTATTTTCGTACTAAATATATATGTTGTAGCAATGTTGTGTGCTTTTCTGCCGCTTTCACCTTTATGCCAGAGGATGCATGCAGCATTTTTATGTTTACCTGGCGGCACAAATGATTCATTAAAAAGGACTAGTTTCCTAGAAAAATAGTAGGGTATTCTTTCGTTGTCAAAAGTGGCATGCAAATAGCTTTTTCATGTCAACTGTAAATACAACCTCCTTTCCTTCGGGTATTATTACTACGTTCTTCTGCTAATTTTAAATCTCTTCGGGAATTCCGTTTATTTTCTAAGTGCTGTCCTACCATCATTATACAATCTTCGCAATTGCAAGGAAGAGGTAGTTTTTCGTGAGCTATTTTATGATTTTTGCACTTAGTGCAAATATCTTGCGATAATTCAGCAGTTGATAGATTCAATTTCTTGATCATAGTATGAAAATGAGTCCAACTACAAGTAGATAAATTGTTTTCCTGGCAAAACTGCTTATAATGCTTAAAAATTGTGGAGAAATGAATGCCTACTGGAAAGTATTTTCTGTTAGGTGCATGGTTACTATTATAATGAGATGAAATTGGGTTGTATTTTAATATAAATTCCTTTAAACGGTCCTCATACTCCTGTGGAAACTTGTTAGCTGGTTCAAATTGACGTCCTCGAAGATCAGGTGTGGCACTTACTTTGGGATTCTTATTGCACTGCAAATAATTATTTTTCAAGACTGACTGTACAACTTCATCGTTTGTAAAGCCAAAAAAACTTTACATACTTTGATGTCACTGAGCGACCATACTAAGGTGTTGTGCCTTCGAGATTCGCCTTTTGTTTTTGTGCACGTGGTAGGTAATTTATTAACACTCCTCGACAAAAAGTCGCGGCGCCGTTGCCTGTCTAAGTTCCAAAAATGTGTATGTATAGAGATATCTCGAGCGGCTTCAGCATACTTTTTGTCACTCCGCCCCAGCAAGAGATACAATACGAAATTATGGGTAAGCATAAGTCGTAGTAAACTTTGCGGACTATTTTTTGGTTTGCGATGTGACGAAGATTTTTAAATATATAGATCAAATTACGCATACGGGCTATCAGTGAGCTTATGTGGATTTTAAAATTAGGAAATTTGTCGAGTGTTACACTCAAATATTTTATATGGTCGACGGATGATATTGTAGCACAGTTACAAAGGGGTTGGGGTGTATCGAGGGAAGACATACAGATGTGTGATCTTAAAGATAAGCCAACTGTTGGTTGGGACCTGGGGTTTACGGAGAAGGTAATAAAATTAGTTTTCACAGAATTTAAACGTTAGGGATTTGAGCCTCTTTGGGGAAGGGATTTGAGATCTTTCAGCTTGTAAAACCATCTTGAGCTTTACGTTCCAGATCTGCTCATGATTCCGCCACAAAGGTAAGTGCAGTGTCATCGGCGTAACAGATAACTTTTCCAGGATTTTTGAGTTGGCAAAGATCATTTACAAAGATTAGAAACAGTGTCGGTCCAAGTATGCTACCCTGGGGTGCGCCGTAGTAAACCATGCCAAACAAATTGTAAGAGGTTGCGACATCTCTTCAGCACATTCCTTGAGGAATTTTGATGCAACTTCAGTTTACTTACGGCCGGTTTCTGAGGAACTTTTGACGGCAGTTTATTGGTTCAATAGTGCTATTGGTTCGATAAACTAAGAAAGTGCGTTTCTGAACATCGCAATGTAAGTTAAACTCCGTTTAACCGCATGTTAACTTAACGTAATTGTCGCAACAGCTGTGTTACATAAGCAAGCTCTGCAGCAAAATGATACTGTGATCGTTGATTCTGCGCCTGAAGACGAGGTTAAGCCTCCGTTTATGCAATAAAACGATGGTTTTCAAATCTTTACTCGGTTCATCCACTCATGTCTTCAAATATTTCTTGCACACAATGGGGACACAAAATAAAAAAAAGCTACAAACTTCAGTAGGTACATAATATATTTTATTTGTAGGTATTACAAGTGAAAAATACATTGAATGCAAATCTGTCATAGATTGAACAAAAAACAAGAACTAATGAAATAAGAAAAACAAAAAGTACTGGATTTTTATTATGTTGCACCTTTCTAAATTAAAATTCTTCTTTTTATATTCCAGGTCCATTATTGCATTTTGTAAAAGAGTTCTCTTTATCTCAATATCAATATCTAGTAAAATTTTATTTTTTTCTAATTTCATAACTTCTTGTTGCCGTTGAAGTTCTAATATTTCCAACCTTTTGGTTGTTATGGCATCTTCATTAATTTGTTTTTGATTTATTCTTTTAATTATTGAAGCACTGAGATTATTTATAATTCTTGTTTTTGTTTCAGTTAAACTTTTTTTTTTTTCAATTTTGGTATGCTTTCAACGTCCTGTAAGACATTCACAGCTGGTGAAATTGGTCTTTTGCGGCATTCAACTTCTTTAGGTGTTGATTGGATGTCACACACCAATTCTTCTTTTGCATCCAATACTAAAAATATATCATTATCTTGAGGAGTACCAACTTGTGCATCTTCACTTACTTGTGTTTCAATATCTGTAATGAATAAAATGTAAAAATTACTTTACTACTGCGTTATTTTCCCTGCTGATTGTACTGACATGTTTATAATATTTAATATAACCACAGCGCTAGAAGTTGAGTATGGGCACATAGCCCATATGAAATAAATATAATTATAATATGTAATATGGTGCTGATGAGTCAAATTCATTTGGTAATGGTTTAAATTGAGGAGTTAATAAAGCCACAATTTTCTCATCAACTGCGGTTGTCTTGGGGCAAAATGTTCCGCCTCCTGTTTTGTGCATCTCGGAAATTAAACATAAATATATTACACAGTACTCTACTTGATGCCCGCAGCTCTGTATAATTTGTCCTAAGAACATTATTTGTTATAAGAATATTATTGATACTAAGCGGTTATTACACCTGTTACATACCAAAGGGTTCCTTAAATTGTAACTTAGTTTAGTTTGTACAAATAGAGAATTTTCTATCTATCTACGAGGCATAGTATTACAATATACATGAAGACGTATAATTTTTACTAAGAATATTATTTGTTATAAGAATATTATTGATCCTAAGCGGTTATTACACCTGTTACATACCAAAGGGTTCCTGCGTACTTTGTACTCTTCAAATATACCTACATAGGGAGTGTACTCAAATATAATTTACTTACAAGGATATGACCTACCTTGTCATCACTCAAATTTTTTCTCGCTTTTTTCTTTAAATTATCATACAAGGAATGCAACTGCTTTTCAGTCTTAACGCCAGTTTCTGAGACAGCATTATATTTATTTGTCAGCGCCATCCAAGCTTGTTTCTTTGCCTCCACAGAAGTTCCATCCGTCTTTTTATTGTCGATTATTGTCACAAATTCTGTGGCTACTTCGATAAGAAGCATCTTCTCTCTCTCTCAGTAAAATTTCTACTGCGTTTTCCATTTTCAAAATATAAAGCACAAAACTAAAATAATGCTTATTTACTTATTTACCCTTGAATAAATTATTCTCGTAAATAAAACTAGGAATAATCCTGAATTAAAAATAGCGAATTGTAACAGACCCATCTTACGGCAGATTATGGAACTGCTTAACTGTTCGATAGTTATTGAATGGTTCATTGCGTATTCAGAAACCCAGTGACAGTTAACCGTCGTTTAACCTATAGATAACTTTATTGTATCAATAGCTAATGAGAGTTTAACTGAGAACTTCAGAAACCGGGCATTAGTACGTCTTCGCGAGTAATTCTAATATTGTTTAAAGTGCACGGCAGGACCTCCGGCATATTATTACTTAAATCTATGTGTGACGTCGATGGAGTGTCGTAGACAGAGCTGAAGTACTCTGAATAAAATTCACAAATTCCTTGACCGTCAGAAGAAATTCTGTTACCAAATGACATTGTGTGCGGAATCGATACACTACCCTTGCGACCATTGACATAACGCCAAAACATTTTCGGATCATTCTCTAATGAGTCTTCTACCGTAGACTAGTAATGTTTGTAGCAATCAGTGATGACAAGCTTACATCTAGCACTTAATAGCGAGAAGGAGTCCTAATCTCGGGGATTTCCAAACTTCTTAAAACGTTTGTGGTACTTGTTTTTCTCTTTGATACATTTAATGAGTCCCTGGCTGTACCATGTAGGAAAATTATTAGAGGTGTATCTGACATAAGGCGTATTGTCCGAGATAATTTGATAGAACAGTTTATAGAACGTATCGACACAATTATCGATGTCCTCTGAGGAAAGCAGCTTGTCCCAATCAACTTTGCTCAGTTCTGATCGAGTCTTAGCGTAATCACATTTATAAAAATAAAAAATTATAGCGTTTTTTGCTGCAAGGTTTTAAAGAGTCATTACACAACAAATGAGAAACATTTACGCAGTAAGCAATATGATGTGAATCGACTTTGCAAAGAGGAATTGTTTCAGTTACGCTAATAGAGGATTGAGGTAGATTCGATAATACTAGATCCAGAAATCTACTGTTTTTATTGGGAATGAGAATAAATTGTGCAAGACTACAAATGTTCATAGTGTCAATCAGTAATTCCGCTTTGTGGTCTTGTGGATTAGAAGGCAAGAGAACATTTAGGGCATCACGCGTTTCCCAGGTAATGTTTGCAGAATTAAAATCACCTAGCAATATAAATTACTCCTCGAAAGGTGCGTCAAGTATGCATTTTTGACAGTTGTCATGAAATGCAGCAATTTGATCAATTTGTAGAACTGGAGGCAAGTAACATAGACACATATGCAAAAGGGGTGCGCCCGATCGGATGGGTAAAAATGAAAGCCAAATATCCTCCAAACCACTCTCCCAGAATGATCGCCTGACAACATTAATACATTTTTTAACCGCGACAAGGATTAAATAACGCGAAATCAATTGACCGCTAGAAGTGCTGTAAAAATTTCCATACTTACTAAAAATTTACGTAGTCGGTAGCGAGTATCGATAAATACTATAGCTTTAAACTCATGGTAGAGCCACAGAACCTATATTGATGATTGGTCCAGTTTCATCATCTAAATATGTTTTTCGAAATTATTTATTTTCTAAAATGACAAGTTTTTGATAGGGGGTCAATGACCGCTACCGCCGTGTTTCACCGTGTACAGTATAGCAAAATGTACCACAGTCCTTTCGTCACAGCTGTAAAAAACTTTAAAAACTTTCTCGCATTAACCTTCTTCAGTCACGTCCGTTCGGAAAGATTAAATTCTGGGATGATGGTTTTATAATAAGTTTTATACTATCTAATGCGACTCGAGTCTCAATTGCCACTTGATATACCTTAATAAGCTCACAGACCGTAGGCCGCTTCTATATAAATGTACCAAATTTTTAACTTGCTTAGTGTAAATTAGTTTTAGCTATTTAAGTAATTATCCGCCTGTTTGGTTAAAGGTGGCCCCGTGCGAGTTTCTTACGCCGGTTCTTCTCGCCGGGTTAGTTCCAGAAACCCAAACCGGTGGTAGGTCTCATGTAGACGTTCTAAAAGTGTTAACTTTGTTAACCTATTTAGAAATAAATATTTTGATTGTTTTTTATTTATGCTGTTTTTTGTTTCAGGTTCATTTCTTCGGCAAAAAAGGTTCTTCGGATCTGAAATTTGAGGGTTTTTGTCGATTTATGGAGAACCTGCAGACTGAAGTCCTAGAACTGGAGTTTAACGAGTTCTCCAAAGGTATTGAATACTATTATATTATTGTATAAGTAATACTAGCTATATGACCGAGCTTCGCTCGGTATTCAAAAAATTCAAAAAACACACATAAAATGACATTTTATGAAAATGATTCCTAGCTAGATCGATTTATCGCCCCGAAACCCTCTATAAACTAAATTTCATGAAAATCGTTGGAGCCGATTCCGAGATTCCAATTATATATTTATACAAGAATTGCTCGTTTAAAGATATAGGATTATATTCCTTATAAAGTAACCTTCCTTCCTAAGTGCCTTAAAAAGTTTTATTCATTTAAAAGCATATAATATGCCATTAAACATATATGAAAACATACAATTGCCAAAACATAATTTAGACTCCAGTAATACTCAATTTAACAGGGTGTAACAAAACTAAGTGATAATATTTTAGAGTGTGTACAATGTACATGTTCCTTGTAGAGAGTACACTGTGAAAGTGGCAGCGCTGAAAGACCAATTTTTTTCACATTTGTATGGGCAAGCGCCCCGTGTTACGAGTTTCCCCATACAAAAGTGGAAAAAATTGGGTCTTTCAGTGCTGCTACTTTCTCAGTGAACTCTCTACAAGAAACACATACACACCTTAAAGTATTATCACTTAGCTTTGTTACACCTTGTATAATATCAAATATGTATGTTCATCATTATGATAATTTTTTTTATCTGCATACGCTTCACTATTAAAGTTTGTCCTATTTTAGGACAGGAGACAATATCTGAGGTGGACTTCGCAAAGATCCTTCTCCGTTATACATACTTGGATACTGATGAGTACGATATGTACCTCGACCGCCTACTAGACCGTCTAGACGAGAGAGGCATCAGCTTCTCCGAGTTCAAGACCTTCTGCCAGTTCCTCAACAACCTTGAGGATTTTACCATTGCCATGAGAATGTACACGCTGGCTGACCATCCAATATCTAAAGGTAAAATATTGAGGTTCATTAATGCTTTACTATTGCAGTCGAGCACTATCTCCAACAAGTGTGCAAGCTGTAGAAAATGCCTTTTGTGCGAAACACATCCAAAGGTCACTGCTGATCCAGTGCTGTCGCAGAGCAGTCACAAACACAAATAAGGAGCAGATGAAACTTTCCACTTCGTTGCTTAACTTGTAAACATTTTTCTGAAATGCATATCCGACGAATTAGAAAGTTGAAGGTATTAAAACATTGATTACCGTAATAATTCATAATAATTAGATCACTTAATAATCACTTTCATTCGCCAAAATACTCGAAACATAGTAGGTGCGTTCGTTCGTTTCATAGCTAAGGCGGCAACTTAAAAATAACGGAAAAATCACATTTTCTGTCTCGCGCTAGCACATCACATCAAATTAAGGTAATGCGCAAGTAATACTTAACTGCGCACTATTCGCGCGTCTAACTCGAAAAGGAATGCAGATCCCATCCTCCAACTTTACACACTATCTATAAATGTTTTGGAATAATAATGTTAATTTAAAATAACACCACGAGTGAAGTTATTCAAAACCTTGAATTACTTAAAAATGTTTATTTAACTGAATATAACTGTATTTTACAATATTTGATTACTTTGAAATGTCGCACAGAGTTACAATCATTTCGCCTAACGTTGAATGTAAGCGTTATATTGGGAAGTTTGAATTTGGATTATGTGGCGTTGTAGAATGAATTTGTATGTTATGCATAGAACATAATATCTCTGCTATAACTTCGTTATCGAATTTGGAATCAGAATCTGTAGTTATTTTAATTGGTGTTCCGAGAACTGAGAAGAGTTGCAATAAAGCTTCTGCCATATGGACGCTAGTTGCTGCCTGTAAGCGGATAGCTTATGCATACTTTGTAAAATTGTCTATAATGGTTAAGAAGGTTACGCCTCAACTACTGTATAAATCCATATAATATATAAATGTTCCATTTAGGTTTGTACGGGGTGTTAGTTAATGCTAATGGTAATTCTAAGGGATGACGTTCGTATTTCGCTTTAAGACATGTATCGCATTTATTAATATTTTTTTGAACTTATAAAAGCATGTTGGGCCAATGATAATTTCTATGCACTTATTTGTTTACATGTTTCTTGTATGCCTCTATGTTTGGTTTTGCCTTCATGATATTTTTTAATTAATTCTAACTGTTCACTCTGATTCTCTATGCGTGTGACTCTACTTAAGGTGACGCCGCGTTAAAGTAAAAAACCGTGTTGGATATGTTTTAGATTGCTCGCTCTCTATAAGAGGCCGGCCCGGCATCTCATAGAAAACAAGAAATGGAACAGCAAGAAATAGACATTATCCAAGTTAATGGTCTGTGATCTGTATATATAATGAACTTCCTACCATAAAGATATGGCCTAAAGTATTTGGTTGCCCAAATTATACTTAAAAGTTCCTTTTCTATTGTGGAGTATTTTCTTTTTGTATCTGAAAGTGTTCGTGAAGCGAATGCTACGGGTCTATCTGAGCCTACGGCGTCTTGGGACAGGACGGCGCCTAGTGTAACATCTGATGCGTCTGTAGTTACAGGTCAGTTAACAAGAGCTGGCACGATCAACACATTTAAACATTGCGCTTGTGTAGTGTTTGTAAATAAGCGCGTGGCGAGACGTCGTACTGCATACGCATCATTAAAAGTCTGCCCGTCTCTCTCGCGCGCGGTCTATCTTATGAGCGTGAAGGGGACAGTTATTGTTTTTCTTATGCTACTGTTTATAAATACAGCGTGATGTTACAAGTCGGTAACGTGTGATCGGCGCGCGGCCAGCGTTCGGAACCGTACGATAATTATCGTACACATATTATTATCGTACCCAGATTATACGATAATTTTTATCATGATGCAAACATATTATATTTCTAAACATACTGTATAGTGAAATTGCATAAGTGTGACCACTGTGAACGTGCCAGCTTTAGTTAACTGATCTATTATATAAATTGCTGATTAAAATCGACGTATTGCAAAATGGGTGCATTAATTAATAACTGTTTTCATTTTTCAAATGACTCTAAGAATTCCTTATTATGTAAAACTTTAGCATTTTTCTTTAAACAAACTGTCAATGGTTTAGTAAACTTGGCAAATTCTGTATAAATTTACGATATGAATCAACAAGTCCAAGGAAATATTTAATTTCCTTTTGGATTTTCGGCGGGGGAAATTTCTTAATTGCTTCTATTTTCTCGTCATTGGGCTTAATTCCTTCATCGGTCAATGTGTGTCCGAAGAATTTAAATGTCTTTTGCAAAAACTCTGACTTGTCGAACTGGATTTTTAAATTATGTTTTTTAAACCTTTTGAAAACCTCTTCGGAGGTTTTAATATGTTCCTGAAGGAAAGTGCTATAAACCATAACATAATCGATGTACATCCTAACATTAGGTATTCCTCTTAGAACGGAATCCATTAAGCTCTGAAAAGTACTTGGTGCATTCTTTAAACCAAATGGCATTCTTAAAAAATCATAGTGGCCTCTTTCTGTGGAAAAAGCTGTTTTTCTATATTTCCATGCATTTCCACTTGATGGTACCCTGAAACTAAGTCGATCGTTGTGAAGTAATGAGCTCTGCCAAGTCTGTCTAGGACATCATTTAATGTTTGGTAAGGGGTATTTACAATCTATAGTTTTCTCGTTAAGACGGTGGTAGTCGATTACTAAACGCCATTTCACTTTGCCTGTTATATCGGGTTTTTTGCTGACTATGTGTACTGGACAATACCAGAGAGAATTACTTTCTCTAATTATATTTTGTTTTAATAAATTCTGAACTTGATTATTTATTTCTTGCCTTTGTTGCGGAGCCTGTCCATAGTTTTTAACATATATGGGGTTTTCATCTGTTAATCTAAGCTTATGTTTTATGTCGTATGTAAAATATGTTAACGGAATTTTTTCACTGTAAAAAATATCTCGGTACAGATAACATATTTTTTCTATTGCACGTTTTTCCTCGCTATACATATGGTTAGTTCTAAGGCGCTGTAAATTTTCCTTAAAGATTTTATCCGTTGTACCATCGAGGATATTGATTTCTAGGCAGTTGACAGACCGACGTCATTTGGTCAGATCATGTCAATTCAATGTTAATTATTGTCATCTGTCGGCTGGGTTCCCCCATCTACCTAGGAATCAATTTCTCTGATAGTACAATTTCTAAAATAATAAAAATTATGTGTGTTATCAAAATATTGTGTATCATGATCTATCGGAGTTAACTTCAACAAGTTAAGTTCAACATTTTTAATTAAAATATTTTTGTTACTTTTGTTTTTAACTGAAGTGAAATATTTGTCATTAATTATTAAAGCTATTGCTGGTTATATTTCTAAGGTCTGGCTACAGTATTCATCAGCTATATGCTCGTCATCTGTATAGTTACATAAAAATTGAACAATGTGTTCGTATTGGGGGCTGGGGCTGAATTTTAATTTTTTTTTTGTTTTGTCATCGATTGAAAAATCTTGGGCGGATTGAAAACTAAGTTTTTCCTGTTTAATTGTATTAAAATTTTGTTTCTTATAATATGTAGGTTGCTGATTAATGGATGGCTTTACGAAGTTTTGTCTTGCGTTTCTATATTTAGCATATTTTAGGTCTTCGATTTTTACAATTGCAATGACTTCTTCTAACTTTTAAATTTTCTGAGTTCGAATCATAATTGAAATCATTGGATTTATTTGGTCTAATAGAACGCTGATTGCTAGTTTTTTATAATATTCTGTACTTTGTGACCCGCAGTTTATAAGGTTACATGTTAATTCCCTAATTTTATCTGTGAGTGTTTCTATATTATCCCTGTTTTTATTTAGTTTAATGAAGTCTCCCATGTCAAGGATTTCAATTCTTTGCCAATCTTTACCATCATATTGCACCCGTCAGTGATTTCTCCAACAATATCTTTTTCTAAAGATATTCCGTAGAATTCCAGTTTCTCTTTTATTTGTTGAATACACTTTGAAGCTGGCAGTGATCGTTGAACCCTTATGAGACCCAAGTTTTTGAATTTGTTGGGGCCACTCAAAGATGGTGAATACAGGTTTAAGCCCAAATATCTCCGATTTTGGTTTGACGTCCACTTGTCAAATGAAATACAGAACTTAACTTTTTCAGTCAGAAGTTTTTTCTTTTTTTCTGAGATCCTTCTTCTTTTCATCACAATGTTTGACAACCATCTCTCTAATTGTGGTAGCTGACTTTGGGATTTTGTGTCCTGCCTTTCCAAAAACCTGTCTTATATCTTATATCTTGAGATTTTTCCAATGTACGGAATGGAACACCGTCCAAAGCAATCATTCGGGATACTCTAGTCTCGGTAGAAGGGTTTTCGTCTGATTCGAAGTAGGTACTCAGATAGTTTTGTTTTTTTCTCGCAGATGGAATCTCTGAATTTTCGCTTTGTGTGTTATCTGTCGGGCGTCTGGTCGTGGTTGAAGCAGACGAAGCATCTTTATCGATATCCAAATTGACTGACGTGTTATGAACTCTTTTGATATGTTTGTGCAAGGAACCTGTAGATCCTCCCTCGCATTTTAGGATTTTATTGCAAGTCATGCATTTGGCACTTTTTTTATCTTTCGCGCGTAAGAAATGGCGCCAAATTGATGACTTAACCACTCAAACGTCCATGTCTGACAGCTGCCAACCCCTTGAACGTCCACGCGCGCGCTGACTTAATAATGCGGTCAAGCGCCAGATACCGTCATCGATATAAAGCCTATTTTTTACTAAACTACTTATGACAAATTAAAAAATACCTGTATAAAGCTGATATTTTAAGGAATCAAAATATGTGAAAAGTAAATTATAACTGTTGTCGTAAATAGTAAAAAAAATATGGAACTTTACTACAGAGGTAAAAATTGCGTAAAATATTAAATAATTACACGTTTTTACGTAATATTTCGTAACATACCTCAATACTATTTACATATTAATAAACTAGATTATATAAGCTTTTTTTTTGATACCAATATTTAATAGTACTTAAGTCCCTCCCTCTGAGTACAGAGGGATGAGTGTATTACAATAAAGGAAAACAAATTACCCATTCCTGCGTGAATTTGATATCGCCGCTGAAGACGAAATCACAGCAAGATGGCCGACCATCTAAGGGTCGGTTCGCACATTTTTATTAGGATTAAGTATATATTATTTATTAATTTCCTAAAAAAAATAAATTTAAAAAGAATATAAAAAAATGTAAATCCTATGTAAATATGTAAAAAAAATAATCAAGGCCTTGTGATAAGCCTTGAAACAGCCTTCTATGCATAAATTCACGTCGCACTCCTCACACTTCCATATGGTCCTGGTCTTCTTTGGATACATCCAGCAACAGGTGTTTTTCGAACCCGTACGGATAGGGAAGTGGTTAGAGTCAATGGTCGGTCTGGCCTGCGTCTTGTGTCGCGTATTACGTCTAAGAAACGTCGTCATCACCTGTCCAGTCGTGTTAGACCTATTATTCAATCGTCGGAATTCAGTCGTCAAGTCAATTTGTCTATGTCTTCTGATCAGGTCTTCCGCCAATTGGGTACGAAACTGACGATGTGATATTTTTCGGTGAAAACTGGAAAATATCACAAAGCAGTTAAATATACCGACATTGTACAATCGGCGGAAAAGTTTCTTATACCAAACCCTATTTTTAAGTCGCTCTAAGGGTTGAGCTGATAAGAATTGGTCTTTCCTATCAACTCCTCCCATGCTCTTATTATAGTCAAGTACAATCTTTGGTTTGTAAGTCAGTCTGTTGTACTTGTCTTGAGTCCTGATTTGAAGATTATGGTATGTAGAGATCATACTAACTATGTTAGCGTCTCGCCATACCATAATAGCTAAATCGGAACAGTATGTAGCCACTACTTCACCTTGTCGAAGTTCAGGTTTTGTCAAAGTCTTGACGGTATCAGGAACGAATTCCCGATTCAGTCTAAGTGTCCCGTAACAGTCTGTCTTATATTTTTTCAAGCTCCGCAATAATAATGGACTATTATAAAAATCGTCCATTATTACAGTGTGCCCACGGTGAAGTAGTGGCTCGATTAAGTCGTAAACGATTGTCGCAGTAGCGGTAATGGGACGGTCTCCGTGATCACCACTCCTCAATGTGTCATTATTAGGTCTGTCATTAGTCGCATCTTCGTCAAGTCTGTCAAAAGCCTCCTCGACTGGTCTGTCATTTGTCTCTGTATTATGTACGTCGGTGTCATCAGTAGTCGAGGTCGGTTTGTCTTTTCCAGCATATACGAAAAACTTCCAGAGATAGCCAGTAGATGATTCACATAGTTCATAGGTTTTTACACCTACTTGTGCGGCCTTTGATGAAATTTGGGCAAAATTTAATCGCCCATGCCACTTCAAAAGCGATTCATCTATAGCTATCTCTTGTGAAGGCATGTATAGGCTGGAAAATTTGTTGTTGAAGTAGTCAAGTACTGGTCGTATTTTACTCAGTCTAGTCTTGTCCTTGCAAGTCTGGCTGTCTACAAAGTGGAGAAAAGTCTTGAGTAATAAAAATCTGTTATACGACATAATTTTAGCGAAGTAGGGCATAGTACCAAAACCGTTGAAGTTGAAGTACGCCTCTTTCTCCGGTAAGGGGTATAAACCATGTAAAATTATGATCGCTAAGAAAGTCGTCATTTCGTCCCTATTTGTAAGAGACCAACGGTTAAATCGAGAATGCGGAGTTACTTTGTTTTGCTCTCGCAGCAAAGCAATCTTTTGTTCTGCGTACCTGTTGGTCTCCGTACAAAGTAGGTCGATAAAAGTCACGTCGAACATCATATCAAATATGTCGATAGCTCGAGTCTGGTCTGTCACATTAAAAGTAGGCCCTGATGCACCAGTGAATTTTTCCCGTTGTCCCAAAAAAGCTGTCCTGTCCTTACTCCAAGCGAAAGTGTAACAGTCGTCGGGCACAATGTTACGAATTGCAAGGTCATTCATAGCATCTTCCCTCTGTAACACTTCCGCTTGGAATGGTGTCAAGTCACTGTCACATGCGGGTTCAGTCCCAGCATTACGCTCTTGTACAGTCGGGAGGAGATAGTCGTTGTCATCAATAATGTCGTCATCGCTGTCACAAACATCGTCAGTCAGTCGCAACCACTCATCCATAACGGATTCAAAATTTTTGTCGCCAACACTTAAAAAGAATGAAATAAATATTTTAAGATAATAATACATATATACAAGACCCGTTTCTGTAAATTATATAATATTATTATATTACCAATTACTGAAGGTAGCCCTGTAATAGGTAGTGAAGTAGATGAAATGGACACTTCTGCACCAACATTTGGAGAAAAAAGTGAAACAGCAAATTCAAATTAAAAAACCATGAACAATTGTTTTGCTGCATGCATGCAAAACAATTGTTCATGGCGGTGAGTCAATACTTTTAATACTATTTTAGTTTCACATATATTGTTAAACTTACAGGACCGACATGTATTTTTATAAAGGGCTTAATTTTTTTTATTAATTTATATACAATGTTATTTTCCATCTTTTTTTGAAAAGGTGAGTAAAAGGTGGACCCGTGCGAGTTTCTTACTAGTATCGTCTCGCCGGGTTAGTTCCTAAACTAGCATCATCACGCAGATTCCTCATTCGTAATTTTGACATTCAAAAAGTGTTTTGAAAATACCTGTTTTGAAATAAATGGTTGAATTTTGAATTAAATAAATATGAAAACAAAAAAAATATTCAGATTCCGAAGAAGAGCTGATAAAACATCGTTTTTTTTTTATTGGTCTCCTTAAAACGTTTTCTAAATTAAGACTAGTCGACAATCGACTAGGGGAGCTGTACGGCGAGTTTGGTACTGTATCGGCCTCATCCGTACCTATATCGCCACCTGGCCACTCTCTGTCATCTGTAACTAAAACGCTTGTAAGCAAACTCATTTACAGTCTTATTATGTCAACAACCATACCATCATTATTTACCTTCAAATGATATTTCTGCAGGGCAGGGTTCTGTAACAAACAAAGTAAGATGTAGCATACACTAAAATAAAAGATACTCGAAGGAGAAAATACTAAGAATATAATATGATACTGCTAATGATGATAGTAATACCTATAATAAACTAACTAACCAGCAGAACGAGACACACCCGATGTTGAGGGCTCAGGTTCTCTGGGAAGAAGGTCTGTAACAGTAACAAGTTATGTTGTAACATATATTGCACGGCAAAGTTCTTATAAAACGAGTCTTTGAAAATAACAATCTTACAGAAAGAACAGGACGGCCCAGAAGTAGAGGCCTCTACTCCGGAAGGCATTCCAGAGGTCGATGCCACGACAGTTGGTTCTTTAGGGTTAAATTATGTAAAAAAACAAGTAAAGATATAGAATAAATAAAACAATAAAGTAACTACTTATTCATTCTAAACCATCTTACCGATACTAATAAAACACACTTTTTCTCGTAAGTTTAACGTCGGTGTACCGACGTTAAACTTACACCTGATGATGAATAATTTCGAAACCGGTCGTGTAATTTGTTAAAAAGTTATATTATATCTTAATATAGTGGATAAAGTGCAAGAAAAAGTGTGTTTTATTAGTGTTCAACATGAATTTCCACCAAGAACCGTCAGTACAATCAATTACATATCTTACCGATAAGCTGTTCAGGAGATGGACTGACCATAACGCAGGGCTGCCGTTCTGGAGAAATCTTCCTGAAAATAAATAAACAACTAAAAATCATGCAATCATGTGCACTTGCATGTTCTTAAAAATAAAATAATTTAACGTTACTGCAAAGAATTATAAAGTAAGTGAATTGTAAAATCGCTTTCCGTTATTTGTAAGAACCAAAAACTAGAAGGAAATGTTTACTTGGTTTGCCGTTTGCGTGGTGGTGTATCGGGCAGAAGCATCCGTTCCAGATGAGCTTCCCGCTTTCTACAGAGCAACTCTTGGCGAGTAGCCTTTGGTAGCGCCGCGATTCGTCGCTGCGTTATCTGTCTCTCTACCCTGATCTGGTGTTATCTGTTGAGTATGACCAAAAGACACGTACACTTGTACGCTCCCTCGCCCACGCCCTCGGCCACGCACTCTCCCGCGACCGCGTCCACCTCCTCGTCCTCCTGAATTTTCATCTCCACCTAAATTTTGACTCGCAGACCTAAAATGCAATCGTGACTTAGATTTTGATCTCGGTTACACTTAGTTAGAACAGTCAGAAGCTGAAGCTTTGAACACATGAAAAAAAACCACACCTATAAAAAAACAAGCAGCCGAACATAGAACCTTCTCCTTAATTCCTATTTATCCATAATAAAAACCTACAGAAAACCTGTTCTGTAAAAAAATTTACAGAACAATAGAGACCGGAAGTGGAAGTGTAACAATTAACCTTAATTAATTTTAATTTAATTAAATTTAATTGATGTTACCATAAACAATTTATTTTTTAACAATCCAACTTTAAAAAAAAGTTTTAAAGTTGGATAAATAGGAATTATTTTCTTTAACTCCTTAACCACATTATTAAATAATAGGTACATACTTATAATAATATGATATTAACAGATTGTAGGTATTAAACCTACAATCGGTTAATAGCATAACTTTTTGCATATAAAATAAACAAATATATCAATGTATTAATTATACATATATGACATGCTTGCATAAAAATCCAATACAGCATCGAAAAAATCATTTTATCCACAAGCACAATTTCCCGTTTGTATGTACCCTTATTTCAATACTTATCGTAAACGTTACGGGCGGCTATGGTCGCCCATGTCTAAATCCTGAGAATTGAATGATAAAAATATGTAATCCTTTCTTGTTTTGCTATATTTATTTCACTTAAATACACACATATAATAATGATGACCAATTTTTTCAATTACAAGAAGTATTTTACTACATTAAACAATATATCATACAAAAACGTAACGAAAAACCGACAAACAACGGCAAAGTTTTTGCTTGTCGATTTTAACTCATTAATAAGCATCTTATTAGATTGTGGATGCTTATAATTTGTAGATATTCTAAAATAATGATTCTTCAGGATTATTTCAATATATAACACCTAATATAATAGTATAACAAATACATTTTTACTTACATTTTAAAGACGGCACTCACAGACACTTCAAAACTTTTCAATGCACAAAACTCAAGTGTTTCTAAACAATTTTTTTCATAATGACAGTGTCGCCCGTTGTGCTGTTTTACCAACCCAACGACGGGTCATTTAATAAAGAACCATCTAGCGAAACACTTGTGTACCTCTTGAACACTACAACAGATAAAAACACGTTTGAGTGGAGCGAGTCATCTGGGCTGCTCTAGTCGCCTTAACGGTTGACGCCAAAAAGTTTTATGCCCGTTTTCACCAAAGACTCTTAAATTTAGGTGTCCCTTAGCGTAAACTTAAGGGCCACCTAGCGACGTTTTTGTTTTCACCATTGTTTAAGGGACCCCTAGCGAGCTAGGTGACCCTTTAAATTTAGGGGCTCAATTGTCCATCCCGTAAACGTTAGGTGGCCATTTTAGGTTAGTATTCTATTTACGAGCAAACTACAAAGACGTTAAAATGGATAGTGATAATGATTTTTTTGAAGCTTTAGACGCGATCGAAGATAAAGAATTAGTAAATAATCGAAGTTTATTTAGGCGTAATCGTATATATCGGGAAAGATCGAGAGATTTTACAAAATACGATAATATTGTTTTTTTCAAAAGATACCGATTATCAAAAGAAAGTGTGTTATTTATTTTGCGGAAAATAGAACATCTTTTAGAATTCCACAATGATAGGTAAGTTAATTTAATGTTATAAAATATAAGGCATGTAAGCACTTACTTTGAATAAATTATCTTTTTATACTTAACATCTAACCTAGGTATCTATTAACCCACTGCTTTTCCTTTACAGAAATAAACCCGTGCCGCCCATTAACCAATTATTGTGTGCTCTAAGATATTATGCAACGGGCAATCAATTATTGTCTGTTGCAGACTTGAATGGGATCAGTATTGCAACTTGCAGCAGAATTATAAGGAAGGTCTCTCAAGCAATAGGCTACTTGACCAATTTTTTTTCTTCATGCAAATCGCTTCTTAATCATTCATTTTCACAATTAAAACTAATATTTTAATATTTTACACAGTAGAAACCCATAAAAATGTTGATTGAAAATCATGCCTTTTAAATGGCGCCGAAAACACTGTCCGCCATAGTGTGACGTCATACGTTTTGTATTTTAAACTCTCTTTATTGAAAAAATTTTAATGTGCTAAATGTACGAGTCTAAAAGTGCCCAAAAATTATAAAATAATTAAATAAGAAATTAGAAATCATTTGTAATGTTGAAAACTTTTGGAGAAAAGTTTTGGCCATTTCATTTCCTGTCTACAATAAATGGAGATAATATATAAAACTGATGTTTTATTTGAATTATTTAAGAAAATATATTTTACAAATCTTTCTAGGCTTATTCTTAATATTTATGTACAAATAAACTTACATATAACGAGCGCGATGAATAAAAGATATTAAACTAGTATGAGGATGACGTCACATCCAAATCGGAAGTACCGCAAAAGCGTTTTCGTCAGTACAAATCCTATTTTCATAAAATCATATTTTCAAACCGACTTTATTTATCAATCATAAGCTTTTATTTGATGATAAGGGTGAAATACGATTTCCAAGGCCAAGTTCTACTAGAAATATGCATTAGTTTAATGAAATTGAATATAGGTCAAGTAGCCTATTGTAGGTTTACGATGCGAATTTATACGATTTCCGGATAGTGAAGAAGAGCAACAAATTGTTAAGGAGGAATTTTACAGGATAGCCCGGTTTCCTAATGTTTTAGGGTGTATAGACTGTACACATATAAAAATTCAATCACCAGGTATATAATATAAAATAATATTTAAGTAATTTCATCCGCCCATTCTTTCTTTCTACTTATTCCTACGGAATTGATATTTACAACAAATATATACATCTCTAGTATCATGTACCTAACTACCTAGTACCTACACCTATTTATTTATGTTATTTCAGGAGGAGATGATGCAGAACTTTTCAGGAATAGAAAAGGTTACATGTCTATTAATATGCAAACCATAAGTACTGCAAATTTATTAATAACCGATGTTGTAACACGATGGCCAGGATCAACTCATGATTCTTCAATTTACCAAAATAGCCAAAGATATGCAAAGTTTGAAGCCGGTGAATACAGAGGAAATTATTTATTGGGAGACAGTGGATATCCTCTAAAGGTAAAATAAAACCAATAATATACTTCAAATATTATGTTTAATTAACTATACTAACATTTCATAATTTTTATAATATTTTATAATTTACAAACATTTCATTTAACTATACATTTTCATCATCTTTCTTTCCTTGACCTTCATACAAATTTCTCAAAGAGAAGCCTTCACCTGGAACAAAATAAAATGTTTTAAATTAATTTACTTCTTACAGGGCCATCTTCTGACACCCTACTTAAATCCTGTAACTCGAGGACAACAGAAATACAACGAGGCTCATATAAAAACCAGAAATGTTGTAGAAAGGCAATATGGAGTCCTAAAAAGACGGTTTCCTGTACTGTACGGCTGTAGGAATAAGGTTGCAACTAGAAACTGCCATCAATGTAATGATAGCCTGTTCTGTTTTACACAATATATGTATATTGAGAAAAGAAGATGAACCCATAAATGATGGCTCAATTCCAAATTTAGAGGAGCTGATTAACAATGGACAAATTCCCAGGATACTAATTACTACTAGGGATCCAACCTATGGGTTCCAAAGAAATCAAATCACTCAATATTTTGATAGCCTATAAAATATGTATATATAAATTAAATACAATTTTGTTTATTTGCATATATTATTAAATAAATAAATACTTACTCTTAATCTGATTTAAAACTGCAGTTTTAATCTCAACTTCCTTAGCTGCTGCTTGCAGCTGTAAATCATATAACTTTCTTTTAAAGTCCAACTCTTCACGTAGAAGTTGTTCTTTCAAGTCTTCTATAGTCTCCTTTTTCTTGTATACTTTATTTATACTTGATGAAACTGAAGCTGAAGCTTCAGTCCGCTCGTTTAATGTCGAAATATATGGTCGTCTGCGAGACCAAAATGGGGTTTTATTTTTTATTATTTTTGGAGATTCTTGAGTGCTCTGAAAAAGATAAATAAACTATTAATTTACACAGCAATAATTAAAAGTATGTTATATAATTCTTTAAATAAACAGTTACTTCAATATGTGATTCATCCATAAATGGGATGATTTTTATTGACTCATCATTTATTTTTGATAAGTCCACCTGGCTCGGAGCCCGTAGTGGGGTTTCAATTAGTTTTATTGGAGCCTGAAGATCAGCCAATACCTATAATAAAAAATATATTTTAATTATTGAATGAGCTTCCATAAAAATGTATAATTAATGTGAAAAACAACAACTTACCTCAATTTCTTCACCTTGTCCCATAGAGTTTCCATCTCCGTTGATGCTGTTTGGCAATATTTGTGCTACTCTAGGAAGATAATCTGCTACGACTGCGATCTCTGCATCACTGTCAGGCACTCCTAGTATTCCTGAGCAGCCACGGCCAAGGATAGAACAAACTTGTTCTAGCAGAGGGTCATATTTTACTACCAAGGGTCCGCCTCCAGTTTGAGTGTTACTGTTTCTTATTTTAGAAAAATACAGCTTACTCTCACTTTTTAATTTCTCCCACAGTTTAACTAGTGATTCTTTATTCCTGAAACAGTAAAAAATTAATTTAAAGATGTTTTTCTTCAGTGATACCTACCTAATTATTAATAAGTAATAATCCAATTTATGCATCTACAGTTATACATAATATTGTAGCATAATCTTGCTAAATAATTTTAGAATGTTTGTTCTTACCTATATGTGCTTGATGAGGAGTTGAACGAGTGTGTGATAGCATTCCAAGCATCGTTTTTTGACTCATTAGTTGTACCGTCAGTCTTCTTATTCAAAATAGTTTCTTTGTGTAACAACAATAACTTTATTAGTTTGTCTTTGTCTTCTAGTGAAAAATTTTGCCCACGTTTTCTCTTTTCAGCCATGGTCGACTAAATAAACAAATTTACTACCAACAAAATACCGAAATTATACACGAAAATGTAACCTCAAACGAATACGGAATAAATGCGGAATAGCGCGCGAAATGTCCTGACTGCCGGTCAAAAATGACATTTGTTTTTTTTTATGCAATGACATACTCATCATTCAGCCAAACACAATTATTTTTTTAGCATTTTTGTTAAAAAATCTCATAAAACTTATTACAGACATTAAAGTTTTTTATAATAACCTAAAAAACAATGTAAATGTATTTTATTTCTGCTAAATACCTTACAAAAACATAAATACTAATAAGTTATCGATAACTGCTCGATAAATGGCCTCGCACTAAACGTCACCTAATAAAGTGACCTGGGTGACCCTTACGACCGTGAAACGAAATTTGGGATAGGGGATGATTTTAGGTAGCCCTTATGCTAAGGGATACTTAGTAAAGATATGGCTTAGGTGCTGTTGGTGAAAACGGGCATTAGGTGACTATAGTCGCCCGGACGTTTGAGTGGTTATCAACCAATTGTTCTTCGTATTCCATTTTACCTTGAACAAATAAACAATCAGGTTACAAACATTGCATGACTCATCCCACAAGACTTGACGAGAAATTGAACCATGTATACGCGTCTTTACGAGTTCTACCTACTTATTTAAGGACATATAACATTTATTGCACAACTGTACTTAAAGCACTACATACCTTTTATATTCAATTATTTTTAATCTTACACGTATAACCAAAATTATAGCTTATTTTGAGCGAAAACAAACAGATACTTGTTTGTTAGCAGAACAGAATGTTATTAGGTTATGATTTTAAGATTTAAATAACAAAGCTATCACTTATTTGTATGCTCGTTTTAAACTTAGTACAGTAATGCAGCTAAACTACAGAACACACGTTAATTACCCACTCATAAGCTTCCAATCCATAACCAAAGTTTTAAGCAAATCCTTAGTTTATTGTATAAATAACCTAAATATATCAAATCAATGAAGGCACTTACGTTTCAAGTTGAAATATTTCCAAGTCTCACTTAAATGTCCGAAGTTATAATTGAAATCCACGCTAAACCAAACTAGCAATCACTTCAAAGTTAAAAATCGTACTGCGTCACTTGCTCACTGTCGAGATGTCGAAACAAAATTTTAAATGACCACGGACCATAGATAAAGTATTATAGTACAGATAAATACACGCGCGGCGCGCGGAGATGGCGCGTAGGGTGACCATATTTAAATTACAGATCCTGCCTTACTTTGGTCAAAAAAACTGCCAAATCCCGCCAAAGCCTGTACTAAAACATGCCCAAATACTGCCAACTTTTTTAACTGTGTTGTTTTAAAGTAAGAAAAGTAAAAATCAAGTAAAAATACACATATTTATTGCAATTTTTTTATTAGATTAAACCATTGAGATAAGACTGTAGGAGAGAGCCTTATATCGGTGTATATGAGTGAAAAGCGTGTCAAGTTAGGTCCGACCTGCTTGGTCACAACAAAGGAGTCGGTCTGCATATTTCATGTAATAAAAGTGTTAATAAAGGTTTTAAGTGAACATTTTATGCTAGATTTTGTTGAGTTTTGTGGTTCCGCTAAATAATAAACCATAAGAACGTCCAAAGAATGCCTCAAACACGTGGATTTGATATTAAATATGTTAGTTTTGAACGACGTTTTTTGGGCTTTTCAATCGGTATTTTTGTAAGCAAAAAGATTTTCAAGTTTAACAATCCCTTCATGCTATAACATAAGGCATTAGTGCTAAAAGTCACATCAAGTAATAATTTGGCTACAAAAATTGCATAGCTTTTTACGTGTGTTTAGGGATGAATATTACTTGAACTATAGTTTATCGATACCATGAACTAAATGACTTTCTTTTCTGGATTATAATGTGCTTCGAAATGATCGACAAATAGAAATATTCAAGAAAATACACGCACACTACTTGTATGAAAATAAGCACAAAATGGCCACGCGATGATAGACTAAGACTCTATCAGCTATATACTATAATATAATACTTAATTATAGTATATAGTTTGGAATACCTTTCGAGGTAGAGCATATCTCTGGATGGGAGTATATTCCGATTTCTGATGCGGTTGCAAAGCGAGGCAGAAAACCATTTTTTGTCTCATCTCTTGACAACTTCTATACTTTCTTTTTCGGTACAGCTATGACGGGCATCAGCTGTCGGAGTATCCCTAGCAACGCGGCTACGTTCGTTTGTTCTTCACCAACTGTTTAAGAAACACATAGACTATTAATTTGGCTAGTCGATTGGTACAAAGTTAGCAGATAGAGATTGAATCGCTGATTGTAGGCTAGGTAACTGATTAACTATTTATCTACAAAATATGAAATCTCAGGTGTGTCGGTTTTCTCACGTTGTCTTCCTGCCCTGACATATAAGTGGGATATGATTTTGTAGAACCTAACCTTCATGAGTGATTCTGCCTGTATGGTGATAATAAAAATATAGTTTATTGCCTGGAGCTAATTCCAACAAATCCAGCGTTGATTGTTCTACTTTGTTGGATTCTGCCCTTTCAGCAAGCAATCTTAGCAGCTTTTGTTTAATTATGGGAAAGTTTTCTTCGAATTCGCGGTTTGCTTTTGGGTACACGACCTCAAAATCAGTAGTGAGCTGTGAAATAGTAGTAGTAAATTGATTGCATTCTCCTGAAACGTCCTGTTTAGTATGGTAATGGATTGTAATATCACATGCGTGTATGTTCTCTTGAAGTTTTTTGAATCGTTTGCAAGTCTAGGTACTGCTAATTTCAACATTGTTGTAAAACGGATCAGAATTCAAATATAGTTCAATATCTGGCAATGGGTTTAGGCCCATGAGAATCATTATAGCAAGAAATGCCTTAACTTCATTTACATTAGTGTCTTTCCAAAATTTGCTCCGCTTTACTGCTGTATATTTATTTGTATACAATACAATCATTTCAAATTCATCAAAAACAAATCAAATTCATCGAAATCATCATTTATTTTGGAAATATGTTATTGAAATAATGAATAGGAGTACTTCTATGATCATACTAGACGTTCCGCTTAAATTAGATATTTCACAGACGAATTAGTCCCCAAAAAATAGCCTACGATCTTTTACGTGGTCTATTTCTTATCTGACCCAAATAACAGAAAAATTGCTCTAGTAGTTCGTGAGATAAGCCCTTTCAAATAATTTCCCCGTTTTTTCGATATTTTCCTCTATTTCTTCGCTCCTATTACTCGTAGCCTGATAAAATATAGTTCATACCTTCGAGACGAGCGTCTATGCCAGTTGCAGATGTACTCAAAAAATCACGGCGGGGTCGCCAGTATGGATAAGATAGGATGCTAGTAGGTATGTGATGAGGGTGATCAATGCACTATCAGCTGAGGTCCGTAAATGAAAATCCAGACTTACTGATTAGGGTGGAGCGATTTTGTATAAAGAATTTTTTTTTCATTTTTTTAAATGGCATAGCAATAGAAAGTTGCCTTATGATGAGTAAATTCTGCATACAAAATATATTCACTTTACTGTACCATCACAGCCACCTTTTCTACCATCAAAATAATTTCTGCGTATACTTTTATAATTGCGATCTGCATCGTGTGTGCTGATCTGTTTTTCATTATTTCTCATCGCATTTTTAACGATCAATGACAGCATTAGAATAATTTGATGTAATAATACCAAAGAACAAGGATTGGAAGATTCTATCCTCTGTTTACGAATAATACCAACAATCAATATCTTATAATACAGATAAAGCTATAATAGCAGCTGCTCTGTCAGAGACTCAGGTACGATCGCATACGAGAGCTAATGATGGGAAATTGAATTTCTTTTCCTTGGATGGCTGAGCAGCTACTTATTATGGCAATTGATTAGCTTGTAGAAGCTACAAGAAGAAGCTACAATTGTTTAATTGTAAATATACCCCTTTTTTTGGGAAGCGACGCTTTTCGCCAGATAATATGTAAAATTTCCGTAGCCAGTCTTTGGGATTCATCACGAACTGTCGGCTCTTTTGTTGTTCTGTCAAGCTTTGATTCATATTTATGTGATATTAATTAATAAATAAGTAATTTTTATAACAGAATTGATAGTTGAGATTTGAGACACTGGTAACTTCTCTGATAAACCAAAAACGGCACAACATGTCTCTTTTCGTGTTTTGACGACATATTTTGACTGTAATAAAGAGAAATACTAGGTATAAATTATATCGCAAATAGTATTTTATCCACAATCAGTGAACTGGAAATTAAAAATATTACTTACAGGAGTTTATTTTCTTGTGGGTAGTGCTTAGAATCACTGTTTGTCACAAGCAGACTTACATTAATAGCGCGCACTTTATGGCGTTCGAATAACGATTGAAAAGTGCAATTAAATCACCTCTCCTGCCTCAATCTCCCCATTTATCTACGCAATATTCAAGCTTAAACAGTTACGAATGTAACGGAATACACATAACATAATTCAGCGTTAATTTAGCAATATTAGAAGTTGGTGGTTTTCGACAAAGTTTTTCGAATTTCTTTAAAGTTCATGACGTTGGTGGCACCTCTAAATTTATTATGATTTAAATAAAATTTTGTACGTATATTTGTGAACAGTAACAACAACTTTTTATAGGTATGCCGAAACGAATATCAAAAAAAAAATTTTTTCGCTCCACCTTATTACTGATCCATCACACTACATTGTCCAAGCACATACACTAGGCACATACACTAGGCACATACACAGGATATTTTTCCTATTGCACTTTTTGCTACTCTAGTTGTTAACTTTGATCCCATTTGATCAGCTGCATCAAAAAAATTTTATCGTAAAACTTCTACGCTCTTAACAGGATTAGGGTCGTCATACATCAGACTCTTCATATGTCCCCATACATAATAATTCATGGGGGTTAAGCCGGGACTCCTGGCTGGCCATGGTGTTGGTCCACCTATTTCAATCCATTGGTTGGGTCGGGGTCGTACGTTGTGTCCAGTAATTGTCAGACTGATCTCCGTTAATTTATTAGTTATTTAAAATTTAAATTTAGTTATTTAAAAATAACGTTGGAACCACATATTTTGGATTATTTTCTCCGGTAAATCCTGCAGCAGACGTGGTAATTCTTCTATTAAAAAGTTTTCATAAATTTCTCAATTTAAAATGTAAATCATATGTAAATCATTTAAATGGCTAAAATTATACTTATCTACACATTTAAACTGAATCGTATTTGGAATCCCTTATTATTTTCTTTTTTGGATTTCCTTGTTTTTTTGAGGCCACATAATAGACATCGTGGTAATATGTAACGCCATTCTTATGAAATTTGGACTTCCCAGTCCACAAGATACGTCACAAGGATGTTGGGTCTCCCAAATCAGCATTTTATCTGCAGAAATCTAATATTATGTATGGGTATTAGTGGTATAGATATAATATAGCAGTACTAAGTGCTAATGCTAGCGGAGGTGGTGTAGCAGCAACAGGCTGAGTTATCTGTGTAAAATTAAATTTTATTGTAAATAAAATATAAATACATGTGAAATTTTTATATTATGTTAATTAATATAAGTTGTTAAAATCCTGTGATTGCCCAGCCTTTTCAGCAGGCAGCCCTGTCGCACATTGCACCCCAACCAGTTGTAAGACCCTCTGCTCCAGATCGGTGAGCTTTGCGAAAGCAGCAGAACCACCACCAGTTCCTATAGCCGCCTTATGATGCCGAGCAGCTTTTTTTTTGGTGCTATTTTTGAAATCACTCCACACCTTGACAAGCAGTAATAAATTATATAAATGAAATATAGTGTAAAGTACTCAAACCTTTACAATACTTTGCAAACAGAGATGTCAAACCTTCTTCCACCTATTAACAGTTTTTGTTGCACCACTCCCATCGCATTCAGTAGATTTGCCAACTATTCCCAATTTTGCATGTGTCTAAACCTGCCACTCGCTTCCGATGTTGGCTTTGTGATATTCCCATGTCTGTAAAGTCCAAAAATTTTCAATTTAAACCGCGAGCTTGCCGCCCGCTTTCTACATCTATAGTATATTCACTGGTATGGTTAACATAATAGGTAATTGTATTTTTTTAAACTTACTCCTCCATAAACGAAACCATCAACTCGAATTGAGAACAACTTGTCCTCATATTTGAAGTGTAAAATTATAGTTTACAGTTTAAAACACGAAAGTTACATAAAATGTCTAAAACGTAAACAAGAATCAAGATATTTTGTTTGGTAACCCATACATTTTAAATACACAATTGGTTTGGTTTACTTCTCTCATAAAATAAACGCTACTAAAATAAGCTGGTTAATAATTTGACGTTTCAATACTACCAACACTACGAAACGAATGCTCGTCACTCACGATGAGCAACGCAGATCGAGTGGTTTGGCTCGATCGCTCACACTCGCCTAATCTTGACAGTAAATGATGACGACGAACAAGACAATGAAATAGTGCAACGATTTAGATTGAATCTAACAACTACAAATAATGTCGTTGCCTGAGATCTTGGATCCGAGTGCCGAGTGCGAGTTTGAAAAGATCGAATGATTTTACTTCGGTCTGTAGTTGTTAGATTCAATCTAAATCGTTGCACTATTTCATTATTTTGTTCGTCTTCATCATTTACTCGTGGGCGACCCAGGTCAGACCGTCGACTTGAAACAGAACCAGTTTCTCTAACTCGCCTGTAAACGCCATCAAACACTGGCATAGCGGATGTTGGGTTGTGGTTGTGTGTATTCACCTCGAGCTACGAGATCCGTAACACAATAATATTTATTTTTTTGTCACACAATTACAAGTTTATCGTTTTTACAGGTTTTTACGCTTAAACTTTAAAGTTAGGTTTTACAATAACATATCAGCATATTCCTCATTCAATAGGTCACTGTGGTGTAAAGAGTTGAGTAAAGGAAAAGGATGGGTTAAATGAGTACAGTCAGGTACATTACACGGTATTGATTTATATTTTCATGTGTCTTCTTTGATGTCATAATGTTATCCAGACGGTGGTATACATGGTGGTATATAGTAAATATGCTGGATACTGCCCAGAATGACTTCTTCTCCGTCTGGTCGCTCTATCGATGCCTTACTGCCTCAACCTCGTATCTGAAAAAAGGCTACATTTCACGAGACGAAAAAAACTGATAATCTTTTTTTTTTCTTAGTAATTGTACAAAACTAAATATTATGAGGTTATTTGATAGGTAACAGTGATATTGTAATAATATTGATTGCCTGATGATGGTAGTAGTACTTCCACTATCGATAAATTCCCCATCAGACAACAAGCTCGAGTTGTCAGAACCCATATTGATAATTTGTCTAGTTTCATCATCTAAACATGTTTTTCGCAATAGCGATACTTCTGCGGTGCTGGATTCTTGTTGGTTACGAGCTGTAAATACAAATAACCCTGATTCAGCATCTAAGGTACCAACTTTATCTTCTGAAATCCTGACTACTCCTCTAGCAGTACCCGAAGTGATTAAACTCAGACACTCAGTGAAATTTACTAGCGCCTCCTTCTTTGAAGTTGAAGACGGCTCACCGTTAGCAACGTTTTCGAGAAATTATTTCAGGTCGGCTGATTTTGTGATATGTCGTTATTCTTGCTCTTCTGGTTAGAGTCCGGGCGGTCTGGCTGCCGGTAGTCGTTGCGTTCATTAGTACGCATTTCATTTATCCAGGTGATGCTATTAATATAAGGAGCGCCTGATAAAAAGAATTGGCAATCTCTCGCTTCTGGCTCTTGTTGTAAAGGCCTGGCTTTAACAATTATTATTATTACTTTCGTAATTATTACTTTTTTGTTAAGCACTCCTTGCTCACTAAAATTATTTTAAAATCATTTAAAATCACTTAAAATCATTTAAAATCATTTTAGTACTTACACAGTATGTATACTAAAATTATTGTAAAATCTAGGATGATGACCTGGACAAAAAGGTTGCGCACTAATGAACGCAATGACTACCGGCAGCCAGACCTGAAATACTTTTTTTCAAACTTTTGCACTACCTCCCGTACCATAGACGATGCATCTCCAGACGGCTGTCCATACAATCAACAGGTGTCTCATTCTGAATAACTAGATTCTCCAGTCTCTTACCACGCGTTGATTGCATTGTGTGCTGTAAACAAAAATAGGACCCATTGGTTGACGTACAGAGGCATTAACAAAAATAATCAGAACTTCTCTTCAACACTTTAATAATATAATCCAACCGTTGTCTGAACATTTGTAAGTCCTTCTCAAGTAGAGGAGTCATCCTTTTCCTAGGGAAGATAAACATAGGTGGAATGTACCCTCCAGCACAGCTCATAGCACACAACAAGGTGATATTTTTTCCTCTCTCCCAACTGGTGATAGATCCTACTCTCTTCTGTCCTTTTGCAGCTAAAATTTTTCCCGGTGTTTGAACAGTTGAAATACCGGTTTCATCGCAATTGTAAATATTTTTTGGAACGAATCGGTGTTTTTCCATCAGCTGCCCAAGTAGCTCAAAGAACAGACTTACCTCTGTTTTATTAAAGGCCGTGATTCTATTTATACTGGTCGCTTCCGGTTTTCTAATAGAAATGTTATTTCTAGTCATAAAAGCATGCAACCAATCCCGTCTAGCCATTTTTGAAGCTTGATTAAAATTGTGCTTCAAATTTAATTTTTCAGCATATTCGAAAGCGACTTTTCTGATTTGAATTGCAGTGCAACCATAGAAAATATTTGCCATTTTCTTCACCAAGTTCACTAACTCGGCTTCTGCCTCAGGACTAAAGACAGTGAATGGTCCTAGATGTGGTCCTTTGGTAGAACCTTTTTTTATCCTCTTCTGAAGGCTTGAAAAAGGGATTCCCATTACTTTAGCAGCATTTCTTATAGAAGAACCGCCATCAACGAGCTGTATAGCTTTATCTAGGGTATCAGAAGACCAGGAAGCCTTTTCAGTTGACCTGACGCGTACTTTCGGCATCTAGAAAGAAATAATAAAAACATAATTCAACAGTAACGCAGTTGTGGGTAATGGTAACCACTTGCGGGTAATGGGAGTCATCTGACTCTCATTTCCCACAACTACACTATGACTAAAAAATTAAAATAAAGAAAAAACTTTAATACAGATAGTTCAACTCAGTTGTGCGCGCCGCCCTATGTGTGGGTAAACCTTGTACATATACAGTGACTTTGTGTGCGTGACAAGAGGTACAGTCGGGTACAAATACAAATAGAGTTATTTACGGGTTATATACGGGTTTTAAAAAAAAGAGTTATTTCGTAATTTAATGTTTATTTATTGAACATTATTCAGAATCGCTACTTGAAAAATCAAATGATGAATTTTCGGATTCGCTGCTCTCACCAAGGTTAATTATGAATTCTGACTCCATGTCAAAATTTCTATAGTATTCTTCTTCTTTCTTTTGTACATGTCGACAAGTATTACCCCACATCCCATCATCAATTTGACTTAAACGTTCATTTATGAGTTTCATTATTTCCGTCACATTTTGATCGACATTATGCGAAGCAATATAATTTTTTAAAATTCCCCACACATTTTCTATAGGGTTTAGTTCAGGATGATATGGTGGCAGTCGAAGAACTTTTATGCCATATGGCTGAAGTATGTCGTCAATCTTGTAACAGATATATTTTTCTTTATTTTTTTTAATCAAATCATACAGTTCGATTTTTTTCATATCTTGATTAAAAGCTATGTTTTTTTCTGTCAGCCATCTCACCATTTCTATTTTTTTGGAATTAGAATTTGGGGCTCTGTCATTTTGAACGTTATGGTATGAGGCATTGTCAAGCACAACCACAGAGTTAGGTGGAAGATTCGGTACTAGACGTTCTTTTAGCCACTTTTCATAGTTTTCTGCGTTCATGTTAGAGTGGTAATCACCAGAAACACTATTTGCTTTGTATGTCAATAGTGCGTTAGGTACGAAACCTTGTTCTGAATCAGCATGCACAATGATAATTCTTTGTCCTTTCGACAGGTTTCTCTTTAAAGGTGGTCCATCTTTGTTACCCCATCCTTTGTTTTGCACATGATTAGTTAAGATGTAGCTCTCATCTGTATATACGATACACCGATTTTCTTGACGGTATCTGAGTAAATTTTTTAGGTAGGAAAATCGTAGTTTTTGGATGTCATGCCGCTCTATAATAACACGTCTGTTATCCACAGTTTTTCGCCATTTGTATCCCAACTTTAACAAAGCTGTACGCAGAGTCGAAATACTTCCATCATAGTTAAGTTTATCTTGAAATATTCTTTTCAACTTTAGCAAGGTAGGTAACTCACGATGTTCTAAATGGTAATTTTGAATAGTGGAACGTATAACATCGACGTTAAAGTTGTCTAATTCTAACTTCTTTAAACGTTTTTTACGGTCTTTATGCGGAGATTTAAATTTAGAGTCAGATTCTTTTCCTTCAGCCAATATATTAGTAATTGTTCTCTCTGATACCCCCACTGCCATTGCTGTTCTTTTCCGTACGCTATTTAAATGTTCACTTAATTTCGATATTAAAATTGGACTTGCACTGCAAACTGGATCACTTACTAATTCCAATATATCTCTCGCATCTTTTTTCAGAAATTCGTATACCTTAGCAATGGTTCCTCGAGTCTAAAACAATAATACGTAAAAGTTAACAAGGACATATTTTTTAGTATATGGAATCATAATAAACATTAATTACATCCAAATTTAAAATAAAAAAATATTTACCTGACTCCTTAAACATTTTCTCCGTGTAGAACTAGACATTTTCGAAACGACTGTACCCGTAAGAAAAAGCGATAAGAACACGTGTTACTCGGACGACGACTGCCGCGTCACTGCCACACGAATGAAAGTTGTATATTTACAAGCCCACGCACATATAGGGCCGCGCGCACAACTGAGTTGAACTATCTGTACACTGATATAATCTGAACTGCACATGACAACTTGAAACGTCTAAGTAAATGTAAATGTCATAATCGCATACTGCAAGATTTTTGGCACTTACCTTCTAATTTGCATTTACGTAAAATTACATCAGCGGAGCGCAAAAACAAAACACGTTCGTTTCTCAGGGGCGCGTGGGCCGACTAGCGCGAGCCGTTCGTGGCTGCGCGGGGGCCCGAAGCTGAGGACGCTGTTTACGCGTCGGTCTCATGTAGTGTTTCGTGGTGGTGTGGGTGACTCCCATTGCCCGCTGACTCCCATTACCCTCTTTTACCCTAAATTGTAATATTCCCTTTATTAAACGTCTGATTGTATTACCAGAGGAGTTCCAGCGGGCAGTGCGCATCTGCACGGGTGTGGGCCAGTCTGCCCACTTGGTAGACACGGTGTTTGCGATTTTCGACGCGGACGGCGACGGTCGACTCAGCTACAAGGAGTTCATAGCCATCATGAAGGATCGCCTGCATAGGGGATTTAAGGTATTCATAACAACCATAATATCCTGTACCCAAAGGTTAATTTCCTGCTTCGATTTAAGAGCTCCCGCACAAAACTGCGATTTCGCATCGTAATTTCATTTTTATTATGAACTAGATGATGTCTGCAACTCCGTTGCGCCAAAAACTCGTTTATCGCGCGTGAACCGTACACTTTTCCGGGACAAAAAGTATCCTATGTCCTTTCCCGTGACGCAAAGTATCTCCATGCCAAATTTCAGCATTGGTTTAGTGGTTTGAGCATGTAGAGGTAACAGACAGACAGACACTCTTTCGCATTTATAATATTAGTATGGATTTTGTCGCAGATGCAAACTCGCAGTTATACCTATTGTGTGGGAGCCCAAATCACAAATTGCACGAGGTCGACTTTGTACCGGGTAATAATTTAGAAACAACATTAGTGGAATCAGTTTGTTTGTTCATAATATTAATCCTTCGATCGCGGATTCTTGGAAATTCTATTGTATTGTATTGTTGTCGCGATCAGCGGTGTTCTTATGGGGCTTGAAGGATTAAAGCCGAAATTGACGTAATCAAAGACGCGACGTTGTCCCAATAGAGAAAAAGAAATTTAGGTTAATCATATGATTTTATTAAATGGATTAATTATAAATTTATAATTGTATTTTTTGTACTAAAATTTGTTTTTTTTTTTCAGTCATACGCTAAGAACGAAGGCTGGGAAGCGTTCAAGACATGTGTAAAGCAGGAAATGAAGAGTGCTGTGTAACTTTAATCTCTAGTCATACTTGTTACTAGTCAACAACATAATTCAGGTTGCGTCTAGAATACCATAATAGGAGCCCAGCGTTGCGGGATCCTATAGTCACGCTCGTGTTTGATTTACATGTTTTTTGTAGATTATTATTAAGTGCAATTTATTTTTGTGTGCTAACATCGGTAAATTTTCTTCACTGATACCAATTTTGAATTGGATGTATAATTTTTTGTGAAAAAATGTACTTCTACGAGTTCCGATAACTCAAATATTCGATTTTTTAATGCACCAAAATATAGTCACTAGTATAAATTTACTATTCCTGGTTTTTTTCCAGTGGAATAAAAATATATGTTTAAGATCTCAGGTATCGAAATTTTATTGAATCAAATTCATGTAGTATTTAATAACTTATTTTACACTTAAATTGTTAAACACAAAATATGTAATGTGCACCTACCTATTGTATAAATTAATCGAATAATATACTAGTAAGATTTCTATTTTTTTCCCTATTTCCAAAAAGTCCACTAAACAACACTAAGGGTGTAAAGGTGTACACTAAGAGGCGTGGTTAAAGTTAAGGTTAAAGTTATGGTTATAGTTAAGGCTAACTTAGCTTTAACCTTAACTTTGACCACAGAAATTGACTGATGTCTGTTGCGTTTATTTTTAAAGCTACAGGTAATGGTATTGAGAGTATAAAAAATTGAATTATCCGTAAAAATCGACAGGAAAAATATAACACTATACTAAATTTTCACGAAAAAATTTAGATATGTTATGTATGAGCGGTTATGGTTAAATATGGCGTCGGACGCCATATTTAACGGTAACCAAAGATTTGACATTTTGCACTGTAGTAATTATAGCTAAAGTTATAGTAAAGTTATAGTTAAAATAAGTTGGTGCAACCCACCCTAACTATAAAAGATAAAATTTCATAAAATTATGTATTCTTTTTATTTTGTTACAGCCAACATTAACTTAACAAAGTTTTGATTATTTCAATACCTAATAAATAATTAACTAATTGTAGATTAAGTATTATTTATTTTACATGATATTATATATTATAACTTTTATTAAAATTGATGGTATTTTTTATTCTCACTACCTACCCACTACAAATGATTTAAAGTAAAGTTTAGTTTTCATAAAATGTGGACATCATACAAACATTAAAATGAGGAGATTGTTTTTTTATTACTTACAATAATTAGGGTCGTCTATGGGCCAGTCGCCCATATCCTTTGTTTGACTCATTTACATAATTTTGTCGCGTACCAAGATTACATTTTCTTTTAAAGAGGAGATTGTACGTTAACAAAAATGAGTTTTTGGTACAGCGAAATAAAATAATAAGGCGACCTACTCCTACGTATTCACGATCCCTACATTATTATACAATGTGTCCCGATACCAGTATCCGATCCTTTTAATGTTATAAAATATGGCATTTTTATCGACGAATTGGCTCTTATTTTTAACCGACTTCCAAAAAGGAGGAGGTTATACGTTCGGCTGTATATATTTTAACCTACTTCAAAAAGGAGGAGGTTCTATGTTTGGCTGTACTTATATATTTTATTTTTTTGTATATTCAACGATTAGTCCGTCGTTTGTTAACCGATTTACAAAATTCTTTCGTTGTTGTATAGGGTGTTATCCGAATTTGGTACCATATTCACAAAAGTGGTGATTTGATGATGGGATCTATGTGGAATTGAGGGGACTCCTTGAAATTTATATGGAAACATAATATAGACATAAATGTCCATACTAAAGTAGTCAAGTATCTCAAACATATGTTACCAAAAAGTAAGATTTTGCACAAATGTACACCGTGGTTCCGAAGGTGGTGAACAGAACTCTTATCCTCCTATCCTTGTGGATACATATTAGGGGATTCCATTATCCGGCGTTGTTTTAATGCAGTGGGGTCTTCTTTGCAATTTCTATGTTTCTAGTCACTAAGTAAAATACCGTCTAATGCTAAGTACTCACATACGGTTTTGCTCGATCGAGCAATCACGTCGAGTAAAACCCGCGGCTTGGACTTTCGTCCACACATTCAGCATTGCTCGATAGTTTAACTCAAAATCGATACATTTACTTCCATCGAACCGGCTCGATGCGAGCCTTCGAGCTGTGAGTATTGCGGTCCAGACAGTAATTGTTACTCGATTTGGAGTAAAACTATCGAGCAAAACCGTATGTGAGTACTTAGCATAACGTTTTCACTTTACTTAATAATAAACTGGCTACATAAACTTGACCTTTAGCAAAGTTATTTATCCCTAAATCAATTTTTATTTCTCGTTATGCCTGCCCAACTTAGAATTAATTACTCCATAGCCCTTTGTAGCTTGGAATGTTGTCGACAGAGGGGAACTAATCCATCATCGTCCCTAACTTAAGAACCTATACTCTCATCGTCAAATTAAATGAGAAACGCATCAGGCAGTTCACCTACTTCTAGTTGATTATGACGTAGCGCAGGCCAACCAAACATGTATGTAATACCCATCGCACCGTTCACAAGACCCTCATATACTGAGATTTTTCGTCTTAAGAGCTCGGGCTACCCTCGAAATTCTCATACATACGTAATACCAAAATCATTTTGTCATACGAAAATATTTAACATGTTTGAGTTATTTTTCAGCTTAAAATAGTAATTACCTACGTTCCTGAACAAAAATTAACTTCAAAATATTTAGACACAAAAAAAATTTTTTTGTGTATAAATTTTTTTTACTAAATTTACTACTAAATATTTAAACACTAAAAAATAGAGTAAAACACTAAAAAATTTATAAATAAATAGTAAATTTACTACAAAATATTTAAATACTAAAAATATTTTTTAGAGTTGAAATATTTTGTAGTAAATTTACTATTTATTTATATATTTTTTAGTGTTTAACTCCATTTTTTAGTGTTTAAATATTTAGTACTAAATTTAGTAAAAAAATTTTATAAGTACACAAAAATTTTTTCTTACTGTTTATATGTTTTGAAGTTTATTTTTGTACAGGAACCTAGGTAATTACTATTTTAAGCTGAAAAATAACTCAAACATGTTAAATATTTTCGTATGAGAAAATGATTTTGGTATTACGTAATTATGAGAATTTCGAGGGTAACCCGGGCTCTTAACATTAGTCTATAACCGATTCTTATTTTCAGTACATGTAACAAGCCACCACAGCGGGGCTAAAATGGTAACATTTAGCAATTCCTCTCAATCAATTCAGCAAATGAATTGTCAAAACTGTCAAACTGACAAATGTCAAATCAGTACAAAAATACAGAAATGAATTGCACGCAGAGTTGCATTTAGCGATTTTAAAGAATTGAATCATATTATGATTCATATCATGATTCAACAAAGCGACCATTTTAGCCCCGCTGGTATTATTAGGTCGTTGTAACGGTAGATAGATGGTCGTTTCCGTTGCGGCCTTTCGTTATTCATCTACATCCTGTGTCTGTCGCGGTAATCAGTAGGTATAATATATACAGACGTAATATATCTATAATATCCCTAGAGATACCGGATTCTGCATCGTGTTAGCTTTCAAACACAAAAAAAATACACCCTTCTAACGGCTGTGTGAGTATTCAGTCAATCAGTTCTCCGCTCTTTCGTTCGTTGTTACTACCTTGTTGTGTTTGGAGTTTTTTGGCTGACTCTGTTTATTTTGTTAAAGTTTTTTTTGTTAAAGATTGGTAGGTTATTGTGTATGCCGTGCAATACCGTGTCAGTGATTTCCCGGCACAACATATCGCGCACTTACATTATTATTATGGACTTGCGAGAGGTAGTGATAGAGCTGCTCGTACAGCCTATTTAGCCATGTTGCGAAACCGATAACCATTACCATCAACTCGGAATTTCTGAAAATAATCAAGAAGTGTTAAGGAAATAACTCTTGGTTCACCAAATCCGTTTTTGCCGTCAGGGTAAAGAAAATACCAACACAATTCCTTCATCCTTTTTTTCCCTGTCAATATTATAATAGGATTCCGTTTTTATTTGAATATCGACTATTCTGTGGTTATCATTTGAGTCATTTTTGTCGTGAGTTTCAACTATGCTGTCTAAATTTGGAACATTCTCATCAATCGAATGCAGTTACTGGTTGAAAAAATGATACTTATATCAACATGAGGGGTATCTTTCCTAACGTCAGCAATATCGTTTGACGTATAAATCAAAGGATGAGAACATGTATAAACAGTTGATTCGTCACTGTTAACTGTTTCGCTATTACCGCATAGCCTGTCATTTAAACGAGGGGAGCAAGTTTAGGGTGCTTTTCTACTGACGCGGAACCGGGAGCAGACGAGCTTAGCGGTGCCGAATTGACCAATCACCATGCTTGAAATCTTCACTCCGCTTCAATGCGCTAAGCTCCTCTCCGCCTGGCTCCGCGTAAGTGGAAACCCACCCTTAACCATTGACTTCCAGAGTTCACAGTGCTTCGTACATAACCCTCACGTGACACTTGAGAAGAATCGTCTTGCCTAACATGTAGATTATCTGATATCATGACAATTTCAGGAGCGAACGGACCCATTGATTTTTAAGTACTCTACGTTATTTGCAGATAACGGTTCGTCGTGACGGTTGAAAAGTAATCATCTTTCTTCAATTTTGATTGGTATTATACAAAACATGTTTAAAATATGTGCATCTACGTCATTTTTCTTACACTTAATGTTCAGGTTACGATGTAATATAGTAAATAGTTGCTCGACGTTCTTAAACCGCATACAACATGCAGTACCCCTTGTACAAGCTAGATAACCCTTTGCCCCCCTTCCATGTGAGTCAAATAGCTAATAATGTGTACTATCACCAGCAGTTTGGCATGCCACGGCCACCGAAACCGAATTACTTGTAACAATACCACAACGATAATCCTTAAATTAACATTCTAAACCATTTCTTAAATTTGGAAACCCTTCATTGCTGCGATCTATGTCAATATGTCCATCAATTGGATTGTTATTGACATTGAAGATAACGGATTGGCCGTTGAAACTTGAAAGTGAACTGAGTTACTGAGGCAAAAGTAGGGGAGAGTAGGATAATACCGAGCCCCTAAGAACTTGGGCCTATAATTCGGAAACTGATTGATATTAAAAGAAATAAAATTGAGTAATTAGAAGAACATTTATTCAGGTACGCGTACCATATAACAAAAAGTTCCAAAATTTAAACAAAAAGTAATTATTTCCAATTACCGAAAAAATATAAAGTCGCGATATTGTCAAACTGGTCTGATAATATCGTGCCCAGGGTTGACAAAATCGTGCCCACATTAATTGCACACAATTAATTGGTGAGTGATAGAGGTAAAAAAAAAATACCATTTGCAATTACCAGAAGATAGGGAGACCCAAATCTTTTACAGAAATTAAATCAGTAAATTAAATATCACACAATAAGTATACAGTATTAACAAAAACTTAAATTCTTTATGACAACTAAACTTAAACATTTTGTATAACAAGAAGTCTTAGTAAATCTTTGAATTATATATGGACTAGTCAGTCTCAAAAAACCTAATATGAATTAAATATCAGAATATCAAGTTATATTAATCACAGCAAAAATCACACAAAAAATCTTTGGCACAATCTTTTCCGCTACATTCCTTGTGTATCCAATTTGAGCATCTACAACAACGGAACCACAGTTCTCCATCACGACCAAACTCTTGACATACGGCGCAAATATCCCGATTCTCTATGTCATCATCTTCATTATCATCGCACAGTTGAGTTAGGGGCACATCATCCATACTATCTTCACTGCTGCTGTCGATACGTTTCTTAGATTTCCCTTTGTCTTTCTTTTTTCCTTTCCTGACCTTATTCTTCTTGCTTTTCATATTATTATCTTCATCCTCATTACTTTCGCTACTGTTCAAAACTTTTCTCTTGACAGACTTTCCTTTAATTTTTTTCTTTTCTTTAACTTTTTTCTCTGCAATGTTCTTTTCTTTTGCTTTCTTCATTTGTCGTTTTCGTTCTTTTTCCTCTAACTGCCCCTTTAATGGTGTTGATGTGAGAACAATAGAGTGCTGTTTTTTAACACGTCTCTGTATTTTTATTTTCTTTTGTGGTATAGGGCTCAAATATTCTAAAATACGTCGTGAAGTGCTCGGCTCAGAAATAATATCTTTTCTAATATCTTTACTTAAAGCAGCGGAAGGCGTGTTTTCATTTCTATTGCTGTTAAATGGTAAGCCTGATGCTGTTTCTTCAGCAAGCATGTCAACAGGATTCTGGTCGGTTTGTTTCTGGGGAGTATGAGATCCAATTTCGTTGGACCGGTCTAAAATTGATGGTGACGATGGTAGACTAGGAGTGGATTTGCCATGGCAAATTGCTTGTTCTGTAAGCTCATTTTCGACACCTGATGGACTAACTTGCCTGGGTGCTTCTTCAATGATAGGATCAGCAATTAAAATATCGTCGTCATCGAAAATATGGGGATTTAACGGATATATCCCCGTCACTTCAAATCCCTTGACGGCCTTCTCCATTGTAGCCACTCGAGTATAAGCTTTATCAAAAATTGAAGCTAAATGGTCATGTGTAATTTTCTCAAATGGGTGCATTTTCATAAATAAATCACACTCGCGAGAATACGCGGATTTTAATGGGCCATAAAATGTTACATCGAGTGGTTGCATCTTATGTGATGTGTGAGGAGGCAGAGACAGGAGATGGATTCCATTTTCGCGACAAAATTCATATGCGTCGAGCGATTGATGACTGTAATGATTGTCTAGGATAAGGAGCGCTGTATTTTGCTTATGAGCCCCAATATTTTTAGCAAAATGATGCAACCATTTTGTGAAAAGCTCTTCATTTATCCACCCAGATTTAGAGCACTCATAGAGTGCTCCCGGTGGGCCACCAATTTTCAGGGAAGATTTAACTCTTTGTCTTGGATAAATAAACATAGGAGGAACATATATTCCTGTTGCGCTAAGTGCACATACAACTGTGACGTTCTGACCACGTTCTGCACTTGTAGCCTTTCCGACTTGCTTAAGTCCTGTAGGTGCATAAATTTTACCTGGTTTTTGTACGTTACTGATGCCAGTCTCATCAACATTAAAGATTCGATTGGCTGGGAAATTATGCTTTGACATGAGTGTCTCCAGGTTAGTGAAAAAAATTGCTATTTCGGATTTATTAAATCCCAAAACCCTGTTTAGGCTTGTTGGCTCGGGAAGTCTTAAAGAAATTCCAGGATTTCTTTTCAAAAAGGAATACACCCCAGTGGCGAAGCGTCCATATAACCCGATTCCCATCGGCTTCCCTTAGGGCTTAGAAAAATCGAATATATGGGCCAACGACATATTTATCTAATAAATATTTTACATACCTACTTAAAAAACTTTGAATTCACAATGTTATATGCAATAAATTTTTCTCTCACTTGAAATACATAGTTTGAATTAATAACTATCGCCTACAAATTTTAAAAGGCAATGCAATGTGCGGGCGCAGAGAATCAAATAAGCCGCAGGATTAGCGGCTTATTTCTCCATACAACGACAGTTCATACTTCATAGTAAGCATCTGTCCTTTTCATTCCTGTGAACTGGTCGTCATGTTCTGTCTCGTTCTAGCACGCGCGATATATACTTGGAAATAACTCGATGCCCGATGAGTTATTACGGAGAAAGGTTAATTAGCAACGCACAAGTGCAAGCGAGATAGATGAGTCATGAAGTAAAATTGTTATGATTCGAATTTAAGAATGAATGTAGCGACATTATACTTTTGCTGGCGCGTAATACATTTTATTTTGGTAGGATTTTTTGTAATACGACTTTATTAAGAATGCCTTTAGCGGTACTAAATATGACAGGCGCGTAATACATTTTTATTTTGCTGGTTTTTAGATTGACATATTAATATGGCGGATAGTGTGTTTGTAAACAACATGTCGTTTGTTTTGTCGAATTTAAATTTTGTTTTAGCGTTAGAACTTAGAAGAGTGTCGTGAATTAAATTAATTTATATTGTGACTTGTGAATTGTGAGTCGTACGACGTAATCGTGTAGTTCGGAAAATATGGCATTAATTCAGAAAGACTGTTGTCTGACAGATTATATTTTGCTGTCGAAGGAAACTTTGTTTTCCAAACTTAGTTTTGAAAATTAAAAGCATGTCATTCAATTATAAATTACCAAAATTGGTAAGTAGATTTTTTACTCCGGCTTCCCTTCTCAAAATATTCACCCCTCGCCACTGATACACCCAACATTTTCCAGCCATCTTTTTCTCAGACGAAAAAATATTTTTAATATTTTTTGCAACGGCAAAGTCGTATGCCAATTTACGCAATTGTTGCTGAGTTATTCCATAAAACTTCTTTGCCATTAATGTCATAAATGAAACCATTTCTTTCTCTTCTTCTTTTGTAAATGTGGCCTTTCTCCCCATGGGGGGGTCATAATTTTCTCCCAACTTAAGTCGATCCCTAATTGTTGATTCAGGGATACTGAAATTCCTAGCAGCTGTCTTTATTTTACTTCCGCTTCGTATAGCCTCAAGAGCAGCTTTCAAATTTTGGGGATCCCATGACTTCTTCTTTTCTTTGGCACAGATTGGTCAATTTGATTTAGTATAGAAATATATATATATTATATATATATATATATATATTATATATATATATATATATATATATATATATATATATATATATATATATATATATATATATATATATATATATATATATATATATATATATATATATATATATATATATATATATATATATATATATATATATATATATATATATATATTAATATGCCTAGCTATAAATATATTATAGCTAAGTCTGTGACGGGCTTCATAACATCATTATTAGCTGTAGGTTCGCTCGCCGGAATCGGTGACGTCAATACAGGTGGCGGCCGCAGGTGTGAACGGTATGGCGAGTTCCTTGCATCGCGCTCGATGACGTCGTCGTTATCGATGCTTAATGTAGGTAGTGCCATCGGTCCGCCGTCGAAATTTTTAAAAGTACCTCCTCTGTGCATGTTAACATTCCTTTCTTGGAATTCAAAAGACGTATTTTTCGAATATAATTCGTTAATTCGGTAATTGAGTTCACTTTTAGTGGCATATTCGTGGCGAAAATCTTGTACATTTTTCTCGAGTAAAACTATCCTCTTTAGCAGCGCCGTAAAGTCTATGTGGTCAAACGTTACGGGAGGCAATTTTTCCAACTTTCTGGCCACAAAGATAGGAATCTCTTCGGGGTCTGTCTCTTTAAGTAAACATATGATGTCCTCTAGATCTCGAAGGGTTTTTCCTTCTCGTTTTCGTGTTGTTGGTCGCTTGCTTAGCGATTCAAACAACAACGACTTAGCCGTTTTTATATCTACTGTACTAAATGCACTTTCACAAATTTGCACAAGGCTTTGTTCGTCCATAAAATTTAATTTATTTTGTATAAATGCTAACACCTCACAGATAACAATATTGCACGTAGCACATCTAACAGTTTTCGAAACGTTATCCATTTTTTCGCACGGGTGCCTAAACGCTTAGAATGCTAATAGGGCGCCTATAGGTAATCCAATAGCAGTGTTATTTATATTTTCAGATGACTTACCATATAAAACAGGGAAGTTTTCTTGTGGTAAGCAATTAAGTACTACTGAATTTTTTATTCAGCTCTAAGTGTCTTTCACATGAGCCGGTTGCCGGTTAGCCGGCACCGACTGTCCGGTAGCACATTCAGCTTTCACACACTCCGGTTCGGTTTCCAGTGGCGTCTGTACCGTCGACGCGAGTATAGTCGTAGTATTTTTTACTCGTCTCTAAAATGGAACGTGAACTAATTATTGCTATGTGGATTTTGTACCAATGATACCGCCGCCACAAAAGGAAATCAAGAAATTATTAAGTTCATCTGTTTAGCATGAAAAGAAGAACAGTGTGGAGCATTCTATACTTTATTTCCAGACCTACTAAAAGATGAAGACAGGTTTTTCACGTACTTTTGGATGTCAATACTCACTTTTAACCAATTACATAACAGTTAACCATTTACAACGTGAGAATTCAAAGATGAGAAATTGTATTCAGCCTATTGAAATTTTAGTAATTGCAATTCGGTAAGCAAACATGACATGAATTAGAGCATCTCAAACTGCATTTATATCAGCGAAATCAATTATTGAATCTCAATCATCTAAAGAGGAATTTGTGGACAATGGCGATGGAGTAGTTGATAACTCTGTACCGTAAACGCGATAATACTGGCTCGCTGAAGTGGCAGTTGCAGGTGGCAGTGATTGTATGGATAATGGCGTTGTTGATGATGATGTTATATACTAGGTTAGTATATAATAGTGCCTAGCACTACTCTTTCCATTTGATATATAATCCCTGCATTCGGCCCGAGACCTCAGTTCCTGTCCATCCTTCTGCATCCGCGCGCGGCATTTGCCTGGCTATATTTCAAAATCCATTTCTAAAAGAAAAGTGTTGGTGTTTATTCTGCTGTCAATAGCATTATTTGTGCTGCTCCGTGCTCGTGATGTTCCTGTATTCTACAATTTTCATCATTGTGTCCTGCCAACTGTGAGTGTTAGAAAAATAATAACTATCCTTCGGGTTCTACGAGTGCAGTTGTTTTCGTTTAAAGACAATTCTAAGAACTAGCTGATAAGCGCATTGTATATTTTGCTGCATCGTGGCTGTCTATCACACCGAAATATTCATTTAAAATTTTATTTGATATTTGCTTAAAATGTCTTCACCCCGACCGCAACAATCACAGCAACCACAACAACCGTCACAACTATTAATCCAACCCAAAACAAGGTCTCAAACACAGATCCAAATTTCTAAAATAGATCTAGACATTAGTATCCTATTCAAATTCATAAAACCCTTCGACGGGTCAAGAGAAAAGTTAAACTCATTCATATCTAACTGTGACAATGCCATAAAACTGGCCACAGAGGACCAAAAACACGTACTATTTAAATTCATACTATCACAACTTGAAGGTAAAGCGGAGTCTACATGTTCCATTAACCCATATAGACCCGCCGTGCCTAAACGAGGACACTTTTAAAATAACTTAATTTTTTTGTCATTCAAGTTTATACTTACTTTTATTGTAAATTTCAATTTGCTAAATGTGTATTTTCTTAATCTTAGAAGGTACAAATAATGTAAATATAGTTCACAGTGTTTTATAGTGATTTTTCCGAAGCTGTTTCTAACATCGGAAATGACGCCAAGTTAGTATTTTTTGTTTTTAAGTTTTTCTTTTAGGCATATATATTTTTTTTTATTTGAAAGAGCTCATTATATAACCTATAAAAAATATTCATATTTGTGTGAAAAGCTTTAGTCTTTTTAAGATTAGGAGTAGTTTTATACAAGTGTTCCTATTTGGGGCCAATGGGCACATTGGATGTCAATTATTCCAATGTTTGTCCACCAATCAATTTCGTGTAATCAATGAACTGAAGGGTATTCAATAGCTATGATAAATACTACGGACTTCAGGAAGTTGCAATGATTGAAGATGACAGTGCAAAGATATATTTAGTCGTATTTCCTTCGCAACCATGTGTCTTTTTACCAGTTTTTCATTACTCCAAGGGAAAGCTGGCTATTGTGCAACTGATGATGTTGGCCAAGACAGTACAGAGAAGTGTCTTCTCGAATCCGTTAATGATATGCTCTGGCATTTTTATGTAGATATCAGAGTGGCGAGCAATCGCGCGGGCTACTCTGGCACAAATGCGACTCACAGTTGGTTGAGACAACCCATGGATATCTCCTGCATCATCTTGAACCTAAATGTTACAGAGAGACAGAGATTTAAAAACGTTATAGTCGGTACATAATATATTGTTACAAGGGCGGAAAATAAAGAATAACAATCGAGTAGGTATCTATTAGAAGCCCGAAGCCGTAGGTATATCCCTCGATCGTGGGAAACGAGTCACAATAGATATTCAATTGTTTCGCGGCCCGCCTGGGCCGCTTGGCAGTTGAAGCGTTCAAATGCGGGATATAAATACTTGTAAACGTGCTTACTTCTCGACGACCCCAACATCTTATAGCGGTAAGCACCTGTAACTCGGGTGACGTTCCACAACCTCTTGAGTCCAGTTGCAAGTCTTGTCTGACGAGGTCAATTATAAAGGCCATAGTATTTTTATTGAAACGGTATCGACCTTTAAAGCTTAAAAGCTTTTCGGAACTTGGGCTTTGTGCTACGGATGAGTCGGGGCTTCTCTAACGTGAAGGCTATCACCTGTCTTTACAATAGCCTCGTTAGGAGCCATCTGGAATACGGCGCAATGATCTGGTCGCCTTACGAACAGAAATATTCCCTGATGTTAGAGCGAATTCAAAACAAATTCCTTCGTTATATATACCTGCGGCTGTACGGCGTTTACCCGTTCTACCCTCTAAACTATCCGTCGCTATTCGTGCTGGGTATGGTGGGATACGACAGGCTCGCGGTGCGGAGGGAGCTGTCGGTGGCGCGGTACGTGTTCGGCGTGCTGCGGGGCCGGACGAGCGACGCCGCCGTGCTGGCGGAGGTGTCGCTCAGCGTGCCCGACCAGTACGTGTGGCGCCGCCGCCGCCCGCCGCTGCTGCACGTGCCGTGCTGCAGGACCAACCTGCTTAAATACTCCCCGTTTGTTCGTGCACTACGTACCCTTAACGAAGTTGCACAGCGGGTGGACCTGTTCCATTGCACTCTTAGTGAATTCACACTTAGTTGCCTGTTTGTCATTTGTTATGGGAAGACAAATGATTACATGATACAAAGGTAATAATAACTTGTTTTTTAAGTATTATTTTATTAATTGACTTATTTTTAATCATGGATAGATTTTATTTACAATTTTAAACTATATTTATTGATTGATTGGGTATATTTACAATTTATGGTTTTATAATTTTTTGTTGTTAATTTTATCGTTATAATTGCACTGGATAGTTATGAAATTATTATTTTAGCACTAAAGTTATACAATTTTATGTACACTACTATCGCATTAGGTAAACCCTGTAATGATAGTTTAAGTGTGTGATGATGATAAATAAATAAATAAACTCTACATCGGGCAAAGAAAACGGATCACATCTCTCCTGGTAAATCTTTCGGCGACGTGGAACATGTTCTGCTCGTTCAATAGCATCTAATGCTTGCAAAGCTTGCAATGCTTGCATAGCTACCGTAAAACACGATTTGACTATTTTTGCAATTATTAATCCTGTTTTAAATGTTCTGTCTTGCAGATAACAGTAACACAGCTTCAACAACTAAATCACTCCAACTCCAACTACAAACGGTCCGGACACGAAAAAAAACAGCTGTTTCACATTTGGCGGCCATATTTCTGTTTATTATAGGTTTATAGCAGTGTCGACCGTATTTTAAGTTACCAAGCCACTATTGAATACTTACAAAGCATTTTTAGTGTTATTGATCGTTTATGAATGCTTTTCGGGATTTTCATTTTGACAAGATAATAAACCTATTTAAAGTTTTTATGAATAAGACTGTAAGTGTAAAAATTTTTGGTAAAAACTAAAACGGTCTAGTAGATTTTAGTGGAATATAGTAACAATTTTGGTATATCGAGTCACAAGTAATTTACTTATACAGTAAACCTGTTAAGTTATCTCAGTTTTGCTGTACTATAGCTATAGGTATATGCCCTGTGATAATAATAAGTCAAATTATTTTTGGGTTTATGTTGACTTATTGTAATTTTTTTCAGAAAATAACAATCCAAACACTTATCACAGTTATTGTAAGAAGAGGTACCATGATGACCACAACTATAGTAAAAGTATCTTATCTGGTAAGTTAAACATTCCTCTCTTATACTACTTTTTTCTCCAAATTCAAATTCTTTAATAAGCATACAATAATAAACAATAGTATATAAGTAGCATACAGTAATGTATATTGATTTCAATGAATTTTACCATACATAATTTGGTGTAGAATGTAGATCGTATAGTTTATCAATAATCATGTTAGCAGACTAACAAAAAAGTTTTTATTTTAAAAATAATCATTGTCTCAATTTTTTGTTTTATTTTTTCAAACTCGATTTATTTTTTGCAGAAAATTACAAGAGAATAAGAACTGAATTTACCGTTGCTTTGCCTGGTAAGCAAATCTTAATATTAACATTAAAACACAATACATTTTCATTAAATCCATTTACTTCACAATGACTCTTTTGATTGCAGATGTATCTACATCAAATTATGTGGAACAAGTTCCAGTACAAGTCCTTAATTCGCAGACAGGTAATTTTAAATAACTAATAGGTAGCAACCTCGTTGTGCCCATATTAAACACTACACAATATATGTACACATTTTCTTTCTAATATATTTCTTTTTATTGCAGAAGTTATGCAATCTATTTACAATACTATTGAAAAAGTCGTAGTACCTGTAGATTCTCAGCCAGGTATTGTTTTATTTCTTAGCAACTTATAGTTAACACAATCAGACTAATGAACAAATAGATTATATTAACATTTTTCTATTCTTGTAATTGTTGCAGAAACCCATCCAACCACATCTGATACTGCTAATCATTTGAGTAGCAGTCCTAAAAGAATATATCCACAGCCAGTGTTAGGTATGTTTCAGTTCACTTGCTTAAGTAATTATCTATTTCTTATAATGATTATTCAACTTTTTGTTTGTAGGTGATGTTACATTGCATGTAACAACTCCGAGAAGACGCCCCAGAATGCGTATAAGCAGAAAAATTAATACATTGACACCAAACTGTCAGCGTATTTATAAAGAATTTTGCAAATCTAAAAAACAACTTCGATTTAGTCGAAGAGCCAGAAGAGCAATAAAATTTAATAAGCATAATACATTTGAAAACATGACAAAATCTTTAAACCCTGTTGCAAAAAAATATTGTGGTTTCAAATCAAGCAATGCACAAAAAAAAGTAAGGGTAGAAGATTCATATTGGAGGAAAAAAATATTGGACTCTCCATCATGAAGCAAAGTCCAAGAAGTTATAGATTTTTACAAAAAATTTTTATTCTTCCGTCAAAAACCACACTAAATAAGTTGGTAGCCAATTTAGATATTGAAGCTGGAATCAATCCTCAAATTTTTGAAGCTGTCAAAGAAGAGGTATGTGCTAGCATGTATCAAATATTAATCCATACTAATATTATAATAAATGGGAAAGTGTGTTTGTTTGTTTGTCCTTCCTTAATGACCTAACAAAGCAACCAATCGACGATTTTTGGCATACTTAGTTGAAAGGATGGAGAGTAACATAGGCTGCTTTTGGTCTTGGAAAAACATCATGTTCCCAAAATATTCGTATTTTAACGCAATTTTCGCGTTCCACATAAGCGAAGCCGCGGGCAAAAGCTAGTCACTAATAAAAGTCATTGAAAAATCCATAATATTAGGGTTTCTATGTATTTTCTTTACTTATTTTTTTTTTCTATTTGAAGGTTGACTCTTGGGATGCTAATAAAAAATACTACTCCGTCATCTTCGATGAAGTTGCATTAGAAGCAGGTCTTCATTATGACAAAAACAAAGATAAAATTACTGGTTTAGTCCAATTGGATGACGAAACCGTAGATGACTTTGCAGATCACGCTCTTGTGTTTATGGTCAGAGGAGTCTTGCATAAATGGCAACAGCCACTGGCTTTTTACTTTTGTAAAGGTGCAACATCGGCTGTAAAGTTGAAAGTAATCATAAAGAAAGTGGTCTCTGAAATAATAAGTTGTGGACTGTTGCCACTGGCACTTGTTTGTGACCAAGGAACAGCTTTTTGCTCTGCCTTAAAAGCTCTACAAGAGGATACTAGACGGGAGCAATTAAAAACTAATAACCCTGTAACTGGTAAGTTTTGGTTACGTACCTTATATTTTTACTATTTAGAAGAATTAAAATACTATTAGAATTTACAACTGTTATAGTCGGTATCAAAAGTTTAATTTAAGTATTATTTACAGATGGCGTCATCATAATAAATGAACACATTTTAAGTATTATATTTGACCCACCGCACCTCTTAAAAGGCGTACGAAATAATTTTCTCACCAAAAATATAAAGTATGATGGCAAAATATCCAAATGGAACGATATCATTGAAATTTATAAAAGAGATTCCAATCATGCTCAAATGAGACTACTCCCAAAGTTAAATGATGAACATGTTATACCTGAGAAAATAAAAAAGATGAAGGTAATTTTAAATATGTTATCAGAAACTCCAGCTTAGCAAAAAAAGTCAGTAGTCGTATACTAATATACACTTTAAGAATACAATGTTAATATTATTTTATTCATAATTTTAGGTAAAAAACTGTGCCCGAGTCTTCAGCAAGTCTGTCGCTGCAACTCTGGCTTACACTGCTGAATTTTGTAAGTAATCATAATGTTCTAAATTGCTCATACTAAGCATAAATATTTATAATACAATATCGCATGATCAACTATGTGACCTAAGATTAAAAAAACTGAGTTTCATACAAACTTATGCTTAAAATGTAATTTAATTCACTATTTCTTTTAGGGGTTTTTAACTATGTCACTTGAGGACCTCCAATGTAACATTTAATACTTCTAGTCCCTCAACTATTTCATATTTACATCAATCATTTAAAATGTCTAGTATTTTATTAACTTTTTTGTTCTAGCTCATGGAGATGGAACCCCTGTTAGTTCTACTTTAAAAAACACCGCCGAAATTGTTTCATTTTTTGACGACCTTTTTGACTCGGTGAATGGAGCTGCGATATTTAGCAAGTACTCGAAAGGAAAGCACTTACGAAAAGCGGTCACAAATAAAAGTGATCATGAAAATTTTTGGAAAGAAGCCAGAGAAAAAATTAAAAAAATTACTTTCGTAGACAGTACAGGTAAAGAGACTGTTGTGCCTTCTTTAAAGAACTGGATAGTTACATTGACAAGTTTTGAAAGAATATGGCAATTTTTAAAAGAAAAAAATATAAAGATTACGCGACCCAGATATTTAAATTCAGACCCGATAGAAAACTTTTTTGGACAAGTGACAGCATATAATTTTAGAAACAATGACCCAAATTGCCATTCTTTTAAATGTACATTTAAAGCACTTTTAATAACAGGATTTATAAAATTTCATTCAACATCCTTTAATTGTGAAGATGATGCAGAGGAACAATTATTAAAATTAAAATCATTATTTAAAAGAAAAGAAGCAATTCAGAAATGGATTAGTGTTCGTGAATACAAAACAATAAAGAAAAGAAAATTAACCTACCCCGCTGAGCATGCTGTTAGGTTGTTTACAGATGTAATGCAGGAAGTGAACGAATTTCTCGAACTATGATGATGTAACATTACTTCCTTTGAGTGTTGCTGATGATTTAACTTTTTCGGAATCGTTTTTACAAGATATAAATTTTATTATTGGTGAAGACATATTTTTAATCAATGCAAATGAGTCACTATCAATTTTACCAGCAGAAAACGCGACTACTTGTCTGGTGGAAACCAATAACGAGATTTTTTTTAGTTCTGATACCATGACATACTGACGTGGGAGAGCCATGCTTCGGCACGAATGGGCCGGCTCGACCGGAGAAATACCACGTCCTCACAGAAAACCGGCGTGAAACAGCGCTTGCGCTGTGTTTCGCCGAGTGAGTGAGTTTACCGGAGGCCCAATCCCCTACCCTTTTCCCTTCTCTACCCTTCCCTATTTCCTTCCCTACCCTCCCCTATTACCCCTTAAAAGGCCGGCAACGCACCTGCAGCTCTTCTGATGCTGCGAGTGTCCATGGGCGACGGAAGTTGCTTTCCATCAGGTGACCCGTTTGCTCGTTTGCCCCCTTATTGCATAAAAAAAAAGCTATAGCTAATGTATCTGCAGTTGACGTAACTTGCGCACTAATAGCTTCACAAATTGAAGTATCAAATTCCCATAAAAAGCTGGCGTTTTACTGCCTGGAGATTCAGGACCACTTACTAAGAAAAATAGAGTCGAAATAGGCGAGAAAGGAAAACACAGCAAAATAAAAGTATTGTTACCAATCCAAAAAAAACATTTGTTGCTTTGTCTGCCACCTTTGTAAGAGTGACAACTTAAACTTAAGAAATATGGTTAAATGTATGGTGTGTAAAAATTGGAGTTGCCTCACATGTGGTTGTACGGATTTATCCAGACTAATATTATCCATACTTAATAATATTATAAATGCGAACGCGTGACTGTCAGTCTGTCTGTGTTACCTTTTCACGCCCAAACCGCTGAACCGATTTTGCTGAAAGGCATAATTTTAATGTAACAAGGTCATCTACCGTCAGATTAAAACTAAAATAATGTCAACAACGACAAAAAACGCAAAACATCTTGGTGAAAAACTTAATTTCAACTTTAAAATAAATATTTTTGATAATTTAAAAATGAATATCCACTAGCATTGTACCTTTTCAAAATCACCATTAAACAGGCAACTTTTTATGTTTATTGTACAAAACGCTCACATACAATTTTTTTCACTACTGAAGGTTAAAGTTAAGTGATGAAAAATCATTCTGCGAAAATTAAAACAATAAAATAGTATATCTTAAAAAATTAATGTTTTTGATTAAAAAACGACTTATCAATAAGTAGACTAACTATTCAGGAATAATTTGACGTAAAAAAATACTAGAAAAGGATTTTTTTCTTGGCGATATGCTAATAAATCTGTCTCAAGGTAGAGATTTATCGATTTTTTTTAAATGTTGTATAACTTTAAATTCGTAACATTTTGTTGAAAATAAATTGTGTTTTGACGTGATAACGTCTTATAATTCGATATGGGGTGCGCGCCCGAAAAACATGACAATTCATGCGGCGTTACCTCTGAGGCGTTCCATATAAGGCTTGAAGTGCAAGCGAGAGCGCGGAACGAGAAACAAGGAAGCACAACCGGCCTTTGCGTTCGGCAGCGTTCGACATCCGTCTCTCTCCTAAGTCCTACTTGAGTGAGCGATGCTTGCATTTTGACAGTTGATAATGTTAGTCTTTCTAACTAACGATGCAGTAAGTTGAGTGAAAGAGAAAGCTCATATCGGTGTATAAACGTCAAAAGTTTGTAATGTTATGTCCCACCTAAATCCTAATAGGACATAACAAAGGAGTCGGTCTGCAATATTTCATGTTTAAAAAGTGCTAATAAAAGTGTTTAGTGAACGTTAAATGCAATATCTTGTTGGGTTTTGTGGTTCCGCTATATAATAAACCATAAAAACGGCCAAGAAATGCCTCAAACACGTGGATTTAACATAACATACGTAAGTTTTCAACAACGTTTTTTGGGCTTATCAATCGGTATTTTGACGTGATAACGTCTTATAATTCGATATGGGGTGCGCGCACGAAAAACATGATAGTTCATGCGGCGTTACCTCGCTCTGAGGCGTTCCATTTACACTCAAGTCTTTCAACAACTACCTGGGCCGCGCTCTTTGTTTCGATTATATTACGTATTTCGATGACTTAGAGAATACTTTTGTATGAAGAAGTTTGGTTAGTTATGACCTTTGATACATTGACCACACTCTGAATGAAAAATAAATAAACAATCTGTGAGCTATTAGTATTATTTCGGCTATTCAAAATTGTGCTCCATTTCCTACGTGTCAAGGTATGACTTGTGTTTTGTTCGAAGATTTTACTGGATTTCACGAATGTATGTAGCGTTTTGTATTGCGAATAGTTTATTTTACTCATTATAAATATTTTTAGACAATAATTTGAAAGAAATACGTCGAAATAACTTTAGGTTACACTCGAAAAAGTTTGTTTCTATTTATAGAGATTCGGAAGCGAGGGTTAAGGGGTTAATGATAGTCGAACGTGACAACGTCGTACGTTGTCACGTTCAACTATCGTCAGTAAACAGACTTTACAGACAACCGATTTTTTTTTTTTTTGGTAGGTAATGATCCCAGCTATCACCCCATGCAGTATGTCGCACTATTTACTGGACACGCTGTATATCTAGGACCGCTTTAATTTAGTATTACCAAATTAATTTCAGAATTTGGCCAGTATAACAACAATGGGCGAACTTTTTTTTATGCAATAAGGGGTCAAATGAGCAAACGGGTCACCTGATGGAAAGCAACTTCCGTCGCCCATGGACACTCGCAGCATCAGAAGAGCTGCAGGTGCGTTGCCGGCCTTTTAAGGGGTAATAGGGGAGGGTAGGGAAGGAAATAGGGAAGGGTAGGGAAGGGAAAAGGGTAGTGGATTGAGCCTCCGGTAAACTCACTCACTCGGCGAAACACAGCGCAAGCGCTGTTTCACGCCGGTTTTCTGTGAGGACGTGGTATTTCTCCGGTCGAGCCGGCCCATTCGTGCCGAAGCATGGCTTTCCCACGTCTAAACTAGCCACAAGACCTTGCCCAATCGGTAACGAGGCATTTTTTTTTATTAAATAAGGGGGCAAACGAGCAAACGGGTCACCTGATGGTAAGCAACTACCGTCGCCCACGGACACTCGCAACATCAGAAGAGCTGCAGGTGCGTTGCCGGCCTTTTAACCTTCAATTGGTGACGTGCCGTCAATTTGACGTCGCGCGAGAAAACTGCTCTTTCCCCGACCCCGCTCCCCTTAGTAGCTGCTTGTTTCTCAGTTTGGCGTCCGCCTTTGCCCAAGTTACACATCGCGCGTCTATAAGTCAGGAGATAGTGGGTACCCGACGTCAATTTGACGTTACTTCACCAATAGTGTCAGGATTTTTTAGTATTACTTAGTTGTTATTTTTGATTAAAAATGAATCCAAACGACGAAGATTTTGAACGTATTGTTACTGAACTGTTAAATCAGAGTGCCAGCGATATTAGTGACTCTGAGGATCATGATTTGGATGAAAATTACTGCTTGGAATCCGATCACGATACCAGAAGTGAGCTGTCTGAGGGAGAAAATGGAGATCAAGATCCATCCTCTGACTCTGATAATCAGCCGCTTATTAATTTTGCAAGCAACAGGCCGTATTATTTAGGGAAAAAAGTTGGAAATATACAGCCGTTCAAGTGGTATAAAAATCCACACCGAAGCAGTGTCAGAACTCCGAGACATAATATTGTCGAAGTTCAAAGGTCCAGTAAAACGAGCGATTGCACTGAAAACGTAGATTTTTGGAATATTTTGTTAAGTGAAGATATTTTACAGATAATTATTTACATGCTAACAGAAAGTTAGAAGAAATGAGGCGAAAATATGCTAAAGAAGATAGACCAGAATTGAAGTACTTAGATATTACAGAACTACTTGCTTTGGTTGGATGCTTGTTATTTACCGCAATTTTCAAAAGTAACAAAGAAGATATTGGATCTCTGTTTGCAACAAATGGAAAAGGAAGGGAAATTTTTCGATGTGTATTTTCACAAAAACGTTTTCTTTCGTTATTATCAGCTTTGCGTTTTGATGATCCTAACAACCGAGAAGAAAGAAAAAGGACAGATCCAGCTACACATATATCTGAATTATATGATATTTTCATCTCAAATTGCCAAAAATATTATACTCCAGGTCCTTGTATGTGCATTGATGAAATGCTTGTTCGATGCCGCTGTCGTTGTAAATTTCTTATGTGTATGCCAAAAAACCAGGCAAGTATGGCATAAAGGTTATGTGCATGACAGATGCTTCCACTAATTACCTTTATACTGCTTATACAGGATGTCCCAAAACTCAACGATAATCTGGGACCGGATGAATGGCCAAGTTATACCAGTTCCGTGAAAAATAAAATAAAAATTCCATATCACTCAGTTCAGCGATAATAGACAATTTTGTAAAAAAGTCGAAATTCGACACCCTTGGTCGCATTTTCAAGTCCTGTGATCACCAATGTCACAATTTCGCTGTGATTTTTTTAATTTCGAGATCTTCATTAACGATGCTATTGATCGCAACTACGAATTAATGCAAAAAACATTGTTAATTTAATAAAATAAGTTAAGTTTTAGTGAGTCATGGTTCACAAAAATATTGTTAGTTAACTTTGACACTTCATTTTGAAAAAAAATTGTACTACACTGCCCTTGGCAAGTTATTTAAAAAGTTGGCGCATTTAATCAAGATTTAAAAATGGTGCAACACTAGCCACTTTTCTTACCATTAAAAAATTTATTTCAATTTTTTTTTCAAATTGAACTCATTTCTAAAATAATAATTGATACTTTTTTATATTAAAAGATCAGGGTATTGAGTGTGTGTAATGAACAAAAGTGATAGAATGAGATAGATAGTGACGCTGACAGTCTGTCTCACTCTAGAGCAAGACAGATCGACATTCGACTTTTAGAATGAGCGAGACGGATAGTGACGCTTGAGGGGTCGTCCGTTCACAACATTTAGTACGCATCGTTTCTTCGTCTACTGCGCATCTCTCGTATTCGTGTTACTATCGTACTAACGACTTTGGCTTGTATTACTTTGGACTTGATACCGCTTCCGTACTGACGACTTTGGCTTGTGTTACTTTGGACTTGATACTGCATTTGTACTGACGACATTGGCTTTGCTTTTCTGGACTTTGTGCTGTGAAAATAGTGTGTGAACAACATGCCGGATCTGTACACAGTACAAGAATATGCAAATATGCATCTTATCTACGGTGAATGCCGTTGTAATGCCTCTGCCGCAGCCAGATTGTATCGCGAGAGATACCCCAATGTGCAGCGTCACCCAGATTATCGCGTATTCCAAAATGTGCACGCGTCATACTCGGAAGGACGATTGCCCAGTGTTCGTACGTCCGGTGGAAGACCGCAAAGAGACTACGACGACGTAGTTTTGAATGAAATTCAAAATGACCCTAGCACTTCAGTACGTGCGATAGAACTAGCAACGGGAGTACCGAAAAGTAACGCTCATCGAATTTTAAAACGAAACGAATTTCATCCGTATCATGTGCAACGCGTCCAGAGTTTGCTCCCACGAGATTACGCACCTAGAATTAATTTCTGCAGAACAATGTTAACGAAAATTCGAGAAGATCCTGAATTCCTAAACAAAATTTTATGGACCGACGAATCTACATTTAAAAGAGACGGTTATTTGAACTTACACAACCTTCATGAATGGCACGTCGAAAATCCGCATTTAATGCGTGAAGACTGATCCCAATACCAATTCAAAGTAAACATGTGGACTGGAATTTTAAACGGACGAGTAATTGGACCATTTGAGCTAACTCAAAATTTAGATGGCGCCACCTATTTGCATTTTCTTCAAAACGATTTGCCAAATTTGTTAGAAGACGCACCGCTCAGTATTCGCAGAGAAATGTGGTTTCAGCAAGATGGTTGTCCGGCGCACTATGCTCGAGCTGTAAGGGATTATTTAAACGCTGATTATCCTGACAGATGGATCGGACGCGGTGGCTCAATTTTATGGCCTCCTCGTTCCCCCGATCTAAATCCAGTTGATTTTTTTTACTGGGGATGCATAAAAGAAAAAGTATATTCGAAAAAAATACAAAATCTATCAGAACTTCGCCAAAAAATTGCTGCAGCGTCAGAAGAAATAAATTCAAGAAATTTGGCACGACTGGTGCAAAGGTCTTTTGTAAGGCGTTGCAGAGCCTGTATTCGTGCCGGAGGCAAACAATTCGAACATTTATTGTAGTTTAAGGAGAATAATTTAATAAAAAGTTTTACGACGGTTCCTTCATTGTTTTATTAATTATTATTATGTTTTTTTACAGTAAGATTGGTTATTAACTGACTGAATTACCTCTTTACTAAAAATAATAATTTGATTTAAGACCAGAAACAAAAAATAACAAATTTTAGTAACAAAAATTCCTAATCTTGAGTTGTTCAAAATAAGCTCAATTTGGAAAAAATGAGAAATAAAAATTTTAGTAGCAAGAAAAGTGGCTAGTGTTGCATCATTTTTAAATCTTGATTAAATGCGCCATCTTTTGAAATAACTTGCCAAGGGTAGTGTAGTACATTTTTTTTTCAAAATGAAGTGTCAAAGTTAACTAACAATATTTTTGTGAACCACGACTCCCTAAAACTTAACTTATTTTATTAAATTAACAATGTTTTTTACATTAATTCGTAGTTGCGATTAATAGCATCGTTAATAAAGATCTCGAAATTAAAAAAATCACAGCGAAATTGTGACATTGGTGATCACAGGACTTGAAAATGCGACCAAGGGTGTCGAATTTCGACTTTTTTACAAAATTGTCTATTATCGCTGAACTGAGTGATATGGAATTTTTATTTTATTTTTCACGGAACTGGTATAACTTGGCCATTCATCCGGTCCCAGATTATCGTTGAGTTTTGGGACATCCTGTATATACTGTGGAAAAGACACTGATGGGCAAGGACTGACCGCTGAAGAAAAAGAGTTTTCTAAACCAACACAAAGTATTTTACGTCTGTCAAAACCGATTCAAAATACAAATAGAAATATAACGGGAGACAATTGGTTCTCATCAATTGAAGCAGTGAAGCTTTTGAAGAAAAATGGCCTTACTTATGTGGGTACTGTGAATAAAAGCAAACGAGAAATCCCACGAGAATTCTTGCCTATTGGATCGAGACCTGTTGGAGAAACTTTGTATGGCTTTACCAAGGAAATGAGTATGATTTCATATGTACCAAAAAGTAACAGAGCTGTCGTTTTGTTATCATCCATGCATCATGATAACTGTAACGATCGTGAAGGTGAAAAACCTGAAATAATATTGTTTTACAATTCCACTAAAAATGGGGTTGACGGTTTGGACAAAATGTGCAGTAATTATTCTTGCATTCGGAGAACAAAGCGATGGCCATTAGTCCTTTTCTATCGTTTGATTGATATATGTGCAGTTATTTCTTATGTTCTATACAAGGGTCACAATTCAGAAACTACAAAAAGTATTGACAGATACACTTTTTTAAGTGTAGTAGCTGACAAACTTTGTGCACCTCACATGTTGCGCCGTTACAACAATCTGAAAATTTCGCGTGATGTTCGTGGCGCTATCAAGTTTTTTCTAAATAAATGATTCTATTAAAATGCAATAAAAGTGTCTTATTCAAAAGGAAAAGTCCTCATTTTGGATATACAGTAATTTATTCCCCCCCCCCCCCCCCCCCTACGTCAAAATGACGGCACGTCACCAGTACTGTGACTTATTTTCACGTCACCAGTTGAAGGTTAAGAGGGAATACGCTCTTTTCTTGAAGGTTTGCAGGTCGTATAGGTCCGGAAAAACTGCTGGTGACAGTTCATTTCAGAGTTTTACAGTGCGCGGCAGAAAGTTACGCGAAAAACGCACTGTGGAAGACTGCCACACATCAAGGTGATGAGGATGGTATGTTTTTCGCGTGGGACGATGGCGAAAAGTTGCAGGTGGTATGATTCCGAACAATTCCTCAGAGCACTCCCCGTGATACAATCCATAGAGGATGCAGAGTGAAGCTACATCTCGACGTAATTCCAAGGGTTCCAAGCTGTTTGAAACACTATGGCAGTCAACAATTCGAGCGGCCCTTCATTGGACACGATCCAGAGGGAGCAGTTGGTATTTTGGCGCCCCTGCCCAGAGATGAGAACAAAATTCCATATGAGGCCGAACCTGCACCTTGTAGAGTTGTAGGCGTTGGTCCGGACTGAAGTACTGTCTCGCTCTGTTAAGAATACCAAGCTTCTTCGAGGCTAATTTGGCCTTACCCTCTAGATGATATCGGAACTGGACTTCGCTCGATATGCTGACGCCAAGTATCTCAATGCTAGGGGAGATGGTTAAAGATGTGCCCTCGAAACGACCATTGGTGACTTTTTAGTGGTGAACGCGCAGACTTGTGTCTTGGCGGGGTTGAATTGGACCAAGTTACGTCTACCCCATTCAAAGACCTTCTCCAATGAATTCTCCACCTTAGACACAAGTTCGTTTCGACTCTCAGTGACATTTTGCCGAGAAATATTGGGGGAGCCGGTATATACAGCATCACCTGTAGTGTCACCTGTACAGCAATGAATGCCGCTGGTCTGCAACATGTCATTGATATGCAGTAAGAATAGAGTAGGCGATAGCACACAGCCCTGAGGGACACCAGCATCAACAGACTTGAGTTTCCGAGCATTCGCCGTCAACTACGACCTTTATGCTTCTGTCTGCTAAGAAACCAGTGACCCACTTACATAATTTCTCAGGCAGCCCGTATGATGGAAGCTTTGAAGCAGCGCTTTATGCCAAACCCGATCAAAGGCCTTCGCAATGTCCAAACTAACAGCCAATGCCTCTCCCTTCGACTCAATTGCCTGAGCCCAACGATGAGTCAGGTACGCCAAGAGATCACCAGCCGAGCGACCCTTACGGAACCCGTATTGTTTGTCGCTCAGTAATCCCTGGCCGTCCAAGTATCGAAGAAGCTGGCTATTGATAATGGATTCCATTATCTTCGAGAAGAGAGAGGTTATAGCGATTGGTCTGTAGTTGGAAGGATTTGAGCGATCACCTTTTTTGGGGATCGGGTGCACCAAGGCTGTCTTCCAGGAAGCCGGGACGATGCCAGTAGAATATGAGAGCCGAAAAAGACGCGTCAAGACCGGAGCCAACTCTGGAGCACACTTTTTTAACACAATAGGCGGGATTCAGTCAAGCCCACTCGACTTTTGGATATCAATGGAATTTGGCATTCAAGAATGTAGTAAATATAGTCGACGAAAATTTTCCGGACGACTAGCGATCATGGGAGGTCTGCGACCTCTCGTATCACGACCTATTCGGAGACAAAGTGTCACCCAAAATCGAAAGTAAGTTGACATTTGCTATCCCGACTGTAGACCTTTCTTTACCTTACCTTAGAAGACGAGCTTTCGCGCCTGAATCATCTTCGCTCTCCGAGAGGAAATACAGGAAGTATCAGGACAAAAATTCTACACTGGCTCCTTGGACGTGCTTTAGTGCATTTACCGCATAATATTATAATTTTTTAAATTATAATTAGGCTCAGGTCAATATTACTATGCCTTCGTCGAAGCCGTTCGGACTGTCAGTAAACTCACAAATCGTAGTAGGGCCTCGTCCGAACTTCAACAAGACCAACGGAACTCAAAAAGTCCAGCACCTGTACCATCTACATCTAAATCCTGCAACCTCAAAGACTCAAGCGGGAAGGACCACAACCATGAGCAACACATGGAGGTTGAAGATACTCCACCTAAACAATGCAACAGTTCTCGGGGTCAAGGTAGCAGCGACCACCTGCTGGTAGTAGTGCTTAACCAACAAATGGAAATGTTTAACCGCCTCATACAAATCCAGAAGAAACAATGACAATATAGAAAAGATCTTATGCAACATGGCACCAAACAATATAATAATACAAATCCTTCTGATCTAGATGCATCATTTGAATCCTTGCCCGACAGTACACATTCCGTCGCAGAATACTTGGAATCGTCCCAACATACTTACAATGGTATGAGTGATGACTTCTTGCGACCATTCAAATACAAGATATAATAAAACAGAAAAAACCAGAACAAGCAAATATAAAGCAAAATATTGTTTCTTAGCCTTTAAATATACATGGAATACATAAACATAATTACAACTAACGATAAAATAGATTTAAGATTAGTGGGACGAGGAATATTAGGAGGAAGGTAATCGTACAATGAAAGGTTGTTTTCGCAAGCAAAAAATATATGGTCTGGAGAGCCTTCATCCAAGCCACATTCACACAATGAGCTATCCCTCACCCTTATTTTAGCTAGAAATACTGGATTACATGAGTGACCCAGACGTAGCCGACAGATAGTAGAGCATACAGGCTTATTAGCTTTCAAATATTTAAAAAACCACGGTCGACTAGGTACTGAATCTTGAATTTCAGCGTAAAAACGTCCTTTAAAACGTCCTACTCGACTCAGTCCAAACAGTATTCCACTCCAAAGTCAAATGCGACTTGGCCAGAGGCAAAAGATCCTGGCAAAAAATTTGGAAATTGCGTAAACCACCAGAATTTGCAGCTTCTTTGGCATTAAATCCACACATTCATTTCCTATAATCCCACTATGACCAGGGATCCGAGCAAGTACAACCTGAATGTTGCTACAATAGCATTTAAATAGTAACTCCCTAATTTTAAAAATTAAAGGAAATTTAAATTTACTTCTAAAGGGGTTTGACAAAATTGCTTCCAGGGAACTTTTACAATCGGACAAAATAATTGCCTTATTAAGTTTGTGCGATTCCACAAATGAAAGCGCATCAAAAATCGCTAGAGACTCTGCATTAAAAACCGAAGAAAGTGAAGTCAAATTATTATTAAGGATAACATTAAATTTTGGGATCCAAACGGCACTACCAACACAAGAAGTATCCGATAGTTTTGAAGCGTCCGTGTAAATCAAAGTCCAATCCTTAAATTTATCACTTATTATGGCATTAAATTGGTTGTTAGCAACGGGGGAACCCTTCACTATGGGAAAATTTAAAATGATATCTGGAGAAAATACAAGGGAGGAAAATGAAGCTTCAAACAGCGGATTAACTGAAAATTGGGCCACAGGACATGAAAGAGATACTAGCTTTTGATAACTTTTCATAACACAGGGTAAACTTTTATGCGTCCAATAACTAGTAGAGTCTGGCCAACGAAAGCTGTCCACGGCTTTTTTGAAAAACTTTGAAATGGCAACACTTTTTGCCTGTCAGTGTTGTGACGTTGAAGTTTTTTGAGCTAGACTTATTTTCAGAATTATTCTTTATCTTTATTACATTGTAATAGTTGTTAATAATGCCGAAAACCGTAAAAAGCAATACAAGGAAGATTCTGTTCACTATGATTGAGAAATTCAAAGATGTGCAAAGTGAAATAAATCGGACCAGACCCTTCAATCTCAGCACATTGCAAATGGCAATTGAGTTAAGTTTATACTATCAATTTTAGAAGTCAGTTAATACGATACACGTCCGCAAAGAGTTACCGTCGTTTAGATTTAGCAGTATTGTAATTCAGTACTTCCGTAAAACCAATTCAGAGGGCGTTCAAATGATGCTAAATACAATATAACTTGCTGCCGTCTACTATTGATAGTGCTAAGGGCTTTTTATCATGGTCGCATTATTTGTGCGACGACTCACACGAATTCCAACATTTTGGTAGATTTGGTAGTAATCAGTCTTACAAACAATTTTGTTTTAATCGCAAATTAAATTTAATAAAAGATTTTTCAGCTGTATATTTAAATATAAAATACAATTGTTAAACTGTTATATAGTTTTTTTTCTGTTATTATGACAAAATAAAGACGTTTCTTAATTCTAATATTTCATTTTGGTTTAAAATTATTTTAGATACCTGGCAGCACCAAACTAACATGGCTGACGGCTGATTGCAGCGGCCATTGCTGTATTTCTGTGTATAGTTATTAGTTGCTGATTACGAGCAGAGATCACAAATTTTTACTGTCGAGTCGAGAGTTTCTCCTCCAGATAGAACGGCTGTGTAGAGTTGTTCTTGTGATAAGTGTGTCGAGAAAGAGACTCGTGGTTCAGTGTGTTGAGAAAGAGACTCGTGGTTCAGTGTGTTGAGAAAGAGACTCGTGGTTTAGTGTTTAACTTTGGTTTGAGAGTCTCAAATTGAGACAGGACTTCCTCCAGCCATTATGTCGATGTCTAGGAAAAAGTGTTGTGTTCCTGGGTGTTCCAATTCAGTAGGTAAGTAAAGTAAAGACCAGACTTATTTGTTTCATAATTTCTCAGTTATTCACTTTATTTCTATTGTTTGAAACTTTTAGCAGGATGTTCAGACCTACTCGTTGTACCTATTACAACATTATACTCTGATACTAAGTTTAAAACGCTTTAAAATGTACATACCTATTTACACACTAAAACTTAAATTTGTCTGGCTTAAAATTGGTAAAGCAAAAGATATAATTACTGCTTTGCAATAATGTTCTTTGCGTTTCTTAAGGCCGATTTATAATGTACATATTATCACTAGCTCTATGACAGCTTCGCTCAGTATTCAAAAAATTCAAAAACACACATAAAATGACATTTTATGAAAATGATTCCTAGCTAGATCGATTTATCGCCCCCGAAACCCCCTATATACTAAATTTCATGAAAATCGTTGGAGCCGATTCCAAGATTCCAGTTATATATATATATACAAGAATTGCTCGTTTAAAGATATAAGATGTATGTAAGCTGAACTGTCCCACTATTTATTCACAAAATGTACCTTGCATACATCCATAATCCATGTACATATATTATTCCTTCGATCGCGGATTCTTGGAAAGAATTCTTGGAGTTTAGGCGATAATATGGTCACTAAACTTGTCCAAAATCCAAAAAGTAGAATGCAATCCTATCTTGTGGCAAGTTGGTACTTATTTATTTAATTTTATTTGATTGTTGGTATACCAACATGGTATTTACTGGCTCAAAAATATTTATTTAAATGATTTTTTAGGATGTACAATTTGTATTATACATAATAATAATGATTTATTTTTAATTTTACAGATACGCATCAAACAATGCATTTATTCCCGAATCCAGCAAAAGATATTGAGCGTTTTAATCAGTGGGTTTTTTCAATTGGTGGTGATATAATTGCCTTAGATAATGAGGACATATATAAACATCGCAGTGTCTGTCACTCACATTTTGAAGAAAAGTTTTGCTGTCGCTACAATCGACTAAGTAACATTGCAGTGCCTACTCTTAATTTGCTGGGTATGTATTCATTTAACTTTTGTTTTTAATTGTAATATCTCAGGGTTAATATATTAAGTTTAGTATCTACTACTAGTAATAGTGACCACAATAGTAAAAGGAGGACTAGGCATTGACGTGTAGGCCCAGACTCAGACTGGATCCCTGAAGGCATAACACAGTAATGACATAATGAATGTACTATTCTATCTGTTATGGCCTCTGTAAGGGCCTATTTTTCAATGGCCAAATAAAACTTGTTGGAGGTTTAAACTATATGATGACAAAAATATGGACACTTTATTTGTAAAGTGAGTTTCAAATAATTATGTGCTGGCAAGCTATATTAAGCATCAAAATATAAAAACATTTATAATATCCACATATTTCCATTTGTTTTGTTTCAGGACTTTCTTCTATACCACAATTTACATTTGATGAGAGAAGGCCTATGCGACAATTACAAAATCTTCCAACAAATACAACTTCAACCACATCTAAACCTGTCACCACTGTGTCGAAGTATGGGTGTAACCTCACCCATACTTCGACATCTTCAGCAGGTATTTAAAAAACACTTTTGTTTTAATTCCACTTACTTACAACCAAATTTGATTTCTAATTTTGTAGTTTTTTGAATATTTTATGCTTAGTTATGAAAGATTAGTCGTTTGAAAACAAATATTTTATGCTTAGTTATGAAAGATTTGAAATGGCATGTAAGCTATGAATAATAAAAGCTAAGGAAGAGTAACTGTGTCAAAAAATTTGTTCCGATTCTACAAAATGCGATCCGAATACATGCATTCTTTATGCAAAAAGAGACCCAAATACATGCAAGAATTATCAACGGATTGTCAACAGTTTTAATTTGTTAATTTGAATGTAGTGTTTCATAGCGATATTGCCATATTTTAGTGTGCAAAAAGGAACAAAATTTAAAACGATTGAAGAATGGGGGTTACTTTTCTTAGTTTTTGTTATTTGTAGAATCTTGCATGCATACTTTTATGATTTAACATTATATTTCTTATTCCATGGAACTAACAAGTCAATAACTTTTAGGTCTCCAGATGAATTTACTGGATGAGAATAACTCAACATTTAAAGAAAATATTGGTAAAAATTACATTTTCTACTCTTATTATTAAATTTGATAATAATAATTGTTGACTTATTGATTTCATATTATTCTCGGTTTTGTAGATCCAGTAGACACTCTACCATGGCCAGCCAGAAAAAATAAGGGTGGTGATGGTGTCATCGTCAAGAAAGGTGGTGTTGGTGTCAAAAGGCATACAATAGTAACTCCTGAAGAACAAAAATTGCGCCAGAGGTTGATCAAAATCAGGATAAAGCTGAGCAAATGTCGCAATAAATTAAAGAAGCAAGCTGCCAACCTACAAGCAGCTAAAAAAATCTCATCAAACCCAGCACTTTTGTCTGCAATGGAAAAACTGCCTAGCACAGCAAAGCTCTTAACATTACTTCAATTTAGAGAATGTAAAAAACAAAATAAAGGCCGACGTTTTCAGCTGCAAGAAAAAATATTAGCACTCTCCATATTTAAGTTGTCACCAAAAGCTTACAGGTTTTTAAGAAGAATTCTTATTTTACCAGCACCACAAACCCTATCCAAATTAATAAGTCAGGCAAATATAGATCCTGGCATTAATAACAAAATATTTAGCCAACTAAAAAGTGCTGCTGACAAAATGAAGCCTGAACAAAAATTGTGCGTTTTATTGTTTGATGAAATGAGTTTAAAGGCAAATTTGTCGTACAATGAAAAAAAGGATATGGCAGTTGGGTTTGTGACTGATGGTATGACAGTAAAGTCTGAATATGCAGATCATGCCCAGGTAAAAATATTTTACTCACATAATAATATACAAAAGACTATCATTGTATTAATCAAATTATATTCAATAATTTTATTACTTTAATAATACTTAATAAAATTGTGTTGGTAAAAAACAACTACTTTATTTTGTTTCAGGTGTTCATGATACGGGGTTTGATAAAAAATTATAAGCAGCCCGTTTGCTATACTTTTGCTGCAGCAGCCACAAGCGGCCAGCAAATTGCCGTACAACTAAAAGAAATCATTAGCCAACTACAAAAAGCTGGCTTAATCGTCGTAGCGACCGTATGTGACCAAGGTACCAACAACAGGCATGCTATAAAGCTGTTGCTACAAGAAACACGTGGCATTCATTTAAAGAAGGGTTGGGAACCAAAAGAAAATATTATTTTGGTCAATGAGCAAGAGGTTGTACCTCTATATGACCCTCCACATTTATTAAAGTGTCTAAGAAATAATTTGCTTACCAAGAATTTGGAATATTATGAAAATAATAGAAAACATATAGCGAAATGGGAGCACCTGCTGTTGCTACATAAAGAAAATCCGGGATATAAGGGTGTAAGGTTAATCCCTAAGCTAACAGAAAACCACGTCGTACCAGAAAAAGTTGCGAAAAATAAAATGAAGGTGAAATTTGCAAGCCAAATTTTTAGCAGAACTGTTGCAACAAACATGGGATACCTTGCAGGTAATAATGTGACACACTTAAAATTTTATTTAGATTACTGTACTAAGTACTTAATATATTATTATTATTATTGTTCCTACATAATATAGTAACATGATAATAAGATTGTACCTGTCTACATAAGTATAATGTTAATACTTCAGTCGGAATTTCCAGGAATTGCTATTGTATTCTATTGTTGTCGCGATTACCGGTGCTCGCGCGGGGCCTGAAGGATTAACAAGTATTAAAAAAATTTAAAAGTTGTGAATTTTGTTTTTCAGATAAAGGAATTCTGCCTAAGGAGTGCAAAGAAACTGCTGATCTCCTAATCTTTTTTGATAACTTATTCGATTCGCAAAATGGAAGTTTTAATAAAAAAAACTTTGCAAAACCTCTCCTCGGACCTGTTACGCCAAAATCCCAACATCACAAGGAGTGGCAAGAAGCTAAAATAAAATTAAAAAATATGAAATTTGTAAGCATTGTTTCTGGTAAATGTGAAAATGTACCTACATTAATGAACTGGGCATGGACACTTGACGGAATCGAAATTTTATTAAAAAATTTAGAAACCAGACATAAAATAACATCCATCTGGATGAGACATTTGAATCAAGACCCAATCGAAAATTTTTTCGGTGCCATAAGAAGCCATGGGTGCCGAAATACAAATCCGACTCCGCAGCAATTTGGATCCGCTTTTACCACCATGTTAATAAACAATTTATCAAGTGTCCATGCCCCTGTTGGGTCTAATAGGCTACTTGACATATATTTAATTTCATTGAAAAAATGCATATTTCTAGTAGAACTTGGCCTAGGAAACTGTATTTCACCCTTATCGTGAAATAAAAGCTTATGATTGATAAATAAAGTCGATTTGAAAATATGATTTTATGAAAATAGGAATTGTACTGACGAAAACGCTTTTGCGGTACTTCCGATCTGGATGTGACGTCATCCCATTTGTAATTTAATATCTTTTATTTATCGCGCTCGTTATATGTAAGTTTATTTGTACATAAATAATATGAATAAGCCTAGAAAGATTTATAAAATGTATTTTCTTGAATAATTCAAATAAAACATCAGTTTTATATATTATCTCCATTCATTGTAGTTAGGAAATGAAATGGCCAAAACTTTTCTACAAAAGTGTTCAACATTAGAAATGATTTCTAAATTATTTTTTAATTTTTTAAGCACTGTTAGACTCGTACATTTAGCACATAAAACTTTTTTTCAATAAAGAAAGTATAAAATACAAAAAACATGACGTCACACTATGGCGGTACAATGGCGGACAGTGTTTTCGGCGCCATATAAAAGGCATATTTTTCGATCAACATTTTTATGGGTTTCTACTGTTTAAAATATTAAAATATTAGTTTTTTTAGTAAAAATGAATGATTAGGAACCGATTAGAATGAAGAAAAAAAATAGGTCAAGTAGCCTATTGTGAAGAAGATTTTGGCAAAAATTTACATGCCCTCGTCGTCACGGATGACTGTAAAGCTTTGACGAACTGCAGTATAGAGTTAATTTCTAATATTGTAATAGACGACATAAAATCAAAAAGTGACCCCCGTATTATGGGGGCATTACAATATGTTTGTGGCTATTTTATAAGAAAAGTGAAAATAAAAGTTTTTAAAAATTGTACCACATGCAAAAGTAATACAATTTCTTTAGAAGGTGAAGAGTATATTAAATATAGAGAATATGCAGGTCGTCAGTGGCTTTGCAGTCCCAGTAAATCAATTATACATTGTGTGTCGGCAATCCAAGACATATCAAACACAATTATTAAACAGTCTTTCGAAAAAAAACATATAAAAGAATTAATAAAAACTTATATTTTAATGTTAGTTGATTTCGACTTTTTAGAATGCGATTTGCATAAGGAAAAAATTGTAATTTTTTTAATAAACATTACATCTCGATTTTTCTTATATAATTATTGCAAAGATATAAATAAAATATTAAATGGTAAAATGGACTGTTATGACGACGAGGACAGGCTTCAAATAAAAGCTAAGAAATATTTTAAAAAATGTTCAAAGAGACCCAGGAAATAAAAAAAAAATACTTTCTTATTGTGTGTTTTCATTTTCAAACTAAGAATTATTAATTAGCTATTCTTTTGGCATCATATTTTCCTACAGGAGAAAGGAAAAATTGCTATTCATTAATAATTCTTAGTTTTATGCCCCCTTTAATTAAAATGATTAGAAATTAAACTATTCCGTGCATGACCCTGGGTAGGTACGTAGTAGTTGGTAGTAGTACCATAAAACAAATTCAGATGGCGTAACGTCTAGAAATAATTGCCTCTTTTAGCTACCGAAAGAGGTCTCTATTTCCGTATATAAAAAAGTACTCTGTGAATCGGACTAACACAGAAAAAATACGACAACTAGACTCGATAAACTCAATTTTAGGTTAGTATTTCATAGTTATACGAAAACGTCTTGATACTTTATACATTATTTTCATCGAATTTGCGACAATTCTCACAATTAATTAATTTTATTTTTTGTTCATTCTTTTCAGAAAGTATTGACAGTAATTTGGAAATAAAAAACAAAGTGGCAGAAATTGTTAGTTCACTGAAAGAGACGAAATGCTAACAAGTGAAACACGTTACTTGGAAAAGATATCGTTGATGATAGGTATTTTATCTCATGAAATATTTTTTCTATAACTATTTAATAATAAAAATAGAGTGGTCCCCCAGTTGCCCAATGTATTTTCTGGTAACCAAGATGGCAATAGGAACTGGCCTAGTGTTTATATTGTCTATCTACTATATTATTGATTCATGAGTATCGTAAATTATTGATGAAATGTATGTATGGAGTCTTTTCATTGTTCAATAATTATAATTTAAGCTATAGAGGGTCAATTATAGTATGCATAATAAATATACTTGAGAATAATAAATGTCTGAAGGATTTCGTCTGTATTGTATATAAAAGTCACTTTATTTATTTATTTCAGAAATAAGTGTTAAGACATTAAGAAGAATAAAAACTGAAGGTTCTATTAATCAGGGACAGTGGAACACTCCAGGAAAAAAGCGACCACACCCAGCCCATGTATCTAATTTGGATAATTTTGATTTAACAGCCATCAGAAATAAAATAAACGAATTTTACTGTGTGAAAAAGCAAGTCCCGACACTGCGCACTTTGAATACTGAGTTGAAGAACTCAATAGGATTTGGAGGATGCTGTGAAACACTGAGAAAAATTTTGTACAATAATGGGTTTGAATTTGGAAACAATAAAAATGAACGAGCTCTTCTTATAGAAAGATTTGAGATTGCTGCATGGAGACACAAATACTTGAGAAAAATACATCAAAAGAGACTTGAAGGTAAACAAATTATTTGCATTGATGAAACATATGTGCATCAAAATTATAAAGTAAAAAAATCATGGCAAGACCCTTCTACTAGCGGTGTTATCAGTAACATATCCTCTGGAAAAAGATATATAATTGTGCATGCAGGATCTGAGGATGGTTTTGTACCAGGTGCATTATTGGTCTTCAGCACCAAATCCAAATCGGCTGACTACCATGACGGTATGAATGCATCTAATTTCATGAAATGGCTAGAGGAAATGCTGATACCAAATCTGACAAAACCCAGTGTACTTGTGATGGATAATGCAAGCTACCATGTAAAACAAGTTAATAAACCATGAGCGTTGATCAAGTATTAAAACCAGACAAGGGCATGGAAATAATTAAATTAGCTGAACATTTTGGATTGAATGGGGATACAATTGACAAAATTCTTTCACAATGGAAAAACATACAAAATAACAAATGGGAAAACACTAATGACACTGTAAAATTTTGGCACGAAGTATCGCAATATAAAGATGCAGGAAATGATAATCCGTATCAAGAACTTTGCTCATTGGCATTTATTATGCTCGTATTGCCACACTCAAACGCAGATGTTGAAAGGATATTCAGTACAATGAACGTAATTAAAAATAAATTACGAAATAGAATGAACTTCGACACACTAAATTCTATATTACAAATACGATTTGGTCTTATAAAATTCGGTCAAACTTGCTACACATATGATATCCCAAAAGATGTCTTAAAGAAGATTGGATCTAATGAAAAATATAAATTTATTCTGAACAAGGCCCCTGCTGGAACTGATAACCAATCTCTTCCACAATCTCTTCAACCATCAACTTCGCAAAGTACAAGTGAATTGTACGGCGAAGAATCCTCTTCCGATGAGATTGAGTTTTAAGGTGTATTGTAATTAAAAAAGTTGATTTTTTAAATTTTTTGGTTCTGTTGTTAAAAAATTACTTATTTTATTTGATTTCAATAAAAAAACTAATTTTTCCTATTTTAATTTTTTTTGGCCAAATCTAGCCCCCATCTAGCCCTTTTTAGAACTCCATTTAGCCCCAAAGCCTGACACCGAGTTGGCAACACTGGTTGTCAATTTATATGCAGTTATCGGTTTGTTGCGCTCAAAAGTAAATATTTTGTTTGTGATTTCGAGAAACATAAAAAGTAAATTTGCCAGAAACCGTGAGTATCTATGTTAACTTCTTCTGTAGTATTTAATAAAGATTATATTTAATTGCCAATTAGGATTTAAAATTTGATAAAAATAAACTAAATCAAACTTATTGGAATATTGAGGTTATGGGGAGCATTGAGCATTCAAGTCGGAGGGAGGTTTGGGCATGCCCAATGCTCCCTCAGTTTTAATGCATTTTGATGTCATACTTTTCTACATTTTTGTATATACCCATTGCATTAAATGTCGTTATCATTTCTTTTTAGGGCAATGCCGTTTGCTTTTAAAAAGAAAAATAAGCGACGCGAAATCCCTAAAGATGTTATTTTGCGCGCATTGGAAGAGGTGTCAAAAGGAGGGAAAATTAAAACTACTGCCCTTAAATATAATATACCCAGGTCTAACCTGCAAAGATACATAAAGCAGGGTGGCGTCGTGAAAGATATTTCTTCTAAATTTATCTCATCTCAAATATTCACAAACGATGAAGAAGAAAAAATTTCAGAATATCTTCTTACATCGTATAAACTATGCCATGGACTATCAAAACTGAAGACCCGCGAATTGGCTTACGAATACGCTATTGCCATTGAAAAAAAAAAACCAAATAACTGGACAGAGAAGAAACTTGCATCCAAAGATTGGATTAGAGGATTTTTTAAACGACAACCTCAGCTATCAATAAGGACACCAGAAGCAACCAGTCTTTCACGGGCCACAAGTTTCAATAAGAAAAACGTTGGAGATTTTTTTGAAAATCTTAAAACTGTATATGAACGGCATCACTTCGGCCCTGAGTCTATTTACAATATAGATGAAACTGGATTATCAACAGTACAACGAACCCAGAAAGTGATTGCTCTCAGAGGCGCCAAGCAAGTTGGGCAAGTAACGTCAGCTGAAAGAGGGACTCTTGTTGTCTCTTTGCTGCGGTATTAATGCATTGGGAAACTCAATACCACCCTTTTTCGTATTCCCATGGGTCAATTTCAAAAGCTTTATGCTAAATGATGCCCCTGTTGGATCAGATGGAGCAGCACATCCTTCAGGGTGGATGACAGCACCAAATTTTTTAAAATATATGCACCATTTTGCAAAACACACAAAACCAACGCCTTCTTCGCCAGTTCTTTTGATTCTGGACAATCACGAGAGCCATATTTCAGTACCAGTTCTCGATTTCTGCAAAAAATCAGGCATTGTTTTAATGACTTTCCCACTGCACTGCAGTCATAAACTGCAACCCCTGGACCTGACTGTATATGGACCACTAAAAAGCTATTATAACACAGCTGTAACCGATTGGATGGCGAGCAATCCTGGCAAGACGGTAACCATTTATGAAATCCCAAAATTAGCAGCAAAAGCCATCCCACTGGCATTTAAGCCGCAGAATATTCAAAGGGGATTTGAAAAACCTGGCATATGGCCATTCAATTCAAACATTTTCTCAGATGAAGATTTCGCTTGCTCTTCTGTCACTGATCGATGTCTGCCAGAAGAGGATAACGCTGCTACAGAACAATCGACTGCAGACCAACCTGTTGTGGAGCAGCCTTCAACAGAAGGAAATCTGAGTTCAGAGGATCTTACAAGTTTAAATGTGGAAGTCGCTGGGCCATCTCAATTGGAATCTCCCACTAGAAGCCAGTCTAAGCCAGCTAGCCAGCCAGACAGGGCACTGTCGATGTAACACCTGATTTAGTAAGACCATATCCGAAGGCCGGCCCCATGAAATTGTGTGGCACGAAACAGAAGAAGGGAAAAACTAGGATATTGACGGACACACCTGAGAAAATACTTATAGAAATGTAAGAAGAAGAAAGGCAAAGAAAAAATAAGATCAAAGAGTTGAACAAGGATCGAAAATGCTCTAAAAAGACAGGACAGAAAAAAATTCCTAAGCTTGCTGAGGAATTTACTTACAAACCACAGAAAAACAGGAAAATTAGCAGTGATGATGAAATAGAAAATGTTTCCGTTTCTGAAGAAGCCCTTGTTGAATCGGAAGAACATTTTGATGAAGACGATATGATTGTTCTGGATAGAAATTTCCAGATCGATAATTTTGTATTGGTTAAATTTGACACCAAAAAATCTGTCTATCATTATGTTGGAAAAATCGAAGAAGTTAGTCAATCCATGGCAACTGTCAAATTTATGAGAGCGAGTAAGATACGAAATACGTTTATATTTCCTGATATTGAGGATGTAGCCAGCGTTCCCCTGGTGGATATAAAGACGAAATTGCCTTCACCAACGACATGGGTGAAACGTGGCAGCATAAAATATAAATTCGACAAGCCTCTCTGGGTCATACCAAATTTAAGATAAGTTTGATTAAGTCCAACATTGTGCAGTATTAATTCTAAGTCACTTTGTTAATTTATTTTAAAGTCTATGATAAGAAAAAATGTTTTTAGTTAAATTTTTTATAGCAATGTTACTTAATACTTAAGCATAGTAATGTACTAAAGCAACATGTTGCGTATTTAATGCAATGTCCAACAGGGGTGCCCAAACCTCCCGACCACCGGGAGGTTTGGGCACTTTGGACATCTATCAGAAGATCTTTTGTAACTTCTAGACTAATTATAATACCAAAACTTTTCTAAGCAATAATTACTGCCAAAGATGTGTGCTAAATATATTTGGAATAAAATTTTGATTGTGATAAAAAATTACAGTTTTATCACCAACTATGTAAAAAAGTGCCCAATGCTCCCCTACCTCCCCTAATGTCATTCTACATCCAATATGGCGGCTTATCTAAAATAGGGGAATACAAACAAAGTTTTGTATATTTCTGCATGACTAAAGAATTGGATTTCAGTTAAAAATAATTAGATTTTTTATCTATACTAATATTATAAAGCGGAAGAGTTTGTTTGTTTATTTGAACGCGCTAATCTCAAGAACTACTGATCCGATTTTAAAAATTCATTCAGTTTTATATAGCCCATTGATCGAGGAAGGCTATAGGCTATATTTTATCACACTAAGACTAATAGAAGCAAAGAAATAGAGAAAAATGTGGAAAAAAACGGAACGGAAATATATTTGAAAGGGCTTATTTGAACGCGCTAATCTCAGGAACTACTGGTCCGATTTGAAAAATTCTTTCAGTGTTAGATAGCCCATTTATCGAGAAAGGCTATAGGCTATATTTTATTACGCTAAACCTAATAGGAGCGAAGAAATAGAGGAAAATGTGAAAAAACGGGGGAAATTATTTTGCTTATCTCACGAATCACTGGAGCAATTTTATGTTATTTGGCACACATGAAGAAGAGACCACGTAAAAGGATAAAAGTTTCTTTTTTGCGGAAAAATGTACAGCTTCCGTGACATTCTTAAATTACGCGGGCGAAGCCGCCCAGAACATCTAGTATAAAATAACGGGGCAAATGGGTCACCTGATGGAAAGCAACAACCGACGCCCATGGGCACTTGTAACGTCAGAAGAGTTGCAGATGCGTGGGAATATGCCTTCTTCTTAAAATGCTTCTGGCGATAGTTCGTTTCACAGTTTTGCAGTGCGCGAAAGAAAATTACGCGAAAAATGCACGGTGGAAGACCACCACAAGGTGATGGGATGGTCCTCAGAGCACTCCCCGTGATACAACTGATAGAGGATGTATATAGTCAAACGTATTACCTCCTTTTTTGGAAGTCGGTCAAAAACCAAAGTATTACATACCAAAATATGTGAGGGTAGGCATAGCATCAACATCTAATCTAGAATCGGAATTTAAATTTATAAATATACTTACAGTGCTTAAAACAGTTAATGTATTACACTAAGTAATAGATTCAACCCTCCTGTGCTCATCTCACTATAAATTTCGCACCAGTTCAATTTTTTTTAACACTTTCATCTAACAAGTACTAACTATAATGGATGTGTCGACACAACTGGCTGCCAACATGGAAGACCTCACTAAACTGTTCCAAACGCGCATAGATTCCTACGAGCAACGACTCCACCAAGCAGCTTCTACACCATCCCATCCAGATTTGTCCAGTTTGAGCTGTGAGTTCCAAGATTTTAAGAACTTTGTTTGGCAAACGCTCTCCAAATTAAAAACACAAATTCATCTCACTCTGGGACTTGACCGGCATGAGACTTTCCTCCGTAGAAAGATTTTATTATTCCATGGGATTCCTGAAAACAATAATGAAAATTTATTTAATGTTATTACTGACATAATAAAGGAGCAATTGAAGGTATCGAAATTCACCTCTGATGATATCCAGTCTTGTCACCGCCTCAGTACTCCAAAAGTGAAAGCCCGTACAGTCTTGGTGCGCTTCAAAGATGTTGTTCAACGTCGTGCAGTCTGGGATGCTAAGACCAAGCTCAAGAGCAGCGGAATAGTTATCTCGGAGTTCTTAACAAAACCTAGAAATGTTGTGTTTATGGCTGCGCAACAGCATTTTGGAGTACGTAGCTGCTGGTCCACCGAGGGAAAAATAGCAGTAATTTTGCCTGACAAGTCTCGACGGAAGATTGAGTGCATGGAGGAGCTCAAGTCACTAATGGCCACTTTCCCCGGTGCTGCTAAAGATACGAAGGCAGCCTCTGCCTTGCCATTAAGTAAAACTGGTGACCCAAGGCAGAGTAATTTGGAGTCCAAGCTTCCCAGTGTAGCTGCATCTTCGCGCCGTACTAGAATAACCTAAGTCGGTGCGCAGACGCATTGCAGTCGACAACTCAGTATATGCACTCATATTAATTAGTTCTCGTATCTTTTTGTTTGTTCCTCTGTGACGTAATATGTAGTTATCTTCTTTCTAGTCATTTTAAGGTAGTATAGGCTTTTTCCTGCATTCTTTCATGTAGTTTAATAAGCAATGGATGACCCGCTTTTGTTTTTTCTTAAATGACATTTACTGACATTTGTCAGCTGTCACTTGTCAGTTTAAAGAGTAGGCAAGTCTTTTTTTTTCTCGTATAGGAAAGGCGTAGGAAAGCCGAGCAATGCTTTATTATAATATTTACTTTACGCTTAATATTGTTGTATATATTATAGTTATTGATGCTTCTAATACTTGGCTAGTTAATTGCTTTTTTATTATTTGTTTTCGTAATGCTTTTTACATAATATTATCAGCACTTATTCACTTAACGGCGAATATTGTAAAGCCTAACTCCGCTCTTATATTGTATATACAATCTTCGTAATTTATTTATAATTGTTTTTGCTCGTTAAATCATTGTGCTTATTTTTATGCTACTGGTGTTATATTATGTGTGCTAATTTCTTCTCTCAGTACTATGGTGATCAAGGATGGGTTTTATTAATATAGAAATAACATAATATTTATTACTTAGTCGAATCTTGCATAATATATTTAATTAAGTAAGTACATAATATTAGGTATATTAATTTATAATTTTGAGTATTATATTATTATAATATTTTATTTAAGTAATAGTTTATTATATTGGTAGTTTAAGGATTCATTTGATTATGGTAATGATAGCAGGGCTTCATAACGTTATCGAATAACAGAAAAAATATCGTTACGTACCGTTATTTTCATAATGGTAGCCAGATAACGTTATTTTTTTAACGATATCTAGTAAAATAACGTTATATTTACCGTTATTATTATAACGTTATTTTTTAGTTATGGCATAACAAAAAAAATAACGTTATAATAATAACGGTAAATATAACGTTATTTTCTGGTATCAGGTATGCGATCGTGCACGGTGCACCAAATCTCACTCATATTTAAAATGTAATAAGCGTTCTCTGTGAAAATACAAAGAAAAAAATACACCTTAAAAGCGTGATTACGTTTAGAAAATTTTCCCGCCTGCCATGACTTTCTTGACGGACTATAACGTTATCAAAGAACATATATTTACCGTTATAAATCCTATATAACGTTATAACATTTACCGTTTTTAAATACATTTATAACGTTATTTCTAGTATCGGTTAAATTTTCATAACGTTATCTATGCCCTTGAAGCAATAACGTTATGAAAAAATAACGTTATTTGAAGCCCTGAATGATAGTCATGATGACTTCGTTTCATGCTCTTCGTCGGACAGTTTCCTCAGTATTGATAGTGGTGATGGGGGATCGGTCACGTTTTCTACTCATGAACAAATAATTAGTTCCTTTTCCCGCTTTCCGAAAAACTTTAACGTTGTCCATATAAATGCTCAGAGCATACCGCGCCACTACCCTGATATGACTGAAATGTTTAGCAATTCCCCGGTAGATGCTATTCTGGTGTCAGAGTCGTGGCTCAAGCCCTCATTATCGTCAACCGCCTACGCTCTCCCGGGTTATAAGTTAATCAGAAATGATCGCGTGGGCAAAAGTGGTGGTAGAGTGGCTATGTATTTGCGTGGTGACATTGACAGCAAGTTGATTACTGCTTCACCTAGCCGATACACTGGCTCTATTGAATATATGTGTGTTGAAGTCACCTTGCATCACAAGAGTGTCCTGCTTTGTGTGGCCTATATTCCATCAATGCGAATTGATTACTTTAACAGTTTAGAATCGCTTTTAGCCACACACAGCCCAAATTATGACTACACATTAATTGCAGGTGACTTCAACACATGTCTCTTGAAACAAGATTCGCGTGCCTCAAAACTCCGTACCTTACTTTCCTCCCTTAACCTTTGCATTCTCCCTCTTTTGGCAACTCATCATGCTCCAAATTGTGCCCCTTCCCTCCTAGATCTCCTAATTACGTCGTCCCTTGATCTCGTTGCATTCTAAGGCCAGTTTCCCTCCAATATTTCCTACCATGACCTAGTTTTCCTTTCTTTTAAAATCAATCCTCCCCGTCGAAAACCAAAATTCCTTTACCTTCGTAGTTATAGGGCAGTGAATTTGGAGGCTCTTGAGCATGACATCTCTAATACGGACTGGTCTCATCTCTACTCGGCCACGAATATTGATTTAAAGGTATCGTTGCTAACTGATAACCTGACCAAAATATTTAACATCCACGCTCCGCTCAAAAGAGTTAAGATAAAGCATGCGCCGGCTCCTTGGTTGTCACAAGATATTGTTTCAATGATAGCTAAGCGAAACAGAGCTTTGTGCCGTTATAGAAAACGACCAACGGAAGCAAACTTGGAAAGGTATAAAAGTCCCTGCGAAATCATTGCAGTCGTCTGTGTAGGGATGCCAAAAGACGCCACATTCACTCCACTATCAGCCATAGTAACTCCTCCCAACTCTGGAAGTTTCTTTCTACGATTCGGATAGGAAAGTCTTCTGTTTTACCCACTAATGTTAAAGATTTAAATGCGCTTAACGCTATTTTTACCAGCCCACCAACTTCGGTCGACCCAGCTACCAAAGCACGCACGATTTCCCATCTCTCCTCGATTCCTCTACCTTCCTATACTCCATTTTCGTTTAAACCAGTCACCGAGGACGACGTTATGAAACATATTAGAGCAATTACGTCTACTGCTGTGGGCGATGATGATCTTAGTCCACGTATGATTTCCCTTGCACTTCCTGAACTCTTGCCAATCCTTACTCACATTTTCAATTATTCTTTGTCAACGAGTTCCTTCCCTTCAGCATGGAAACGTGCAAATGTCATTCCTTTACCAAAAACCTCCAATCCTTCTTCCTTATCTCAATACAGACCTATCTCCATACTACCCTATCTCTCCAAAGTCCTGGAACACATCGTCCACAAGCAGCTCTCCTTCTTCCTATCCAGCAACAAATTACTTTCTCCCCTCCAATCCGGATTTCGCCCTGGCCATAGCACTGTCACTGCTCTGCTAAAAGTCACAGATGATCTGCGGCTAGCTATGGAGGAAAAATGTGTTTCCATTCTGGTTCTATCTTCCTTTCCATCCTTCGTTCCCTTAACGTGTGCTCCTCAGTTGTAGAATGGTTCGACTCATATCTTCGGGGACGCTCGTAGCGGGTTCGATCTGATGAGGTTACCTCGGACTGGTGTGATCTCGACGCGGGGGTCCCACAAGGTGGCGTTCTCTTTCCTCTTTTATTCTCAATTTTTATTAACACAGTAACCTTAGTCATTTTGCTATGTAACTTCCATCTCTATGCAGACGACTTGCAGATTTATCGTCAATCGCACATTGAAAGCATTAGTGCCGCAGTCAGCGACGTTAATGCTGATCTACAGCGGATTGCAGATTGGGCTAACTCTTTTGGTCTATTGGTGAATCCCAAAAAGTCACAAGCCATTATCATCGGTAGTAAGTATATGACTCAGCGCTTGCACAATATCCCCAAGGTCATATTTAATGGTACTCCGATTGATTACACGAACGCAGTGACAAATCTTGGCATAATTATAGATAATAATTTGTCCTGGAATGCTCAGGTCAATGATATCAGCAAAAAGATGTATCATTCACTACACAAGCTTAAGACCCTTCAAAATTTCCTGCCCTTGAATACGAAAATCCTTCTAGTTCAAACCCTTATTTTCCCTATCCTAGATTACGCGGACTCCTGCTACTTGGACGTTACTGAAGAGCTGTTATCAAAACTGGAACGGTTGCTGAATATCTGCATCCGTTTCGTGTTTGGGCTAAAAAAGTACGACCATGTATCAGCGTTCCGATCGAAATTAAAGTGGCTCCCGATCCGGCTCCGGCGTAATTCTCATATCCTCTCTCTCCTTTGCAAAATTCTTTACAATCCCATATCTCCATCTTACCTTCTAGATCGCTTCAAGTTTGCTCGACCTCTTGACATGCCGTGCAGGTCTAACGTGAGGACGAATCTATCCCTCCCCTCCCATCGCTCCAACTTCTCCTATTCCTTTACCGTTCATGCAGTTAGACTATGGAATTCCCTTCCCCACACCATTCGTGACAGCCCTTCCTTCCCTGTCTTTAAGAAGCGACTAAAAGAGCACTACCTCAACAATGAATCCTAAAGCTCTTATTAAATATACATATAGTATGTATTTGTTTATTTTAGTATGTATTTTTGTAAGTAGGTACTTACATATTTTTATATTATAACATATTTATTATTTTGTATATTATAATTTATAACATATAAATATGTATTGTATTTGTATTATATTAGTATGTGTATTATCCTATAGATTTATAAAATTTATCTGTGCACGCCCTATCTGATATTTCCCATCACATTTCTCTCCGTAGGGCTGCTGGAAGAAATTTCTGTTAGAGATAAGCAATACCTGTTGTGTCGTTTTTCTTCTGTGTATATTTCGTGTTGAAAATGTGTGTGTGCAATAAATAGTAAATAAATAAATAAATAAAATAAAATTTTGCAAAGCCGTTACAGCGGCTTAGGCGTGAAGAGGTAACAGACACAGAGAGATACAGACACATAGACGGACGGTCAGACAGACGGACAGACAGACAGATGGACGGACAAACCGACAGACGGACGGATAGACAGACAGACAAAAACACTTTCGCATTTATAATAATTATATTATAATAAGTATGGATCCAAAGTCCACTACATACTTACTAATTTCCCCTCTAATTCTACTACTCTATGACATTGCGAAATGGCGCGCGTCTTCGCCTAGTAATTGAATGTTCGTATTTTAATTGAAAATAATTAAATAAGAATACTAACCGACGAAACGTTATGCCGTCGCATTTGGAAGTGTTTTTGGAATTATTTTTACAATATCCTAAGACACACCAAGGCATTTTTGTGACTTTTATTTTGTTTTTTTATAATTGTCCGTCAAGTGCGCAGAAGAGCTCGCGGCCGACTAAGTGCACTGCGGCTATATAGCGTCTCTTGAATGTGACCAAGCACTGCGTTGCGGTGTCAACTCCATACATCTCAATGCTATTAGAATCCCGGATCTCACAAGAAAATGACCCGCGATATCTTTTAATTTTTTGCCATACCAGGGAAGGGTGAGATTGGGGTGATAAACTTTCACAAAAAAGTTGCCACCCAAGTCTTTTTTTCTTAGAGAAAAGCCTCTTAGCCTGAGCAGCAATTCTTTTATACATACGTAAGAAAGTTTGACAAAGTCATTGATAATGAGTAGGCTCGTTCTGCCTCCTTTCTATTTTTACAGATCTCTGTACAATCCGCATCCCACCAAGGTGGAGACGGCATTCTAAATGGACCATGCTTTTTGACGGAGAAAGATTTTTCAGCGCTTCGCCCGTACGCCGCAGAATAGATATGTGCCCTCAGTTGCACTTGCAAGTTGCAGTGCACAGATTCTAGTTGTCAAATGTCAATGTCAGACTTCAGAGTCGCATAACTTTTTTATAGCGCTTTCACGATGGCCAGTCGTAGACGCTTTTTTCGATCAACGAAACGAATCGTTCATCGTAAACTAGAAAAGTTCTAGTTGAAAAAACAGTTTGTCTTCGACGAATACTGAAAGCAATAAACTATGACAAACAAAGTAGTTTTTTTGACTAAACGACTTTCAGCATTAACTGTTTTGACAAACTTGTTGTCGTTTTGCTGATCCACGCTATCGACGTGACGAGTGATGAACCTCAGGTGATGAACTGATGACTGATGACGACGAACGACGAGACGGTTTAAAGGGTCCATTCACTATCCTGCATAATCCGGCGGACTACACGGCGGACTGCAATGTAGGATAGTGAATGGACCCTTTAAATCTGTGAGCGGTGGAAATGAACTTCCCTACATACTTTTTTCCAGGCTTAGGACTGGCAGGCAGGCAGGTTCATTTGTTTCCATGCGCCAGAGGTTGCTTGGAAGAAATCGCTTCATAGCGATAAAACCGCCTTTGTGCTCATGCTGAGACCATGTAACTTCTTTTATTATGTTTGTACATTTTGAGCACAATAAAGCATATTCATTCATTCATTCATTACTAAAATTTTACTTTACTTAATTAATTTAAAATTACTAATTTGAATATACCACCCGTCCGTCGATTGCGTCGTCGCGTCGCGACGAACGGTCTCTGTCGCAAGTCGCAACTCGCACGCACCGTTCCGGCATGGCAACCGTTCACGCATTTTTAACCAGTAGGCGCTAAACTAGTTTACACGTTCATGACTAATAAACAGCTTAATAAAACGGTTCGTTCATTCAACGGCCATAGATAAAATATAGTACTGAACAATCATGAATCAGCCATCCATTTCAAGTTTCGACCTACCTTGCTTTAGAGGACCGGTTGGTCTCTCGAGTTCACTAGAGGTCGGAGGAGTAAAGAGTAAAACTCGATTTACTGTGGTGAACTGGCGTGAGAGACCAACCGGTCCTCTAAACTGGTGACCCCGAAGAACAACAAGCACCTGCAAGAAGGAAACTCTGCCCGGGAAATCTCTGCTCGACGAAATTCTCTCCGAAGAAACGCTGCTCGACGAAACGCTGCTCGGAAGAAACGCTGCACCACGAAACGCTGCTCGACGGAATTCTACTACAAATTTCTCTACACAATGGAATCCAGAGGCGAATCCCTGCCCGAAACCTCGGCACCCATCACCAGCAACCCGGCTACGTCATCATCGTCACAAGAGATCGCCGGCATTGCGCTCTCCATGAGAATTCCACCATTCTGGAGAGACAAACCCAGGCTGCGGTTTGTAACCTTCGAAGCAGCCACCAGCAGCCTACAGAAGAACCAAAGCCAGCTGTCCCAGATGGTCATCGCTCGTCTGGAGAAGGAGGACATCGAGCAAATCGCCGACCTGCTGTACAACCCGCCAGAGGTTCACGTCGGGGTCACCAATGTAGGATTAATGCGTGGCGGTCAAAGGAAGATCTTCCGACCGAGCGAGGTGTGCCCGGTCAGGCCGAAGCCCACGTGATACATTTCAGTTGTCGTATATATACCGACGCGCTCAAGAAACTTCGATAGCGCGATGCAGGAATGTTAGGCGAATTGTGGGTACCACCACATTGCCATGGGGCAGTTCGATGTCGAAAACTCTATTTGTCATGTTTGCTCTAGCCTCTAGCTCAGCTATCCTCAACCCGCGGCCCGTTTATCAGTGGCCCACGTAAAGTCAAACAATTTTGAAATGCATGCCCACCGGCAATATTATAGTCGTGAGTCGCGACTCGCGGCTCCCCCTCAATTTTTTCAAAATTTTAAGATATTTCTTATTTCAATAAAAAAAAATATTCACATACAATTTTTATTAACCGATTAATAAATTAATTTAACTTTCATCGTATGATGGAAGACCAAAGCTTTCTGGTTTAAATTGCTCAATAGAATTTAATATAAGTGTAGCTTCTGGTACCAATTTGTGGTCTAACCTTGGATCGGGAACCATCACTACTTGCATACCAGCACTGCGAGCAGCTTTCACTCCATTTATGGAATCTTCAAATACTAAACACTGTAAGAATTAAACGTATCGATTAAATACTTCTAATATAAAATAAAAATTTACATCAGTATTTAAAACTAACTGTGGTCCCATGCATTGTGGTCCATACAATCTTTTGTCTTTATCTTTCGTGCGACTTCTCGAATGTATTAAAAAGGACAAATGAAAGAAAACTCCTAAAAGTTTGTACATAGACATCAGAGACATAGTAATTCTTAGGTTTTATATCCGATATCGTATCACCTAAAGCGCTTATTCCATTTCACTAAATTTAGAAATTCTAAATGATTTAGTGACTAAATTTAGTCAAGTGGAATAGCATTTAGAAAGTTACTAAATGTTATTCCACTTTCAGACTAAATTTAGTCACTAAATCATTTAGAATTTCTAAATTTAGTGAAATGGAATAAGCGCTTATGTTACACCAAATCGCATCGTGTAATGAGAAAAGGCACTAACTGCTAAATATTACTTCAGTCGGAATTTCCAGGAATTGCTATTGTATTCTATTGTTGTCGCGATCACCGGTGCTCGCGCGGGGCCTGAAGGACTAAACTGTCTTAGGGTCCAAACACACTAGGCTGAATTACGCCGGCGTATATTCCGCCGCGTTTACGCCGCGTTTAAATTGCATACAAAATACGGGCCGAACGCGAGGGGTGACATTCTATTACGTCGTATTTTGTATGCGTTTGATATTTGCGGCGGAAATTAAAATACCTTTAAAAAGTAAAATACCTTTTCTAGTGATGGGTGGTCAGGAAATTTGGCTGCGGCAACTAAAAAAATATCCGGATATGGTTTTCCTCTTTTTACATCCGGATCTGAAGATCCCCATGTTTTGTAAGCGAATAAATCGAATATATCCTTATGATGGACAACTTTCATGTTGTATGACTCAATGCTGCTACTGGTTGCCAGTCCGATAGGTATTTTATGTTTATGAAGATGACGTAGAAGCTTTTCAACTCCTTAAAATTATCAACAATACAAACATACTATCATAAATATAATTTGTTATTTATTTGGACAAACATAATCTTCTATAAATATAAAAATTGAATTGAAGGACTTGGCTAATTTTAGTATTTAAATGTTAAATGGAAGTCCATTCTATTTTAGAGGAAAGTGACACGAAGTTCACCGGGTCATCTAATATTGTATCTACGTCCAAAGAAATCTTATTCTAACTACTATATAGGAATATACTAACAGTATATTCCTGGGAAAATTGATTAACAATAGTAGGAAAAGTTTGGAATATTAATATAAAATAATTAATTATTAATTTAATTTTGGAATAATATAGAAAATATTCAAGTTTTACTTTGCCATACGGGCGAGGCCGCCAATTTTTGCTGATTTTGCAATTATTTTTCTCCGCCCTTTGTATTTTAAAAAGTATTGTGTTTATCTTATGCTCGAAAACTGATTCTAACGAAGAAAACAAAGTGCTCAAGCATGCATTAGAATTATTTGAGTTCCAATAATAGTCTAAAAATATATTTACAATTAAAGATAAAAAGGTAATAGCTTAATATACAATCCGCCGTGGCAGAGGTGCACTTTAACTGTCGCTGTAGCAGTAAGTATGACAGATTTGAAGATAAATCATATGTTATGAATACTTATATAAATGGCTATTACCTCATCTAATTCTTATAGTGTTTTAAGATAACTTTCTTTATAAACTTTTTCAAATCAAATGAATCGTTAGAGACATCAATTCTACCCCACATTTTAAACGTCATCAATAATACCGATTTATTGTTATCGTTGGGTGTTAGGGAAGGTAAAATCGGGAAGCGGCAACGCTGAGTTTTTACGTATTCTATGGAAAATCTCGTAATATTCGCCATTTCTCGACAGTTCACATTTGAACCTCAGTCGGGCTGTGTATACAGTTTTTTCAAAGGAAGTTTTTTTGTTACACAAATGTAAGTATTACTGTTTCACATAAAACGATCAATGCATCATGTGAGTAGTCAAAAGGGCCATGTTTGGGGCTATAATACAAACCGCATTATGTATTATTTACAGATATAAGATTGCTTTTCTCTACGCTATGACATAAGCCTCTACGCTATCATTTTGGTGCTCCAACGGCATATTTCTCAACGCTATGATAGCGTAGAGAAATGAATTCTCTACAATTTAGGGGCTCCAACGTCACAAGCAGCGTAGATTTTCTTTCTCTCGCAAAATTTTTCTGCGTCATATCAGCAAAAATTGGCGGCCTCACCCATACATTATGAGTTAGTACTTAGCGCACTTACCAGGCATTAGTTCTGATTGTGGAAATAACTCTTCAAACAATTTTCTAGTCTCCTTTAAAAAGTCCTCAACGGTCAACGGTAGTTCAAGGGCATCTATTATTGACTGGGCAAACTCTTTGCTCTGTTGACCCATTATTTTAGATTTTAATTCGAAAGTAAATTCCTTGCCGTAACGTGAAACCACCCTTTGAAATACTACAGTATACAGATCTTCAGTATCTAAAAAAATACTTTATGGATTACAATATATAATATAGTGTAGTTAGCTGTATATATTGGTAAGTTTTTTCTTGTATATATATTAGTACTTGGCTGGTCCTGTTGTAAATATTAAACTTATTATATTTTGGGTGATTCAATGAATGAGCCACCCGACCCTACGTCGGGGCCGGGCCCGGGGCCCGGTCCTGATGTAGCCATGAATGTAACTATTACAACTGATATGGAGTATGAACATAAGATGAGTGGGAGCCGCAAACGGCCGAAAACATCATACAAACAAGATTTTACTACTGTTAATTATATAATATCAAATACGCCACCTAAATCATCAGAAACTACTGATTCACAGAATATTAAACCCCGAATGTATACAAATACTGACAGTTACCCTTATGTTGTACATGTTCAAAGGATAACAGCATCTTTACAGGATGGTATCACTCTGCACCCCCTTATCTTAGGCAAATTCTTTAAAACTAATAATGTAAATAATATTATACCAGGTAGCATTAAGAAAATAGGTAGGAACCGGTGTACAGTAGCTTTTAAGTCACACATAGATGCTAATAATTTTGTAAATAATAAAAATTTAGAATCTTTTAAGTTAAAGGCATTTATACCTAATTTTAATGTTACCAGAATGGGTGTTGTTAAAAATATTCCAACAGAGTGGACAGACTCAGAGATATTAGAAAACTTAGAAACTCCAGTAGGTTTTGGAAAAGTATTAAAAATAAGGAGGATTAATTATAAGGTAGAAATAGATAACATTGTCGAATGGAAACCTTCTCGTTCTGTGGTCGTTACTTTTGACGGGCAAATATTGCCTCCTAAAGTTTACATTTGCTATAATTCTTTACCTGTAGATTTGTATATATATCCGACTATTCAGTGCTACAATTGTTGTAAATATGGCCACACAAAGGCAATTTGTAGATCAACACCACGATGTTTCAAGTGTGGACAGGAAGGAGGAACATACAGCAGAGTCATGCACGAGTGAGACAGAACATTGTATAAATTGTTTAGGTGAACATTACGCTACAAACAAAATTTGTCCAGAGTTTTCAAGACAAAAAGCAATCAAAAATTGTATGGCTGAAAAAAACATATCTTATGGTGAGGCTAGTAAGTTGCAGCCTCCAATTCTGGTCGGAAGAAGGTCTTATGGAAAGGTTTTGACATCTGATGTACAGAGTTCTGATTATATTATGACAACTCAGAATAATAATGCACGGTCATATAAAAAAAGCTTTTATTCAATGCCACGCTTCCCACATAATCCTGGTAAGGGTTATAATAAAAGTCTTGCTGTCCTTAAAGAATGGCTTTTTGATAATGGGCTAGATTTAACAGTGGAGAAAAGTAGTGTAGTAGTATTTACTAAAAAGGTTTCTATTCCAAATGTTAACATCTCTTATGATAATAAATTAATTCCAGTTAAAACAAGTGTAAAGTTCTTAGGTGCTCATCTCGACAACAAATTAAATGGTAACTCACATATTGAATATGTGATTTCTAAATGTGAACGTAACTTGAATATGTTGCGATGTCTTGCGGGAGTTTGGTGGGGAGCTCATCCATTCTGTTTAAAACTTATTTACAATGCTGTTATAAGAAGTGTCTTAGACTACGGTATATTTTTATTAGTAGGTGATAACTTGTGTGTTATGAAGAAATGAGACAAAATTCAGTCCAAAGCTCTCCGAATAATACATGGAGCTATGAAGTCAAGTCCCATTAATGCCTTACAGGTAGAATGCACTGAGCCACCTTTGACTCTAAGGAGACAATATTTGTGATAGATTTGTTTTTCGTCTGAAACAGTACAAATTCCATCCATTACTAGAAAAACTTGATCAATTGAATAGCGTTTTAGAGTCACGTTCCTTCTATAAAAGGTCTTTGCCATGCCTTATCGTAAGTTACCGTAAACTTCTTTCAATATCTGCTCCTATTTACCAATCCGATGTGCTACCTTTGTTCTCATATAATTTTGAAAGTTTGCTGATTGAACCTGATGTAAAATATGATTTAAGTTTAAGTAAAGATAACATTAATAATTTTATAAATACCCAATAAAGTAATTGGTATCATATGTTTAGTGACTCTTCTAAGTTACAAGAAACAGGAAATGTAGGAGTAGGTGTTTATCATAGTCAATATAACATACATCAGAAAATTAAAATGCCTATAGAAAGTTCGGTATTTTCCGGAGAATGTTTAGCCATTTTGAAAGCTTTGGAATATGTATTAATGTTTAAATTAACAAAGACCATCATCTTTTCAGACTCCAAAAGTGCATTACAGGGCATTGAAAAGTTTCCGTGTTGCAGTAAACCCTATCACCATATTATTTTTTATATCAGATATAAACTTTATAAATGCATTGAGAAAGGATATACAGTAGCATTTTCTTGGGTTCCTAGCCACTCAGGAATTTTAGGCAACGAAAAAGCAGACGAAATAGCTAAGGACGCAGTGCAGAGTGGTGACATGTTTCCATTTAAAATTTATCCCAGTGACCTTTTGAGTTTACCGGCAATCGATTTATATAACGAATGGAATAAATATAGGGACTTTACTGGACAACAAAAGGGTAACCGTATGTACAAACTGCTGCCTCTAGTACCTAAAAAGTCTTGGTTTAATAGAATCAATAGTTCAAAACGAGTGATTTCATCCATTATACGAATGCGATTAGGACATGCGTGTATTCCTAGTCATCTAAATAGAATTGGCGTATTCAATAATGATATGTGTGATTGTGGGGAGGACACGGGAACTTTAGATCACATATTTTTTTCGTGTCCTTTGCTTGATCATGCATCGTATTTATCCTCTTTGTACTCCCTCCATGTTCCTCTTCCTATTATATGATGTGTATATTAAGTGACCCTATAAAATATTTTAGTATTTTATCTGAATTTATAGTAACCAATAATTTAAATTTATAAAATATATAATTACCGATATTTATTATATTATTATTTAAAAATATATGTTTTGTTAGTCTAGCACCAAAACTTTCCTGATCCTATCCAAATTCCGTCCTTGAAGTCCCTACTTTTACCGCGTCATAATAAGTTTCCCTACCTTTACACCACTCGACACTGGCAATAGTTTTATGCTAGTCGCCATAAAAAAAAATAAAAAAAAAATAAAAAAAAGAAGAAGAAGTCAAGACACAAAAAGTAAAAACAGGCCACTGGGCAGGGTCCAACGCAGTGTTGCCAGATTGGGGGATTTCCCCCTAGATTTAGGGGGTTTTCGACCAAGTTAGGAGAAAAACAGGGGGAGAAAATATTTGGGGGATTTTTCAGGGGAAATTCAAAATACACGTGAAATACAGTTTTTTGCCAATTATCACGTTCCTAATATTTTTTTACCATCTTTAAATTACTTGAGCGCCACAACAACTAATCGAGGTCGAGATTCGAGATGTTGAAAAGATAAATACAGTTCGACAAGGCTTTAAATGAATATGTCAATGATGTCAATGGGCACTGCTGGTAAAGGAGAACTGTCAAAAATGACGTTTTTGTATGATAGAAGCGTTAGGTAGTTCCTTTTCTCGCCACGTTCATATAAAGCCTTATCGGGCTGTAATAAAGTTTAGTAATATATTTTTATTGAATATTAAAAGAAAAAGTAATCTAGGGGATTTCTAGGGGGAAATCAAATTAGTTCAGGGGTACGGCGCCGAGACCATCTGGCAACACTGGTCCAACGACCGTGCCATTTATAATCTCTAGATTTAAATAAAAAAATGCTCTATTTATAATAAATCTTATTCATTCTAATAAACAAACTTAATAGGTACTTGAAAATAAAAAAACTTACTCAGTATTAAGCCATCCATATCAAATAAAACGTGAGTCACTGGTTTAAACGTCATTATTAATAATAATTTTAGTACGGTACCGCGTTGCTAAAATATTGTTGTCTCTGCAAGCTCTGGTAAAATTAAGTGCTTTGGCGAGTGCTAAACTGCTACGATGTTACAGTATCTATGCAAACAAAGTTACACCAAATTAGAACTGTTTTGCGTCATCATAATATTATGAAGGTCAAGAATCAAGATAATTCATTATAACCGTAGTCAGTAACTTAGGCCGTGTTCACACTAAACAAATATATGTATACTAGTAATCTGTGCACCAAACCGACTGGCGACTGTGAGCCACCGAATGTGAGCAGGCTCACTGTGAGCCCCAGCATGAACGTGAAAAACATATGGTTGTCGGTTTATGGTTAGATAAAAATAAAATAAATAAAATATCTTTTTATTCAAAATGGGTATCATGATACTCTTTTTGAAAGTCGAACGAAGAAACTATGTTGCCTACCACCGGTTCGGGAACTACCCCTGCACGGGGCCACCCTATTCCCAATGTGTGCTGTCCTCGATAGTTGATGAAGATCCTGGTTAGGTATTGAATGTCCGCTCCTATGCCTAGTGTATTGTCGGTGGTGTGAACGAAAAAGTGAATATCTATGGAAATACTTACAATAAATTGCGTAACGTTCACTCACATTTGGCGGCTCAGAGTAGGTTTGGTGTGACACAGCCTTAACATTATATTTTTACACTTTGGTAATGGTTATAAAATACAACAAATGGAAATTTTCACAGATTTTTATGAGTATTCCTCATAATGTCGCGACGACAATAGTTTGCCTCGACAGTCGCCATGCGACTACTCTGTGACCGCGGCCTTAGCCAATAGGAATAGGTCTTGTATGTTGTTTTGTTTCAGATTTCTCAGAAACCAAAAAGTGGGTAGGTACCTACCGTACTAAATCTTTATATGTATAGACTAGCCAATTAAAGTAAGTACTAAGTAGCGCAAGCTCAAAAATAATAGGTTCAACAGAGACTAGCTTTCCCAAAAAAATATTGTATCACTGTGAAAGTGATGATTTGATGAAACAAGTAATTTGCAATGTGCTTAAAGTAGACTAGGAACTACATACTTAAATATTTTTTGGAGGTCTACTTTAAAAATTTTAAACACATAATATTTGCGTTTTGTAGATTTCAAACTAAACATGTTAATATTTTAAGGACATCATCATCAAAGTTAATTTACTGAGTTAATTTAAAAAATTAATTGACTTTAAAGAGAAAGAAATGAGAAATAAAGGCATTCTTAGTACACTTGACAGTGATGACGAATTCCCAGGTAAGTGTATTTTTTCTGTATGGTAATAAGTACTATTTTTTTAATAATTAATTAATTCTTTTTATTTAATTTAATTAAGTTAATATTTTTTATCCTTTAAATTTCTTAATTAATGAATATAATTTTGAATTGTGGGAGCAAATAGGCAGGTGGATTACCTCATTGAAAGCAATTATTTCTATTGTCCGTGGGAAACATGGAGCTAATACAATTTGTTTTAGCTCCGTGCTTTATATTAGCTCCATGGTGGGAAATATAGATTAGCCATAGCCAGCAATAGCAGTATTTCCAGTCTTTTCAGATGTAGTAATTTTTCTTGAATTTCTTTTTGGCTGATTAAATTAAATTTTTCTAGGTTTTCCTTAAAAATAACTGCATTGTTTAGTCCCACAACAGCTGTTACAAGTAGTGCACTCAGCACTGATTCAGGCTACTTTCTAAAACAAGATGACCTGGTGAACGCTGGTATAAATAGTCAGTACTCAAGATGCATCTCGGTCTCAAGACGCGGTTCGGCTATATGATTGGTCCAAATTTTGACAGCCAACCAATCAAAGTGCCTGAACTGTGTCTTGAGACCGAGATGTATCTTGAGTACTGACTATAACGGCCGTGTCCCTTTCCTCTGAGGGCCAACCACATACCACAACCACACGACATCGCAACGACAAAATGTCGTCGAGTTGTGGTTACGTGTGAATGGTGTCGCTGCAGCATTTTGTGGTTGCGTTGTGGTACCGACAAAATGACGGCGGCCAGTGGTTGCGACGTGGTTGCGATGTGGTTGCGACGTGGTTGCGTCGTGTGCAATTCGAACTATTGTAGTTCGACTCCGGCTTTTATAGCGGAAACACGTCTTGCCCGAAGTCATGGATTTCGAAGAGGACACTTTATTGTTGCTATCCTTGCTATATGTATTACTGATAAGACGAAGACGACGGCGATGTCAGCGTAATCATCGAAATAGAATTTATTGGGATTAAAGGATATATTTAGGTATCCTTTATTGGTAAACAAAAGTCAAAGCCAATTTCGTACTGATCATCTTATACTGAGAAGGTTCGAGATAGTTTTTCAAAAAATTTAGATTGAGCACAAATGCATATTTTGACTACTTGTTAAATTACTACTTGTTCCCACTTTCCAGGAAAATTGACGTTTATTTTACCTTCCAGGGGGGGGGGGGGCAGCTGCGTCCCCCCCCCCCCCCTTGGTACGCCCGTGGGCGTACCTGTATCCCGTTACTCAGTACCAACTTTTGCTACAGCTCTAATGAATTATGAAAACACTATCTACATAATATAAAAAACCTTGACTGATGATAGCTGCCACTTTCGAGATTTTTCGCAAATAAAAATGTTGTTCGTTTTATCTAAATGAAGCTACTCACAAAAAATTAGCTTGATGGTAATCAAATAAAAATTATTGTTCTAGGGCTCCCAGACTACCGGACTATATTATTTCTACGCCTCGTTTAATTTAAACGAGGCGTGGAGTTTTTTCTTTCTTTCTCGTTAAAGTTTCGCCCCCCTAAAGAAATTAATGAAGGGAGACGGGCGGCGTGTCGTTGCATCGACGCAACGTTGTGGTTGCGATGTGGTCGGTATTTTACAAGTGGTCGACAACGACTGCAAAATGTGGTACGTGTGAATGGTCCAGTTCATTTACAATACGAAATATACGCCCGACCACGTCGTGTGTTTGTCATGTGGTTGCGGTTGTGGTACGTGTGAGTTGGCCCTTAATATAAACCTTTCTTTGTCTACCACAAGTGTTTCAAGACTAAAAGTAAATCGGTTCAGCCGTTCTCGAGTTTTAGCAACACTAACGAAATTGAAAATTCATTTCTATTTATATAGATGAAGTTGTATTAGTGGAGTCTGTGGACTGTGGCAGAACTACTAGCGGCAGTGGTGACTTCTATAGGTCTACCAGGATCTCATAGCAAAGATAAATTTGTTTAATAGCAAATTGGATAAATTTTTGACGTGATAACGTCTTATAATTCGATATGTGCTGCGCGCCCGAAAAACATGACAGTTCGTGCGGCGTTACCTCGCTGACGGCTCTGAGGCGTTCCATTGGCTTGAAGTGCAAGCGAGAGCGCGGAACGAGCGATAAGGAAGCACAATCGGCCTTTGCGATCGGCAGCGTTCGACATCCGTCACTCTCCTAAGTCCTACTTGAGTGACGTCATACGCCTAATACTGGTCCGATCCGTTCTGTAGGGTTACCCTGGGACGCAAATCCCTCTGGCGTAATAATAAATAAAATAACCAGCGAGTGTCAGCGAAAAGACAAGAATTAACTCCATTGAATTACATATACCAAATGTTGTCGGGTAAGCGATAGCGCGATCTAGAGGCCTAACAGCGACATATGTTATTAAATCGCGGAACTAAATTTACTTATAAAATATTATGAAGTTCAACTCAACAAAGGTAGTTGTCACGTTCAACTATCGTCAGTTATTAAATCGTGGAACTAAATTTACTTATTAAATATTATGAAGTTCAACTCAACAAAGGTAGTTGTCACGTTCAACTATCGTCAGTACACCAACTTTACAGACAACCGATTTTTTATATTTTCATGTTTCACACACAGAATCAGTCGATTTAAGGAAAAAATTGATCAAAATGTTTTATTCCAATTAGCCTGGTCCCTGGTACTGCTAGTCAATTTCTGTTCTCCCTTTTTGCCATCAGATTCTGGCAGACCTATTACAGTGATAAGTGAGGTGCTCTACTGAGGTGTCTGTTTTTTCAGATGAGCACAATGAAGTAGCGGCAGTCCCCGATTACCTGAACGACTGGAGATTTGATAAAATCGAATTCCAATGGCTTGAAGAAAATCAAATACGAGGAGACACTAACAAGTTATTAAACAGTAAAAACAATGAACTTATCCTAAAAAAGGGTGTTATGAATGAGCAAGACTTGTATTGTTTAAAAACTATTGCAAATACTTGCCCCAACATATTGGTGTGGTATACAAATTTTATCATTTACAAAGACTTACAATTGCCGTATAACTTTCTCCAAAGTTGCTTAGTGACCACTGACCAGTTATAGAAAGTTCTAAGTTGGATGGGATTTTAGTTGCATGGTCAAATTACATTAAATTCTGTAAACGTCCAGGATAGGCCTTTGTTATGCAGCTGCTGTGACTTGAGTGACAGGAGACTTCGCAAATCGCAGGGAGGCATGGCATAACATAATATTATATACCAAAACAATTTTTTGTATGTGACCCACACAATATAAACTATCTATACACACATAATAATAAAGTTCAAGACATTACTGATTTGTGGTGTTATATTATCTGTAGTTGTTAGGCTCCCAGCACATGTACCAACTCAGAAACAGTTTGTATCTGTCGCCTCGGGTTTTAGTATTCTTTGTCTGAAACTCCCAACTGCAAAACAGCTTTAGAATCGTAACAGCGCTTACGGCTCTTCGTAACCACGCTTACGGGTCCTCGTTTCCGCGGTAAAGGTCGTCGGCCACTCCTGACCCCGTAACTGTTTGCATTCAGCCACTCCCACTGCTCCTGCTAGATATATTTCCTTGAATACTTCTGTGGTAGTAACGACGCGAATGAGCGTTTACACTGACGCCTCGAGCAGTGGCAGCGGCATGACGAGTGGCAGTGTGTCGTATAAATTCTCGAAATGCCCCCTTCCCTGCTCATCAATGCTAGTTGTAAACAACCCATTTGGATCCACGTCAGCAAGCGGTCGGCGAGCCGTAAGCGCGGTGCTGTAAGTTGTGACTACAGCAATCAAGTATTACAATTAACACCATTAGACTTGCAAGTTTACATTTTTAAAAACCACCCAAGTAGCAGTTTTATAATTCTTGCGACACGTAATACTTGAACGCTGCCCAGTTGGCCGATTCTTTATCGTACATTTGTGAGTTAATCACTGAGTTAGTAACGAAACCCTCAGTGAGCAACGAAAAGTCTCACTTTTGTATGCAAGTGTATACAAAAAGTGGCACTTTCCGTTACTCACTCCTCGGTTTCGTTACTAACTCAGTTATTAACTCACAAATGTATGATACAGAATCGGCCAGCAGGTAATTTTTTTGTGAAATTGTTATAATTAAGGAAACCAATAATTTTATACAGGAAAATAAAGAGTTTATAAGTCATACTTCTATATCTTTTTTACTATAAAAACACTCTTCCAACTCCTCATTTTCATTTAGAATTAATGTTTGTAACCTTTTGCTTCGTAAAGTTTTAATAAGTTTAAGGGCTATTGGTATGAGTTTTGATAAAGGTATTCTAATAAAATTTTCCTTCTTCCTAACCACATGATAGCATTGTCTATACAAAAATATTGGTGTAAATCCATCTCTATAGAATTTCGCCACTTCCTTCCAACGGATATCACTCCAAACTTTATATGGCATTTGCGCTAATCTGAAATAATTTAAAAAGAAAGTTAGGTTGATTGATCCTTCAATCGCAGATTCTTAAAAAATGTTATTGTATTCTATTGTTGTCGCGATCACCAGTGCTCTTATGGGTAGGATTAAGCCAACCAAAGTCTTATTAGATCAAAATCGAATACATAGATAATGCAAGTATGGGAAAGACAATAAAATCAACTGTCATAATATTATCTTAAATATCCATCAACTTAGATACTATGTTTCTATGAGCAATGCCCCAATGTCATGTATTTGCATATTTGCCAATACTATTACATAATATTATATATAATATGTACTATATAAAAAATAATACTACTATAAAAAAGTAACTTGCAGCTTTACTACTTTGACAGTAAGCTGTATTAAGGGACATGTACACAGTACACACCCTTTAATCACCACAAGGATTTAATCACTTTGTTTTGTTACACCCAGTTAGGGTTGCCACCTTTTATTTTTGCATTTAAAGTACATTGGTTACGGACTATGGTACTCTTAAGTAAAAAAAATAAAGTACACAGTATAAAAATAAAGTACAATTTATTTTTCTTTATTATTATATTTAAAGATATATTTTTATTGCTTTTTGCAGTTAAGGAGTATTATTATAAATTTTGTGTAACGAAAAATACTTACGACTTCAACAGAAATCAAATTATGAGAAATAAAGTATTTTCGCATACTTTATTATTAATATAAAGTACAGAGTACAATTACCTTAAATAACGTACAATACTTTATAATATAAAGTACGGGTGGCAACCCTACCCAGTACAATATCAGAGTAGACAGAATGATAGAGTATGCCGACTTATGGCTGGTTTACACATATTAAGTAGATAAATTCTAATTGTCATCTAGCTTAGGACTTACTAAATTTTAACTTGCTACTTGCTACTAATTTTTGTGTTTACACGCAATTAACAACTTAAAATTATGTTAAAATTTAGTTAATTACTTATCTACATAATACGTGTGAACCAGCCCTTAGAACTGATGTAAAAAAATTTAAGTTTGACGTATTGACAAAAGTCGTCGCTAGGGTTGTTACCTACAAATTTAGTTGTTTATATTTTGGCACATGCAAAGAAAACTGTCAGAATTCAATTTCAAAATCTTATTTTTAAAAATAAATTATACCAGCCAGCGCGCCAGCCTTTAACTTATCCTGGCGAAACCCGAAAGAAATGACAGATATTAATACTCGTCCGTCTCTTAGCAGTCAAAGAACTGGTAGTTATGTCTATTGTGACAATATGACATACCTTTTAAACAATTTTTTCCGCAACCTATTCCTTTTGACATCACGTTTGACGAACAACTGTGCATGCAGTGTATGGTACCAATGGTACTGCAGATTGATGTAACTATACTGCATTTCATCCTGTAATTTGTACCACAATGACCGGTCAAATGTTTTATTCTTCAATTTTTTCAAAGGCAAACCGGTGTGTTTCATCAATAACTTCAAAAACTGTGTTGACAAAGGCAGCGTCCATTTTCTTCTATCAAATTTTAAAGGTTCTGAAATTAGTTTAATTAATTTTTAACATTACACACACAATTCAACCTACTAATTAAAATAGTTATGAAATGGTTAATGGATATGCAAAAAAAGTTGTGTTCTTGTCTATCAAGTGTATTTTCTAGTGCATCAGACAGTAGACACACTTGTTTGTGACATTTAATGATTATTTGACTTTAGGCATACCAACTTTCAGAACAGTATGAAAAATATAGACTTAGTGCTTAAATTGATTATTATAGCTATTAGGCTGCATTTCCACTGAAGCCGAGCGGAGCTTAGCGGTGCCGAATTGACAAATCAGAATGCTCGAAATCTTCGCTCTGCTTCGCTGTCATTCCGCTGTAATAGCACGATTGGTCAATTCGGGCAACGCTAAGCTCTGCTCTGCTTCAGTGGAAACTGCAGATGAAATGTCACTGAGAATTTAATATGATAATATTATGTAATATGATACATAAAATGATAGTTACGTAAAAATGTTGCTGAGTGCAGCAGTAATATTATTTACATAAGTCACAAAATTAAGTAAGTTTCTGACAGACATATTTATTATGTTTAATTCAATCGTGGAAAAACGAGACACAATAGCCTTTCTATTGTTATCGCGAGCACCGGTGCTCATACAGGGCTTGATGGGTTAAAAGAACTAAAAGTAAAGAATATGAAAAACATTTTACCTTTATCATCCTGATGCAATCTTTTATAAATGCCTCTAGGATCTCTCCCTAGGATAAGTGATACGGTAGGCACAGGATTCTTGGGCATATGGTATAAACATATCTGCATGATTTTCTCCTCGTAAGGTGTATAATGCCCTTTGGTGTGATAACCGTATCGGACTACAAAATGTCTGTACACCTGATGCAGATTCCTCTCTAGACCCTGTGCCAGAAAAGAGATGACAAACCTACGAGCGCACTCCTCTGCCGTTCTTGGATTTCTGGACTTACTGATGTTCTTCCATCGAGCAAGGCAAATTGGTGTATCTGGTAAGTTAAACAACTAAAAAAACAAAAAATGTAAAACATACTTCATTTTCTGCTTACATATTTAAACAATCAGTTGTAAGTTTCAGTATAGGGCCTCAAATACGAAAAAATATTATTGAATCAAGTTGGACTAATGCAGATGTTTATTTAGTCCAGTGGACAGTCTGAAGCGATTCCAGCAGCATACCCATGTGGGACTTAAGTGCGATTCTTAGTTGGCCCAAGTCAATTGCCATTTAAAAAGAAATTTTAATCAATATGTAAGTGTCGAAACACACTAGGCCGAATTACACCGGCGTCAATAGGCTACTTGACCTATTTTTTTTCTTCATGCTAATCGCTTCTTAATCATTCATTTTCACAAAAAAAAACTAATATTTTAATATTTTACACAGTAGAAACCCATAAAAATGTTGATTGAAAAACATGCCTTTTAAATGGCGCTGTAAACACTGTCCGCCATAGTGTGACGTCATACGTTTTGTATTTTAAACTCTCTTTAATGAACATTTTTTATGTGCTAAATGTACGAGTCTAAAAGTGCCCAAAAATTATAAAAGAATTAAATAAGAAATTAGAAATCATTTGTAATGTTGAAAACTTTTGGAGAAAAGTTTTAGCCATTTCATTTCCCATCTACAATAAATAGAGATAATATATAAAACTGATGTTTAAAGCTAATTATTCAATAAAATATATTTTAGAAATATTTCTAGGCTTATTCTTATTATTTATGTACAGATAAACTTACATATAACGAGCGCGATAAATAAAAGATATTAAATTACTGTGATGATGACGTCACATCCAAATCGGAAGTACTGCAAAAGCGTTTTTGTCAGTACAAATCCTATTTTCATAAAATCATATTTTCAGATCGACTTTATTTATCTATACTAATATTATAAATGCGAAAGTATCTCTGTCTGTCTGTCTGTCTCGCTTTCACGCCAAAACTACTGAAGCGATTGTAATGAAATTTTGTACACAGATAGTCTAAAGCCTGAGAAAGGACATAGGCTACTTTTTAACTGGAAAAAGGGGTTGTAAGGGGGTGAAAATGCGTAAATTTGTTCAAATTAAGTTACGTGGTACCATGTTAGATTGCGGGTTTTGATACTTTCGATTGTTATACACGTTGATAATGTATAACTCACTACTCAGTACTTCATCTATGTAGTGATGAGTGACGTAACCTTAAACCTACCAATCTAATATCTATGATAAATAGTTTATGGGTAAAGCTAAAGTTATGAAATATTATGTGCACAGTGCACACTGCACAGCTGTTTTTGGCTATTTTGATTTAAGGGGTACCTACCAGGGTTTTAAAAACCTTTAAAATTTGACACCAATTTTGTTGACACCGCGCGCTGTAAGTACACTGAAGTCCACGCGGACAAAGTCGCGGGCAACAGCTAGTCAATCATAAGCTTTTATTTGATGATAAGGGTGAAATATGGTTTCCTAGGCCAAGTTCTACTAGAAATATGCATTTGTTCAATGAAATTGAATATAGGTCAAGTAGCCTATTCCGCCGCAAATGTCAAACACTACATACAAAATATGGACGGAATAGTGTGTCATCCCTCGCGTTCCGTCCGTATTTTGTATGCGTTTGAAAAGAGGCGGAATTTACGCCGGCGTAATTCGGCCTAATGTGTTTCGACACTATAGTTACCTTTCGTAGTTTGTGCCAATTATTGTCAATTTTGTTACTTTCATCTGATGATACAGCATCTGTGCGAAATGCTTCCTTCTGATCTGCCTCTTCTAGTAGTTCATTATCGAACACTTTTTTCGTGAGACAATTAGACTTCTGATACCATGGTAGTTCCCATGAAATAACCATATCGTCTCGTCTCGCTAACAGTTTCTGAAATATTCGTGACATAAATTAGATCATTGTGATTTGTGAGAGTTATACATTTAACAAAATAATTCACAATTATTTACCTCCATGAACTCTTCGTCTTGCATTTGAATCTGATCCAAATATATCAACACTTCGTCAAATGCCTCAGAATCTGTTACATCTCGCACATTCAAAATTTTTTCTTCTAAAGAGGACGCCATGACTGATGACGAAAATTCCACATCAAAATCACAGATCAAGAACTAGTTACTTGTAAATCAAAATATTTTAAATAAACAACAAAATTTTTAAATAATTTATGATGTTCTTTGTATTTTTGAGGTTATGTGTTCCGAAGACCGAAACAAAATAGGGATGATCGATATTCATCGATGTTGAAGAAACATCGATGTTTAACTATAAAACATCGATGTGTTGACTTCGATATTATCGCAACATCGATGTTACCTGAACAAAATATCGAAATAACGAAACGGGCGCGGTCTAGCGTGCAGCTGCCAGCTGTAGGTGTACGTGTAATAGCTTAAGTATAAATATTGCTTAATTAATTAGCAGATGATCAAGTTTCAACTATTTTCCACTATAGTTTCAAGTTTGTGCGTTTTAACCCTTTAACCGCCGAGCTTAAAATCAATTATCGTGCCAGTTACAAATGTCTCAAATATTCTGGCATCTGGATTCAGCTATATCTGGTACCGACTTCAAAATTATGAAGATTGAGTACAGAAATAGTTGAGTTTTAGCCGAATTCGGAAAAAGCACCATGAGATAGGAAAAATTATTTAACACTTTTTAGTTCATATTATAAGGATGTCATTATTGTTTTTACCTCGGAAGTCGGTTTTAATTTTTTGTTAATCGAAAACATCATCATAAGCACAACACTAGTGGAAAATTCTAGCAGGTGGCACTCGCTTATGACGTCAGAAGCGGTCGTCTTTTTCCGACCGTGGCGCAGGGTGTGCTGACAACATTCGTTTCTAAACATGCAAGCTAAGGATGGGAATCGTCAATTCAATCACTGAAATTTTTATACTATATTTATTATAAATTAAGTAAAACAAACAAGTTTATTTGTTCAGTAACCATTGCATGTGTCAGAAATAGCTTAGGCTTGCTAAATAAAAGTATTGTATAAATCATAAACACCAATAAATAAAACGTAGTTTATACGTATTGTAACTACGTAATACAATTATTCACTTAGCTTTTCTTCATTTCCAATTATTAAGCTGAAAGAACTGATATTACACAAAAAGCCAAGAAGCGTTTTAACCAAATAAATACTTATCTTATAACGATCTTTGTTCGAAGTACTCAGAGCCAATTCACATTGACAGGAGGCAGAGTGACGGCTTACGACAAGAGAGAGAGAGTGAGTCCCTTCCATCAGACAACCCGCCTTAAATACTGCTATATCAAAAACAACCCCACCGCCATTGACACTCTACCCCACGTCTGACTACCAAGATTTGCATCTAATATCATAAATACAATGATTCATAGTTACAATCATCCTGAAAATCATTATAAATTAAGTACTTAATTATAACACTTTTATATTAATTTATTAACTGTACTATCTTTTGTAACAAAAGTATCATAACCGGAAACAACAATAATTCTATTTAAAGATTAATTGACGTGTTCAAAAATAATGTTATAATATTATATTTGTTATCCAAATATCATGAATTAATTATTAATAATAATTAGTTCAACTCACATGAATTATTGAAATATGTACTTCTCATAAGAATTTCAAGTTAAATAACAAAACAATAAGACAAAACCATTGTTACCATTATACATCATTTTATTTTTATGATTATTATTGAAATAATAGTCATTTATATTCATCTATATTTTGAGTAAAGCGGGTCGTACCTCACACATGCTTTATTTGTTTTATAATAAATTAGTAAGTAAAAACAGAAATGTTTTTATTTATGTGGATTTTTGTATCAGTAAATCATTGATTATGTCCCGTCCCTACTGTCGGATTTTTCCGACTCGGGCGTTGGACATCAATACACTTTTCTGAGAATATTTTCGGTAATTTATTTAACTTTAGACATTATTTTTAGGTCTTCTAATTAAGAAACTGAAGTGTAATCAATTGTAAATGATTACTTCGTTAACTATTTACCAAGTATAAACATTATTTTAATATAATACAGTGCTATCAAACAAAACAAGCAGATTAACCGAGTAGTGGTACTGGTCGTAAATATCTGACCTTGGCGAAATGGGCACGAAAATATTTGTCGGATTATTCCGACCTTGGCGGCTAAAGGGTTAAGATGATATGGGTGACAGTTCTCATATTCCTTGCTACGGGATTTTTTTACAAGAAAACAAAAAATCAAAATGTAATAAATTATATTCCATCTACAAAAATTAAAGGTTTCCTATAACTGTAAATGAATAAAAATGAAAAGTTGCCAAATACTAACTTAATTATAAATATAAACTGTGAAATAGGAGTATACAATAATTATTGTTACGAAAACATTTGAAAAATGTTAGATGCATGAAACGGAACTTATGTCAATAGACTTTTGACTATTAATTGATGATGACGAATGACAGACTTTTAATTAATAATTTAAAAAAAACATGTCAAAGTTATTTTTTTTACAAAGTATCCCTAAAAATACTGGGAATGTTATTTTTTTAAATATTTTTGTTATTTCTAGTGCAATTATGTAATAATTAAAACATTTCATAAATATAATAGACAGTTTTATTTGTTTCCAAAAACATCGATGTTTTAAAAATATCGATGTCTTTCGATCGACATTTATCGTACATCGATACTCTTGATTCGATGTTAGCATCGATGTGAACATCGATGTTTTTCTAATATCGAATATCTAACATCGAAACAGCATAGAGTTTTTTTTTTTGGTTTGATTCGTCCCATTCAGGACAGGCAAAGGGAACAAAGCCCATACAGCCAGAGAAAACGCAAAACAGCAAGCACTAGGGTCTAGGCACTGCAGCCATGACTTGTGATCACAGACACAGATCATATAAATTATCTATGGTTGTGATTGGCTGCCGACCGAAAACATAATGCATTTTTTTTTTTGGATTTTGTTTTGATCATTTGATTTAAAGGGCCCCCGAGACGGTCAAACGGTTAGACTCAAACACGTGAATTTTGGTTTGACTCAAACCATTTTGATCGTTTACAAAGCTAGTTTGAACGGTTTGTCAAACATTTACGTGTTTGAAGCTCGTTTGATGAAATTTCATATTTTTGTTGTGTTTGACGCGCCGTTTGATCGTGTTCCGATGCGTTTGAACAAACTTTGTACTACGTTATTTTTAACCGACTAAAAAAGAGGAGGTTATCAATTCGACGCGTATGTATGTAATATTGATTCGTCACAAGACATGTACTCCACAGCGCGTATTGAACCAAACTGCGCAGTGTCGTTTGACAAACCGTTCAAACCGACATCAAACGGTTGCATCAAACACGTAAGGTTTGAATCAAACCGTTTGATCGTCTCGGGGGCCCTTTACGTGTAATGGTATGGAGGCACTTCACATGGCTATTTGTTGCATTTGGCAAAATTATTGACATAATATAGGTACACAAACAAGCAAATAAAGGCAAATACGGCCTTCCACACATGGACGTCAAATACCAAACTTTTACTTGATTTTCTTTACTTGCCTATTTGACTCCTTTGATGTGCGTCAAAAACCGACAAAGGTACGGATACGTGTATTCGCCATTCGGTATTGGTCATATTTGTCAAATAGGCAAACAATGCCAATATTTGTCAAACATACCGTCTACACATGGTGATTGTTTGGCGAATACATCAAGTACGCAAATACAAATAGCCAATAGCCATGTCAAGTGCCTGCATAAGCTTTTATACCACAACCACACCACGGTTTGACCCTTAGCGGTTGCGATTTGCATTTTGTGCCATATTAAAAAAAGATGCAATTTTTTTTTCTGCGTCAATAATTGTCAAAGAATTGTCAAATTACCTATCAAGTATCAACAAACAAGCATTTCTTGTATTACGTTATTTTTCGACAAAAAATAGATCTGTACTTAACATGATTTAATTTTCCCTCATACTAATTGGTTTATGAATATACAATGAGTGAATTTTAACATCTACTATACGTGTTACAAGTGGTATTGATGATTACAAGCAACGGCTGAGATCGAAAGGATGGACGGGCCAGGGATGAGTTTATTTCAAGGTGCACCTAGTTTCCACATCAATAATAGTGCTCAAGACAGACTAGAGGAGCAGGAGGAGCTAGAAGATGCAAAAAGAAGGAACGAGGAGGTATAAATTGTACATTTGAACACTCTTATGTCTGAATGCTTCTGTGCTTGTTTATTTTATTGTTTCTTTTATTTTGTAGCTTAAACACGATCTTGATGGTGCTTTCGAAGATTTAGAGAATGATGAGAACTTGAACGATGATGCCAGTTCTGTGAATTTGAGTGGTAACCACACAATTGGGGTACCAAAGACTAATGGAGGTATTGGTTTAATTTAACTCTGAAATAAGCTGCCATAAGTGTTCATTTTCCATTGATTATTGTTGCGGTCTAATTAATCGTTCGATCTGAGATTCTTAGAAATGCTATTGTATGCTATTGCTGTTGTGATCACCTTGCTGCTTGTATGGGGCTCGTATGGAGCTTGATGGGTTAAGTGTAAAATTTCGTTAAATCTATTCAGTAGTTTTCAAAGAAGAATGTGTTTAATATAGCACCTTGCTCCTTTTTTTATTTCTTGTATTAGTTGTTAGTAGGTTGCAATGCTTATAAGGGTGATTCTACAAAAATTGGGTAACTTCTAGGGATATTTTGTTTACTGTATTTTTTATGGTAAATTTAGACATGTTTGAGTTTATAAGATGGGTAACATAATGAATATATTATTGCAAATCGGGACAGTCATTTTTTAGAGTAGTTTTTAAAATATTTCGATTTTTCTGAATTTGACTGCCAGAGGACTGACGAGGGTGACACAGTTGACAGTACTGATATATAATGCAAACATATTGGAAATAAATGACATTTGTGGCATTTATTATACGCTTATTCTTATATATAAAATTCTCATGTCACAATGTTAGTCCACGAACTCCTCCGAAACGGCTTTACTGATTTTTACCAAATTTTATATGCATATTCAGTAGGTCTGAGAATCGGCTACTGGGTACTTTATATATTGATAAGTGCATTTGTTGAATTAATAATAGTAAATTAATACAACTCGAGACTGAGGGCGACCATTGTTTGTTCGACGGGATAGCGATAGACGTTGCTATGGTAACATACTTATTTAGTTACTTCAAAAAAATAATTATATGGGTGAAATAGGTACTTTATTTTATGGCAAAGCAACGTTTGCCGGGACAGCTAGTAAACTATAATTATATCACTTTAATTATTTTAATGTATCAAGTTTTTAGTAAGTTAAATATCGAAAAATATTTTGTAATAATGTGGGGAAAACACTATCACAACCTTTTGACCACAATTTTGTCAATTAATGTAATAAACATTTTTGTCTTTTAAGTACTTTTACATAACAGTATACATTAATAATATCAATAAACAACAGAATTAAAGTTTTTCTTGTCCATCTGTCCGTCAGTACATCCATCTGTCTATCTATTTGTCCGTCACCAGGCTGTATCTCAAGTACAGTGATGGCTAGATAATTTTTATTTTCACAAATGACGTAGAATTGTGTTGCAGCTATAACGAAAATACAAAAATAAAAACAAAATAAATATTTAAGAGGGCTCCCATACAAGAAACGTGATTTTTGTGCCTTTTTTTTGCTCAATGTCAATAATGCAACCAGGTAATTTTAAATACTCTAAAAACACTCAATTTTGTTCTTACTTTAATAATAAACAATAAAATTATAAGAAAATAAACATTTAAGGGGTCTCCTATCACAACAAATATACTTTTTTGTCCTTTTAACTCAATGTCAATAATGGCACCAGGTGGGCAATTGAAATGTTCACAAAATGCTATTTTTTCTTCTTCTTTAATAGTAAATAATATAATTAAAATAAAATAAACACTTAAAGGGACCTTCCATGCGAAAATAGCCATTTTATGGCACGAGGGCTTTGTGCTGGAGTCCACCAAGGAGTCTGACCAATTTTTTCAAGTTAACCGTTAGCTTTAGAGGTTTCTTTAACATTTTTTCTTTGCCCTTTCAACTTTTTTTTTAAATACATTTTGTAATCTATATTTTTCTTTGCTAATTCAGCTTATTTGAAGAGGTAGTTTGATTCTGGGCAAGAAAGTCTTTTCAGCTTCTCTTTTCTTATTTAATATACTTATTATCCTTCGGTCTAATTTGTCTTTTGTCGTAGGCGCCCGCGCCATTATGTTTTACACTAAAATAAATAAACAAATGGTTAACACACCTTAATTGTTGTGAAATAGTGATCTTAAAGAACATCTTGCAACATGTCAGTCCATTCAGGCACGATTTCAGGCAAAGGACTGACGCCAAAGGACTGATGATTTCGACATAAAAAGGTTATAATTAAAGTTAATGTTTCTTTTCGTATTTTCTAATATCAATATATTAATTTTTACTAATCATAGTAAACAGTATAAAAATCAAAATAAAATTAAGATTTATAAGGAATTAACGACTTACCCACAGTAGTTTAAAGTTCACTGCCCACAGTACTGAGTTTTTGACTGGTCCTGCGCAAAATTATGTCATATTCGACGAGCTAGCACTCATACTGTAATAGTGGCAAAGAAATGCTGCAGTTATTAGCTGACAACATTACCAACTAAACATAATTATTAGATATTTGACCATGTATACGTGTTTTTTGGTGAAAAATTTCGCATTTTAAAGTTACACAAAGGACTGACGAATGAAACCTATGACAAAGTTTCCTCTCTTTGGGGGGTATTATATTATCATTTATATTGGATCATTTATAGGATCATATATTATAGGATCCAATCAAAAATGATTATTTGATCAAATACATTGTAAATACTTTTACATTATGAAAGTCCTGACATTAATTATTATGTACATTAAAGATTGTAATTATATATCGAGTTTTCTGAAATTAATCGTAAAATCTGATGTACAGTCTCGTCATTGAACAAACCCAAAGTTTGTGACTGGCCAAAGAACTGACGTTTTGAGCATATTCTTTTAATTTTATGCAATTTCTAGTTAAATTACGTACCTATCTGAAATTGAGTGACCAATTAAAGGAGATTACATACTTTTAAAATTGAGTATAAAATCTTAAAAATATAATGTAATTTAACCCATCAAGTCCTGTAAGGCCCATATGGGCTGCGATAACAAAAGATTTCCAGGAATTGGTGATCGACGGATTAATATATTGACTGGTGACAGTGAGTTACCCAATTTTTGTAGAATCACCCATAAATATTAATTTCATTTCTTACCCTTTTTTGTAATAGTGGAAAAATAGCAACAAAATGGTTGTATGAAAAATAATCATCAGTATAATGAACAATTTTATAAAATATGAAATGTTTCTTTTTCAGTGAGAGTTGGTCAACCACCAACATATAATGAGTCACTGAATCATCAATTTTCCGAGTCACCAAAGTATTATGAGACTCCCAAAAACCATATTCCACATCTGAGAAGTCCGGATGACTTAAAACTCCCATATAGTCCTTACGCAGCAGGAGATGGACTTAACTTCTATCATCACGAATTAGCAGGTAAGATTCTGTGAGAATCAGGTACTTATTTAAAAAAATATATAACAGTTATTATGTAGATATGTTGCAGTCATCTGGTTTAATCTGCGATTCGATTGAATGACTAGCGCATTCATTGAATGACACCATCCAATTGAATGACTCGGCCGAATGTCGATTGTTCAATCGAACGTCACTCAACGTCCAACTAGTTAGTGATTTGTAACATATCCCTTTGAAGAAAGCGAACATAAAATCAGTCAGGTAATGAGGGATTTTTTTAACTTTTTAATTTGACTGTCAAACAGTTTCCATTTTAGTAACTAGATGGCGTATGGGTAGACAACTATCGGTAATACCAGGGAATACCATCAATAATTACTACAAAACTGGGCAAAAGAATGTAAAACTTGATACATTTCAATTTGAAAAAGACGCCATAATATTCCAATGACTAGGATAACAAAGTTATTACAACGATGTTTTAGTTAAAACTCACGGAAGAGATAGCCCTATTTACTGATATTCACACCAAATGTCACAGGAATTATACATTTTGGTTTTGACAACATCTTACCTGCACTTGTGCAAGATAACGGGTATTTCATGGCTAATATTTTACAAATAATGAACATCGAAGACCCAAATAACACATTTTGGGAAAAAATAATAAAAACCACACGGCACACCAACAATAAAAAGTAGAAGAAGTTTGAAAGTGACATGCCCATGACATGGCCGCCAAAACTCTTTTAGTTGTCAGTTTTCAGTTTGACAATTTGCGTGTTACCAGTATACTGGCCATTATAAGTTTATGACTGGCCTAATCACTGGCCAATGATCGCTTAGGCTTAAGATATTTTGATTTATGACGCACTTGACAGTACACTGATATTTTTTAGAAACACAACCAATATGTATCCGTGATGCCAACCTACAGATAATTTCAGATCGGTGGGGAACCAATAGAAAATCTAGAAGTGTCTATCGTCGCGCCGTCTGGTGGAGATTAAAAATAAGAAAACCTGTCATTGAACGTTTTTGATATTTTTCCCACTGCGGCGCTAGTAGTCACTAAAACAAATATGGCGTCAAACAGCTCGCATTTTGTCCATTAAATTTACTTTATACTAATATATATATATATATATATATATGTCGGAATAGGAGAAGCCAGAGCAGGTGTATCAGGGCGTTCTTGGTCCTCGGACATATTGACTTCGGGAACAGACAAGTTTCTTGGTGGTTATCCTTTGGTAGGCCTCGAACAGAATGTGCCTCAATCTTTTTAGTTCTCGAAAATGTTAACACCAAATCCCGCCAAGAAGCATGTCCAAACTTTTCCAGCTTGCGTTCCACCAATCATCACAAACTTAACATTGTGTACCAACATAACTAAATTTAATTTTACACAATCTTTCAAATCTGATTGGCTAAAGTGAACAGGTTAGCCAACATATCAACGTAAAGATCATAATCAAATTCGCAACTATAAACAGGCTTGACAATATGGCTAAAGTAGTAAAAGAAAGTCAAATTAATAACTGTACAAGCTCGCCAATCACGATCAAGATAATAAGTTAGCATTGTCTACCAACATAACTTAACAAATCATAAATCAAATCAGTAACTGTATTCAAATTAAAATCAAAATAAAAGGATGTCAATTGTCAACATTGTTTGCCAACATTACATAACAAATTAATAAATCAAATTAGTAACCGTATTCAAGTTAAAAATCAAAATAAAAGGATGTTAACATCAAAACACCTACTGTGTGTAAGTTTCGCCAACATGGCGAAACTATTGAAAGAAAGTTTACATTTAAATCCGTATGGCGCTTCTTGACATAAAGCGCCCTCTATTAGCAAGGATTGCAGTTAATGGTTTAGTGAATATTTGCAAGTGTGCAAACTCCTGCCAGCAGATGGCGCTACACGTCTCGATCCGACACGGCCATCATGACATTCACACGTCCGCGTGTGACGGATCTGTAAACAAGACAAAAAACACAGACAGTAATCTGTTCGGCTATCCTGCCACAATATATTGTCAATTAGAAAGCTAATATTTCTTTTACTTGAAACAAACAACATCACAAAACCTCAAATGTAACGTTTTATCTCAATGCTTTTAGGCTACTGTAACAAATCATCAAGACACCACAATCAACACAGTTGTTACGATAAAAGAGTCTTTTAGTATCATGAACATTAACAATCTGAGCATCACTTTAAACACAAATCGCCAGTACATCGGCATTGCTAGTCCTTCAATGGTGGTGTGCTGCCAGTACGTCGGCAGTGGCCAGTCCTTCGGCAGTAGTGTGTTGCCAGTACATCGGCATTGGTAAGTCCTTCCATAGCAGTGTGTTGCCAGTACATCGGCATTGGTAAGTCCAGTAATGTGTCGCCAGTACATCGGCATTGGTAAGTCCTTCCATAGCAGTGTGTTGCCAGTACATCGGCATTGGTAACTCCTTCGGCAGTAGTGTGTGGGTGTAAAAAGTGATGTAAAAAGAAATTATTTAAATAAAGCTACTGACTATCATCCTCATCAACATTATCATTATCACATAGGATATCCAATTCAGGGGGAACTTGTTGATCGGGTATCTTTCTGACTCTATCGTGAGGATATTTGTATGTCCTCTTTGAGGTTAGTGATTTTAACAAGTATCTATCACCACTCAATACTTCTATAACTTTAAAAGGTCCTTTAAACTTAGCATCTAATTTTAGTTGATTCCGTTCCTCATTTTCAATCAGAACAAAATCACCAACTACGCATTTCTGGATTAGAGCTTTATTACTGTCAAATCTAGATTTATCATAATTAGCGCTTTGGGCTATATTTCGGGAAGCTTGTTCTCTCATTGCATCTAAGTCAATTGTCTCACTATTGTCATCAACAGTTATTAAATCAAGGGGTCGAGCAACTTTTCCTACTAGTAACTCGAGCGGACTCGCCTTAGTGACACGGTTAATGGTAGAGTTCATGGCCAACTGAATATCGCCAAGGGCATCTTGCCAAGAACGTTCGTCAGTAGACTCTACCGCCGTCAACATACTTTTTAAGGTGCCCATCACCCTCTCAACCTGACCATTGGCGCGACTAGCGCCAGTCGCGATGAGATGCAACTGGATGTTATGACTATCACAAAAATGGGAAAAGTCTTTGCTAGAAAAACAACGACCTTGGTCCGCTATGACTCGTTGAGGTGCACCGAACAATGAGATACCAGTCTTAAGAGCTCTGATGCTGCTGACACTGTCGATGTGCTTAGAATGGACCAAAAGAACGAACTTGGTAAAAGCATCGACCATAACAAAAACGTATTCTTTGGTGTCACTTTTACCACTTAATTTACCAGATGCATCAATATGAATTGTATGCCAGGGGATAGCAATTTTAGGGATTGGATGGAGTTCAGCTTGGACACGACCAGTTTTAGGTTTTGAAACTTTACAGGTAATACAACTGTCCACAAACTTCTTAACATACTTTGCCAAGCCGGGAAACCAGTAATGATCATAAATTTTCTCGAGTGTTTTTTCCCATCCAAGATGCATTATCGACTCGTGGACATTATTAATTACGGCCCACCTGAAAACCCGTGGAACCATAGGAAGACACCTGGTGCGACCGTTTCTCTGTACTTTACGATAAAGAATGTTAGAACGAATTTCGTAGGTTTTTCTGATATCCTCAGACAACATTTCATTTTGAAAATCGGATTTAATCTTACAGATCTCCTCATCTTTCTCTTGCTCTGCCTGTAGCCAAGTATCAGAGAGAGAGGCGATGTCAACACGTTTTTGCTCTACACGTTCAATAGAAGATTTTGGAGTAATTGCGTTACGAGACAGGAAATCTACATGAGCCATCCTAGATCCTTCACGGTGCTCAATATCAAAATCGAAAGATTGTAGGTAAGCCCACCAACGATGAACACGTGGGGACAAATCAGCCTTCTTTTTAGACGCTTTTACTGAACTACAGTCAGTAACCACCTTAAACCTACGACCCTGTAGATACTGGCGAAAATGCTTTACTGCATTTACCACGGCCAATGTCTCTAATTCGAAAGAGTGGTATCTGGATTCAGCTGGACTCGTCCTACGACTAAAATAAGAAACCACGTGCTGCTTGTTGTCGAGCTTTTGCATGAGCATTGCACCATACCCATCGTTACTGGCATCTGTGTGAACTTCGATCGGGAGGTCGGGATTAAAAATCATAAGGACAGGCTCACTCGTCAATTGAGCGATGATTTTTTGACGGATTCCCTCGTGTGACTGTTGCCAGTCGAGCGATTTCTTCTTAGTGCTAGTAAGCTTAAACAATGGAGCCATAATTTTGGAAAAATCTTTTACAAATTGTCTAAAGTAGGATGCCAGCCCAATAAATTGGCGAAGCTGGGTGACACTAGATGGAGGGGGAAGGTTAGTTAGAGCTTCTATTTTACTAGGATTTGGTCGCACATGACCCTCTTCAATGACGAAACCCAAATACTCTATACGCTTCTTTAAAAAGGAACACTTTACCAAGTTCAACGAAAAACCTGCTTTTGTTAACACATCAAGCACAAGATGAAGACGCTGGATACCTTCTTCGATCGTAGAAGACAGAATTAAAACATCGTCGATGTACACCACTACGAAAGAAAAAGCAAGGTCACCTAGCGCCTTTATGATTGCTCTTTGATAGACTGAACTAGCGTTTTTCAATCCAAAAGGCATAGTCAAATATTCCCATTGACCTTCTGGCGTGACAAACGCAGTTTTCTCTATAGACTCCGGTGAAACAGGGATCTGATGATAGCCACTCAACATATCCAGCGCAGTAAACCATGTAGCTTCCCCTAACCTAGCTACCAAGTCGCTAATCAAAGGCAAAGGATACCTATCGGGGACTGTGTTGTCGTTTAGCTCTCGATAGTCTACACACATTCGATCAGACTTATCCTTTTTCTTAACTAACAACACTGGACTAGAAAATGGTGAACAACTTGGGCGAATAACTCCGGCTTCCAAAAGTTCCTTCACCTTTTCTCGAACAACCGCCTTTTCTTCGATACCTAACCTATAGGGACGTCTTTGTACAGTACGACTAGGATCGATGAGTTTAATCTCCAGTTGTCCCGTAGTGACACGCGAAGTAGCTACACCTGTTGAAAATGAGCCTCTAAACTCCTGCAGGACATTAATTAACTGTTGCCTGTACTCCAAAGGCGCGTCAGTTTGAATGTCATTAAAATCGACAGAGACTTTTGAATTGACTAAATTAACACTAACACAACGAGTAAAACACAATGTCTCAGAAGTCATGTTCACATTAATACCTTGAGCTAAAATTTCACGGCCAACCATAATGTCGCTTTTCAAAAATTGATCAGGCACTATATGAAATAAAATCTCTAAATTTAAGTTATTAATTTCAACTTCACTTAAAATCTGTTGGGTACTGTATACAGAAGTTTGTCCAATACCAGTTAAGGTTACAGTATTACTTTGTCGCTTTCCCGGAAACTTAGATGCAATAGATTCTTTAATGAGAGAACATTCTGCACCCGAATCGTAATGAAAAGTAAAATGCTCACCAGAAATGCTCAGTTGTCCAGCAGGGTTGCTGGTGCAGCACAGGTCCACCCGACGCTGGCTGCCGAAGCTGGAGGTCGCGCTGGCTTTGCTGTCACCGGGCTCGCTCGCGCCGCCGTTGCCACCATTCTTCCTAGCAGTCGGAAGAGGAGACCGGGGACACTTGGATGCGTAATGTCCGACGGTATTACACCTTTTGGAGTCCACGGAGCGGCAGTCGGTACTGCGATGTCCCTGTCGTCCACATCGGAAGCATCGAGGAGGGGCGGGCGCGACGGACGCTCTCGATCGCTTCGATATGTCGGCCACGTGGTCTTCAGTCTTCCTCTTGGCATAGGAACATGCTTGTAGTTCCCTCTGCATTTGCTCCCGGCTCTTGATTTCAGTAGTAAACGCGATGCGTCTCAATCTCCCATCAAACTGAGACACGTGGGCTAACACCACGGATAAAATTATCTCCTCCGCAGATGAGTCCTTAAATCGGGCCATCAGTGTGGTGAAGAGTCGCGCAGCGTAGGACGCCATATTTTCGTCAACTCTGGGTTTGTCGTTCTGAACATTAATCAAACTTCCGGCGGGCGTCTCTATGGCGCCGTATCGGGATAGGAAAATTTCCTTAAAATGGCGCCAAGTCATTCCCGCAAATGATATTTGGGATAACCACCGTGACGCGTTCCCCTTGAGAGCACTGCTGAGGGCAAGAATAAGTGCACTGCCATCTCGGTCTTGATCAGATAGGCACAAATCTGCGGTTGTGCACCACGCACGTGCGTCGGCGTCAGGTTTGTCGGGATCGAAATCGGGTAAAATAACTTTGCGGTTACTCACAGGGCGCATGGCGTTGATGAGGGCCATCATATTCTGGTTTTGGGCTTCCAGCAGCGTGCGCAGAAGATTTTCGCTCACCCGTGAATCTTCATTGGATGTCCGGTTGAATCCCAGTTCTGATGTCGGAACTGGAGAAGCCAGAGCAGGTGTATCAGGGCGTTCTTGGTCCTCGGACATATTGACTTCGGGAACAGACAAGTTTCTTGGTGGTTATCCTTTGGTAGGCCTCGAACAGAATGTGCCTCAATCTTTTTAGTTCTCGAAAATGTTAACACCAAATCCCGCCAAGAAGCGTGTCCAAACTTTTCCAGCTTGCGTTCCACCAATCATCACAAACTTAACATTGTGTACCAACATAACTAAATTTAATTTTACACAATCTTTCAAATCTGATTGGCTAAAGTGAACAGGTTAGCCAACATATCAACGTAAAGATCATAATCAAATTCGCAACTATAAACAGGCTTGACAATATGGCTAAAGTAGTAAAAGAAAGTCAAATTAATAACTGTACAAGCTCGCCAATCACGATCAAGATAATAAGTTAGCATTGTCTACCAACATAACTTAACAAATCATAAATCAAATCAGTAACTGTATTCAAATTAAAATCAAAATAAAAGGATGTCAATTGTCAACATTGTTTGCCAACATTACATAACAAATTAATAAATCAAATTAGTAACCGTATTCAAGTTAAAAATCAAAATAAAAGGATGTTAACATCAAAACACCTACTGTGTGTAAGTTTCGCCAACATGGCGAAACTATTGAAAGAAAGTTTACATTTAAATCCGTATGGCGCTTCTTGACATAAAGCGCCCTCTATTAGCAAGGATTGCAGTTAATGGTTTAGTGAATATTTGCAAGTGTGCAAACTCCTGCCAGCAGATGGCGCTACACGTCTCGATCCGACATATATATATACATATACATATACATATATTTATTTATTAAATAAGGGGGCAAACGTGCAAACGGGTCACCTGATGGTAAGCAACTACCGTCGCCCATGGACACTCACAACATCAGAAGAGCTGCAGGTGCGTTGCCGGCCTTTTAAGAGGGAATACACTCTTTTCTTGAAGGTTTGCAGGTCGTATAGGTCCGGAAAAACTGCTGGTGACAGTTCATTCCAGAGTTTTACATTGCGCGGCAGAAAGTTACGCGAAAAACGCACTGTGGAAGACTGCCACTCATCAAGGTGATGACGATGATATGTTTTTCGCGTGGGACGATGGCGAAAAGTTGCAGGTGGTATGATTCCGAACAATTCCTCAGAGCACTCCCCGTGATACAACCGATAGAGGATGCAGAGTGAAGCTACATCTCGGCGTAATTCCAAGGGGTCCAAGCTGTTTGAAACACTATGGCAGTCAACAATTCGAGCGGCCCTTCGTTGGATACGATCCAGAGGTATTGACGTGCTGTTGCTTTGCCCGAGTAATGTCTTTCTTGAGGGACCTAGAGGCAAGGTTGTACTCCTTTTTATATGTGCTGGTATTTAAATCCCGAGCAGACACCGCGTTGGCCCAGGATTGGTAAGCCTCCTGCTTCCGGCGAGAAGTTTTTTTGGGGGATGAACCAAACCAGGGACGAAATCTGCCGCCAGTTGGCACTACAGAGGACGGAATGAAAAGTTCCATCCCCCTGCATCACCACATCGGCAACAGAGTTGGCAGTGTTGTCGGGATCATCCTGCGAGAAGCACACGTGCCCCCAAGGATAGGATGCAAAAAACGACCGCATCCCATCCCAGTCTGCCGACTTGTAATGCCACACACGACGGTATTTAACAGCACGCTGTCTTAACACCGTCGTAAGTGGCACAGAACTCTTGACAAGGCAATGATCCGATGAACCAAGTGGTGCGGTTACGGATATTTGACAAGTTGCAGACAGATCTCCCCGCATGATCAGTTTTACTGGAATTGAGCCAGTCGGCGTGGTGGGCATTAAAGTCGCCAAGTATTATGATCTCTGCGGATGGGATCTGCTGCTGCACAAAATTTGAAGCAGCTTGCAGGTGCTCCAAGAGTCGGTCCGTCTCGGGGTCACCACTATGGGACCTATATAGGCATGCATAGACGCGAGGGTGGTCGTCGCAATCTATGCGGAGCCATAAGATGGACAGGTCCATGACCTCAAGATTGCTGAGGCGGCGAGAGCCGATATCATCTCTGATATACACACACAGTCCAGCTTTGGGTAGAAAGGAGTGCTCGAGATAATACCCTGGGTGGGAAAGGTATGATGTGTCACTCGGAGATGATATCTGCGTCTCGGTTAAAAAGGGCAAAGCCGGCTTTGCCGTCTCAAGGTGGTAATGGACGGCATTAAGGTTGGAGTGTAATCCCCTGATATTGCAAAAGTCCACGTTTAATATCGAGGGGGGTGCCTTTGTGTGTTTGCTCTTGCCCCGAGCAGATTGGAGCCCAGTTTTGCCCTCCCCAGAATACGATGGGCAGCCTGGACGTCCACGTTCAGTTCCAGGGGTTCCTGAGCATGGACGTCCAGAGAGGGATTCTCCAACGCAGTTGGTACCCTCCTGGGGTAACAAATTGTTTTTCAACTGCGGCATTTCTAGGGGGGTAGGGGATTGGGCCTCCGGTAAACTCACTCACTCGGCGAAACACAGCGCAAGCGCTGTTTCACGCCGGTTTTTTGTGAGGCCGTGGTATTTCTCCGGTCGAGCCGGCCCATTCGTGCCGAAGCATGGCTCTCCCACGGACAAATATAGTGCTATAATTTAGTAATACTAATAAATTATTATTATGACATTGTGGATTTACCTATTAATACTCCGTCAACAGCTACTTAAATGTTTATATTATTATATCACTAGCTGTTGCCCGCGACTTCGTCCGCGTGGACTTCAGTGTACTTACAGCGTGCGGTGTCAACAAAATTGGTGTCAAATTTTAAAGGTTTTTAAAACCCTGGTACCCCTTAAATCAAAATAGCCAAAAACAGCTGTGTAGTGTGCACTGTGCACATAATATTTCATAACTTTAGCTTTACCCATAAACTATTTATCATAGATTGGTAGGTTTAAGGTTACGTCACTCATCACTACATAGATGAAGTACGGAGTAGTGAGTTATACATTATCAACATGTAAAACAATCGAAAATATCGAAAAGCACAATTTGACATGGTACCACGTCTTATAGAAAGACTTATGAGCAAGCGATAGCGCGATGTAGGAGACGCACGGCGCCATCTATAATTAACTAACAACTATAAGGAACTAACTTAATTTGAACAAATTTACGCATTTTCACCCCCTTACAACCCCTTTTTCCAGTTAAAAAGTAGCCTATGTCCTTTCTCAGGCTTTAGACCAGGGATGGGGAAACTTTTTCCTTCACGTGCCAATATAGTCCTAACAAAATATATGGCGGGCCAAGTAGTTGCATTTTTGACTATGTTAATTACTGAAATAAAAATATTGATGTGTATTTTCTGAAACACTAATTTATTGTGCAAATCGTGCAAACATTACAAAAAAACTGTTAGAATAAAAAACAAATTAGAAATTTTAAGAGCGGGCTGCCTAATTTTGCTGTGTTTTCTAACAAGTATTACGATCCCGGAAGACGATTGACTCAAATGAAATTGGGATTTATTTAATCATTGTATATTTATCTGATATTTGGCTAACGGAAAGCACGATTCACTTATTTTGACTCGGTAGTTATATTTTTGGAAATTATGAATCTTTCTGGGCTTTTCAACAAATATCTGTTACACTAATATTGAGTTACTATCATTGAATAATTTGCACTACTACAATCACACACTTTATAAAATAATAGCTAAAGGAAATATTAGTATTGTATTTAATTTTTAAGTAATTATCAAAAACATTTTTGGGACTTACGACCTTTACTTTCGTGCTATAATGCGAGAACGATTGTTACGCGATATTGTTCACTATTAGCTGCAGCGTAAAGCACATTGCCCGGGAGCACGATTTATGGAATCATTGTATTACGACTGGAGGATAGCGGTGTGTGTAGGCGGGGCTAGCGTTTTGACAGTAGGCTCTTAAATTAAACTTTTATTTACTAACAACTAAAAATACGAAATATTCTCTTGATTTTTGTTTAATGGTCGCGGGCCGGATTTCAAGCCTTCGCGGGCCGGAGATGGCCCGCGGGCCGTAGTTTCCCCATCCCTGCTTTAGACTATCTGTGTACAAAATTTCATTACAATCGGTTCCGTAGTTTTGGCGTGAAAACGAGACAGACAGACAGACAGAGATACTTTCGCATTTATAATATTAGTATAGATGCCATTTAACGATTTCACTATACTATGACTTTTAGCGAAGATGTTAAACGTCATAGTCGATGTCTTGACGAGTTGTCCTTCAGTAATTCAATTGAATGGTGTCATTGAATGAATGCGCTATTCATTCAATCAAATCGCAGATTAAACCAGATGACTGCGACAGATGTACTATGAAACATCAATATTAAAATTCTATAGAAGAATAAAACATAAAATCTTTAACAAAAAGTAAACTTTTATTTGCTTCATTAACATCAAAGGGAAGAAACCCATGAAAGTGAATGAGAAAGATACAAATCAAATTTTATCAATATTGGAAATTTAACTTTATTACAATAAAAGTAAGTAATATTTTAAGTTGGGTCAATGTAATTCACAAATATTAGGTAGGTGTATAATATGTTTTATTTGCCTCTTAAATTTTAATATGACTTTTATCAACTTTGCAGGACATTTAAACGGTGTCAACAACTTTGACGGACTAACAAATGAAAGGCTAAAAGTTATGTATGAGGTAATCATCCATTTTATACATTTTTAAGGCTGCATTTCTGCCAGTGCTAAGATAAGCTATGTTGCGAGTATTGTATTTTTTTAATATGATCCGCAAAACGCCCAAACAAATTTCGTCAAAAACAGTTCAGTGGTTGATGTGTGAAGAGTGAACAGACAAACACATTTGCATTTTTAATATTAAACCAATAGTCCTTTTATTGATCTTAAGAGTCCGTATACGAAATTTTGCCGACAAATACGAAATTGCAAAGGTTCGCTACAGAAATATTATTAGGTTTTTCCCCTTATTAGACTTAAAAAATATATATTAATTATTAGATTTAAAATATATTTAAGCGCGGAAAGCCGACTCGAACCTTGCGGCGAGTAATATAATGTGAGATTTAGGTTGTTTTGAATCGTGTTTTTTGGCACAATTTGTTTTTTTTTTTTTGTTTTTTCTCGAATTGGATAGAATTTTATCTATAGATTATTTCTGTCGTTTTCTTTTTATGAATTACAGCTCCAAGTTGCCGAAATTAACAGCAATTCTTTGCCAATTTTCTCTAAAATTTTGCCGAGTTACATATTTTTTTACTCAACTTTTTCATATTAAAGTGGTAAAAAGTGATTCCAACATTTTATAGACGACTTTCTCAACAGTACATTGTATTTTTTTCATACCGTTAAGACGTCAATACAATCCATAAACAGGTGATATTCTAAACCTTTTACAGCAAAAATCACAAAACTGTCGCGGGTTTGAGTTGGATTATTTAAAAATACTTAAAAAAACAAAAAATCTAGCTCAAACATTAGATTATAATTGAAATGATCTTACATGTTGTGCATTAAAACTTATAGAAATACTGTATTTTAACTGTTAAATCACGTCTGTTAAATCAGCGAAATCGGGAAATTTCGTATACGGACCCTTAACTTCTTTGTAATTTCCAGATGAGTGTGAAAGAGTGTCAACAGTTTGCGAGTCAGAATGAGAGTCTGAAGACGGAGATTGACAGTCTCCGAGCAAGGCTGCAAGCGGCTATGCAGGACAAGGACAAAGCGGAGCTGTCGTTGCAGGAATCACAACATTTGCTGGGTAAATAAAAAAAAATAAAACTTTTTTTTATTTGTACTTGCACAGATCAAAGTTAAAACATCGCCGCCTACAAATTGGACTTTACTGCCGACCTTCTTATTTTTTAATAGAGTCACAAATCACAATCTATAAAAAGATTACAGCATTTTGCCATGTTAAGCGGGCAGTAAATATTACTGATTCTACACATTGATCTTAGCCAAAAAGGCCATGAAGCGAATAAATAATTAGTGAAGTAAAACCATTCTTGATTGATATAGAAGAAATGAAAAATCGGCCAAGTGCGAGTTGGACTCGCGCACGAAGGGTTCCGTACCATAATAGAGCAAAAATATGCCAAAATTGTGTTTTTTTTTTTTCATTTTTCATCAAAACACAACACACACTTTCGTGTGTGACGCAACACATTACACACGACACTTTTGTGTCGTTACAACTTTTCGTCTAGCCCCCTTTCGCAACGCGCGATAAGGAACTTCGACCTTCGTTTCAATATATTAAAAAAAATTATATAAATAAAAAAAGGATACTGATCTGTTTCAGCGTCCAGCAAGCATGATCTGTTGGAGCGGGAACAGCTGATATCGTCTCTGAAGGACAAGATCAAGATGATTGAAGCCGAGAAGCAGGAGTTGCAAGTGCAGGTGACTGCAACAAACGTCGCTCTGCAGGAGAAACAGCAGCGGTTGCTAACTTTACAGGTGAGGCGACATCATAAAGTTAATATACCTAGCGGAATAGAGAAACAAAGGCCTGAGCAAGCAGGATGTCACTATCGGTAACACTGCGTGGTAAAAAGAGACGTGTGATACAAGTAGTGTGTTTTCGCGGGTTCTGGATCATGATTCTGGGTCCACCCCTCCCCCCGCTCGCGGCTGGCAAACTTTCTCGATCACTTTTTGTCGATTCGAGCGGCGACATCGCCTAAAAAAAAAAGAGTTTGGTGTCCAAATAGGGGTTTCGGACCATGTCCGATCGATATATGCGATCCGTTTCTGCGTATTTGCACTAGTTTCAAAGTTAGCTTTTGTGTTTAATCCTCATTATCTACTATCTCCACGCTCCATTGTTCCTTCATAATTACAATCGCTACTTATTGCATTGTTATGCTCGCCTCGGTGTCCTATTGTTCGTAATGACTACCTGGGCTTATCGCTTACGTCACCTTAATTTCTTACAAGATTTTAAATATATATGAATGATAATTAACTAATGAATTGGTCCACGGAAGTCGAGGACGTCGTAAACTACATCTGTGAGAAGACTACCTTCACATTGAGGGTAGAGCGTCTGTACTCTCGGTACAAAGTAAACGTCGGTTCCTTTGTGGTGAGAGTACTGACAAAACTTCTGTCCACTCTCGAGGTGGAGGAGTTCTGGTCGGTCGGTGTAGTTTACCGAAGGTTTCGGGGAAGGCTCTTCAATGAAGCGCGTGTTAGGTACGACCCGCTTTACTCAAAATATAGATGAATATAAATGACTATTATTTCAATAATAGTCATAAATAAAATGATGTATAATGGTAACAATGGTTTTGTCTTATTGTTTTGTTATTAAACTTGAAATTCTTATGAGAAGTACATATTTCAATAATTCATGTGAGTTGAACTAATTATTATTAATAATTAATGCATGATATTTGGACTACAAATATAATATTATAACATTATTTTTGAACACGTCAATTAATCTTTAAACAGACAATAATTATTGTTGTTTCCGGTTATCATGACAGTTGTGACTGGCAGTGGCGAAGCCTCCATAGAACACGATTCCTACCGGCTTACCTTGGCCAATTTTAATATATACATTTTTTATTATTAATAATTATGCTTACCCCGCTTCCTACAATTTCATAAAAATAATTCGCCATGTATTTAAAATCACGCAAACGCACACATACCCGTTTTTACGATCGCACTCAGAACGCGTACGTAACTCGCTCAAAACATCGGGAATGCAAACATTTGAAATGTATGAAATTCACGCACACATACACATTACTACTACTTGCAAACGACTCGTCGATATTGTCGAACAGCAAGCCGATTCCACATAGCCTACCTAGTCTTTATTTGTCATGTGTTAAGGTTTAGTTTCGCATGTTTCGCTTTAAAAGATTTCGTCCAATCCCAACAGAGCTAATTGCGACCGACCGGCGACCGGCGCGTGATGTCATTTCAATTCACTTAAACAATTATATTACGCGCTCATTTGCACTCATTTTGTACTGTTATTATTGTAATATGCAAAATTTTGTTTATTAAGTTAGTGGGCTAGCTTGATTGTAATATTATATAGTTTAAAAGAATCGAAAGTAGTGATATTTTACTTGCCAAGTGTTGTGTTGTGTTTTTTGTTACATCGTAAAGGTTGGTTTGTTTTACTTACTTTGTAATTTGTCGTGACACGGTTAGGTGAGAAATGATAGCATTAGTACAAATTGACTGTTGTCTTACGGATTACCTATTAAATGACTTAAATTCGTTCTCAAAACAATCGTATATTATATATCTCTATAATCGTTTAATGATATGTTTTTTTATTGTTATATATCGTATATATAACAATAAAAAAACATATCATTAAACAAGGACGGGCGCGTCCCGATATGAAAATTGATTATAGGCGTAAGGATGGGTTTTTCAAACATTTTCACAGTTCAGTGTATGATAAATATAATTGGATAGCGGGCAGTTGCAAATTAAATAAGTTATTTTGTTTTCCATGTTTGCTGTTTTCCGATACAAATAGTGCTTGGAATAAAACGGGTTTCTCAGACATCAATAATTTGACCAATTCGGCTAGGAAACATACTCAAACCGAAAAACATTTACGCAGTTGTATATTATTACACAATTTTGGAAATAGTAGAATAGAAACATTTCTCGGAAATAATTATGAATCCCATAATCGAAAAGTGGAACGTAATCGAAACTTAATGAAACGTTTAATAGACACTGTTGTTCTTCTTGGAAAACAGGAGTTATCTTTCCGCGGGCATAGTTAAAACGTTAATTCAGACAATCGTGGCAATTATATAGAAACATTATTTTATTTAATACAGGTATGTAATTTATTGCACGTTTTTTTTACAAGAATTGAAATTTTGCTTATTCACGAGTTAGCCGTTTTTTGGTCCGGCTTTACCTTTATTTTTTTTCACCCCACGCCACTGGTGACTGGCCGTGTGAGGTATGTTAATGCCGTGAAGCTGGTGTGATGTCTGGACACTATGTAGTGGGACAAAACACGACAGTTTGTGAGAGATGTAAATGCTGTGCTGGTTAGCCTACTGTGATGATGATGAAACATGAGTTTGATAAAAATGGTACTGCCTAATCGGACTGATGAATCAATTTGGACATTACATGGCAGTAGGTAATGGGATTGATCATGACAGCCCGATGACTAATTGGACTTTGACTTTTACTTTCCAGAACTTAGATTTTTCCTTTTCAGAAAGGTTCCTTTGTGGTGAGAGTACTGACAAAACTTCTGTCCACTCTCGAGGTGGAGGAGTTCTGGTCGGTCGGTGTAGTTTACCGAAGGTTTCGGGGAAGGCTCTTCAATGAAGCGCGCATCACGTTACCGCCAAAAAAGCACTGCGTGATTATAGCGTGAACGTGAGTGTTGTGACAATAATAATATTATGCTGTAGGATATGACTGTTCGGTGTGCATCGGTTGTCTGATTGCCATAACACAAGTTCAACTTAGTATGGGATTAGACGATGTGATGTCACTGTCTACTTTGTGTTGTTGTGTATTATCGCATGAGTGTAATAAAGAATTTGTATAGGTAATTTGTAAATTTTATAATAAATATTGATAAATTTTTCATTAAATTTTATTTATTTCATTAAAACATGTATTGAACACACTGTAGGTACAATATTATATTAATACAAAATGTGTTGCTACTAAGTAACTTTAGAAACTCTACTAAGCTTTTCCCATTGAACTTATAATACAAATACATTTAACTATACTGTCCACAAACTGATATGAAATCTTTTTGTAATCTCTACGTGTTAAATTCCAACTCCTGCAGTTTCGCCCCATAAAAGCCTTGTGATATCGCATAGGAGCGCGCCCAAACGAGTCAAAGTATTGCCATTTTCATTGATGTGTATGGATATCCAGTGGGATCCAGGTTTACTATCAGGGTCCAAGTTGCTAATAAATGTATGTAGGGGTTTGATCATATTATATTAATATATAGGCAGACGATTCGCAGCGTATACATTATCTTCTTAAGTATATATCTTCACTAATTCTTCTCAAATAATTACAGATCTCCATTGTGTTCATACTGTATTATCACAGAACCAATCTGGTTTATGGATCTTGTATAATAATATGTCACATATTATCCGTATAATGTATGCTTTATGTATTTACTAAGAGGGGTATTACATATGAAATAATAAATGAATAAATAAAAGAAACATAACTTTGGTACAATATTTTATTTCATAATATCCACACACTATTAGGTAAACACTCACACACCCACGTTACACATTATAACTCAAATATATCATACATGTGACTTTTCTTAGCTTCTATAGTCTACAGTTACATTACGGTTTTTATCTAGTTTTCTATAACATTATCAAACTCTGCAAATACAATACAGTTAATCGTTTGAGAGAGACTAGAATCAATTGATATCCCATTTCCTTCATTAAGGAAATGTATACCAGTGCCAGAAAATAATGTATGATAGGTTGAAATGAACATATTAGATACCATTGAAGGATGGTTGTAGAGTTTTTGAAGGCACTTGTTGTCTATATTCTCTGTATATACAAAATGAATTCATACCATAAGTTTCAAAATTAAAAGTATTCTTACTAATGATTAAAATATTATGTTGCGTTATTTACAAATCCTATGATAAATATTTTGAGTACTTGCCCCGGAATATTATCAAGCGTTTTTTTTTTCTTATCAGTGGAAAGTCGTAATATCATAAACGTTATTCACAATTATTATTGAGTCATCCTTAGCATCCATTTAATGGTAAGGCATACAATAGATGTGAGTCGCTAAAAGAACAGGATAACTTAATGGTTGTCGTCGTAAATAATTACATTTTTTTCCGCTTACATTGCAAACGCAGGCTGAACCCTACGAGACTTATCAAAATAATGTACCAAGTATTGTACATAACGAAAAGGTCTACAGAAAACTCCACGATGGTTTATGTCTATCTCTTATGGATATCCCACAAGAACAGTTTTTTATCATTTACTTTTTACGACAAATAACGGCTAATTTTCGAAGCAATTTTAATAAATATAGCATTAATCCTTATCCAATTAAATATCTTAAATATATTGTTGATTTAATTTAGATCTATACGGCTCTTTACAGCATTTGATTTAAATGAATAGTTTCGAAGATATTACACATTTAAAAATTGCGGGACGTGAAATGTGAATGTGAAATGCGATGTGAAAGTGTATCTATTGTATGCCTTACCATTAAATGGATGCTAAGGATGACTCAATAATAATTGTGAATAACGTTTATGATATTACGACTTTCCATTGATAAGAAAAAAAAAAAAAAAACGCTTGATAATATTCCGGGGCAAGTACTCAAAATATTAATCATAGGATTTGTAAATAACGCAACATAATATTTTAATCATTAGTAAGAATACTGTTAATTTTGAAACTTATGGTATGAATTCATTTTGTATATACAGAGAATATAGACAACAAGTGCCTTCAAAAACTCTACAACCATCCTTCAATGATATCTAATATGTTCACTTCAACCTATCATACATTATTTTCTGGCACTGGTATACATTTCCTTAATGAAGGAAATGGGATATCAATTGATTCTAGTCTCTCTCAAACGATTAACTGTATTGTATTTGCAGAGTTTGATAATGTTATAGAAAACTAGATAAAAACCGTAATGTAACTGTAGACTATAGAAGCTAAGAAAAGTCACATGTATGATATATTTGAGTTATAATGTGTAACGTGGGTGTGTGAGTGTTTACCTAATAGTGTGTGGATATTATGAAATAAAATATTGTACCAAAGTTATGTTTGTTTTATTTATTCATTTATTATTTCATATGTAATACCCCTCTTAGTAAATACATAAAGCATACATTATACGGATAATATGTGACATATTATTATACAAGATCCATAAACCAGATTGGTTCTGTGATAATACAGTATGAACACAATGGAGATCTGTAATTATTTGAGAAGAATTAGTGAAGATATATACTTAAGAAGATAATGTATACGCTGCGAATCGTCTGCCTATATATTAATATAATATGATCAAACCCCTACATACATTTATTAGCAACTTGGACCCTGATAGTAAACCTGGATCCCACTGGATATCCATACACATCAATGAAAATGGCAATACTTTGACTCGTTTGGGCGCGCTCCTATGCGATATCACAAGGCTTTTATGGGGCGAAACTGCAGGAGTTGGAATTTAACACGTAGAGATTACAAAATGATTTCATATCAGTTTGTGGACAGTATAGTTAAATGTATTTGTATTATAAGTTCAATGGGAAAAGCTTAGTAGAGTTTCTAAAGTTACTTAGTAGCAACACATTTTGTATTAATATAATATTGTACCTACAGTGTGTTCAATACATGTTTTAATGAAATAAATAAAATTTAATGAAAAATTTATCAATATTTATTATAAAATTTACAAATTACCTATACAAATTCTTTATTACACTCATGCGATAATACACAACAACACAAAGTAGACAGTGACATCACATCGTCTAATCCCATACTAAGTTTAACTTGTGTTATGGCAATCAGACAACCGATGCACACCGAACAGTCATATCCTACAGCATAATATTATTATTGTCACAACACTCACGTTCACGCTATAATCACGCAGTGCTTTTTTGGCGGTAACGTGATGCGCGCTTCATTGAAGAGCCTTCCCCGAAACCTTCGGTAAACTACACCGACCGACCAGAACTCCTCCACCTCGAGAGTGGACAGAAGTTTTGTCAGTACTCTCACCACAAAGGAACCGAAGTTTACTTTGTACCGAGAGTACAGACGCTCTACCCTCAATGTGAAGGTAGTCTTCTCACAGATGTAGTTTACGACGTCCTCGACTTCCGTGGACCAATTCATTAGTTAATTATCATTCATATATATTTAAAATCTTGTAAGAAATTAAGGTGACATAAGCGATAAGCCCAGGTAGTCATTACGAACAATAGGACACCGAGGCGAGCATAACAATGCAATAAGTAGCGATTGTAATTATGAAGGAACAATGGAGCGTGGACATAGTAGATAATGAGGATTAAACACAAAAGCTAACTTTGAAACTAGTGCAAATACGCAGAAACGGATCGCATATATCGATCGGACATGGTCCGCAACCCCTATTTTGACACCAAACTCTTTTTTTTTTTAAGGCGATGTCGCCGCTCGAATCGACAAAAAATGATCGAGAAAGTTTGCGAGCCGCGAGCGGGGGGAGGTGTGGACCCAGAATTGTGATCCAGAACCCGCGAAAACACACTACTGATACATGACAGCAGAACTCTTTTTTGACGTCCAGTCGGCACTTATAGGCACGTTGACAATTTAATTATATAGAAAGATGCTTGTGTAAGTGTACAGTTTCGTTTGACAGCTCGAGATTGTTGCTCTATTCCGCTAGGAATATTAACTTTATGGGTGACATGTTGCTGGCAGCGCGCGTGTTAGAGCCAGTCCACACGGCGCGTTGCGTCATATTTTGACGCATAGTGTCTAAACACACTAGGCTAAATTACGCCGGTGTAAATTCCGCCGCAAATGTAAACGCATACAAATACGCGACGGAATAGTGTGTCGTCTCTCGCGTTCCGTCCGTATTTTGTATGAGTTTGAAACGCGGCGTAAACGCGGCGGAATTTACGCCGGCGTAATTCAGCCTAGTGTGTTTAGAGCCATAGCCGGCCACACGGGCGCTGTGTCATCGCAGTATTATTACGAAGCAGTCTTAACATCAATCATCCCGCTTCGTCTCGGGGGCTGCTGTCCGTCATGTGTGCGTTGCGACGACGACGGTAGTAGCTTTCCATCAGGTGACCCGTGTGCTCGTTTGCTCCTTTTTTATTATCGCCGGAAAATGCAGGAACTATGCATTTTTCCACGATAAAAAGTTCATTCCTCTTACAAAACATAGCCTGCTACTGTGTCAAAGTTCATTTATTATCCTGTTCTGACTTCTCTCCTGTTTTTTTTCCTCCAAATAGAACACATTTTTTAAATAAATATTTATCGTTTTTTTTTAATTAATATAATAATAAACTAATGTTACTTTTCCAATCAAATATTATGTCTATATACTCACATGTAACTGTACATTTTGCACATGAATAAGTCTATTTTACTAACACGCTCTTATTAGCTTGGGCTGTATGTAACGGAATCTTTGAGCAAGTTTTTTTTTTGTTAATATAAAAAAAATTAAAAAGTGTGTATAATTTTCAGGCGGCGCATTCGCACGACACGGATGCGTTGTTCAGAGAACAACAAGACAGGTATTATCATTTTTTAATTGAAAAACTTACTACTTACCTTAATGTATATTAGTATATCTGTTACGCTCAAAGACCGAAATCGCTCAAAGAGCCAAAAAAAGGCTCACAACGCGTTGTGGTCACAGTGAAACAGCCACGACGCGAAATTCGCGTCGTGGCTCTTATGAAAACGGCCACGACGCGTTCTGGCAATCGCAAAAAGTCCATAACGCGAAATTCGTGTCGTGGCTGATATGCTATTCGTTTTTCTTGATCTGTTCTTGATTGATTAGTTGTCCATAGGTATAGAAGATTATATTTGAATTACCACGTGTACTAGGTACAAAATATTTTTTCTTTTACTAAATCACTGCATAACGTGTTTATCATTATTATTTAAGTATAAAATATCCATACTTCCACACTATCCGTACTATTATTATTACTGTCTGTCTGTCTGGCGCAACATAGTTGCGGGCATTAACTAGTAGTATTATATTCAAATTATATATAAAGAAAAATAAAACTAAATACTCATTATTTGTTAAGATCAGATTACCTTATATTAAAAAAAAAAAACAATAACAAACAATAGCACTTTGCGCCTCTTCACGCCCGAACCGCTGAACCGATTTTGCTGAAATTTGGTATGGAGATACTTTGAGTTCCGAGAAAGGACATAGGATACTTTTTATCCCGGAAAAATGTACGGTTCCCGCGCGATAAACGAATTTTGGCGCAACGGAGTTGCGGGCGTCGTCTTATATATTTTATTTATATCTCATTTACAATTGGAACGAAGTTTCTTATCGCGCGTTGCGAACGGGGGCTAGACTGTGGGCTAGACAGAAAAAAATTAAGACGAAAAGTTGTAACGACACTATGTGCGGTAGCGCGTGTTTCTCTCTCTGTCTCTCTCTCTCTCTCTCTCATAGAAAGCAAGTTATTTTCGTTTCGTCTTTCTATTTCGTACTGAACAGTTCTGTAGCGACGATTTTTTTTTGTTGAGTGTATGCAGGTTTTTTTGTACTATAAGAGAAGTTGATTCCTATGCAGATGGCGGACCTAAGTAATTTGGTCGCGTTACGTCAAACCCAGCCGACCGATCACAGCTAACATTGAATTGACATAAGCCGACCACATGACTGAGGTCCGCCATTTGCATAGGAATCAACTTCCCGATAGTACATAAGAAATAACTTCGTTCAATCCGGGTGTCCCACACCTCTCAAGTTTTTTTTTTCTTTTTTCAGACATCGCGAGGAAGTAGACAGGCTGCAGAGTGATTTGATGAAAGCCAAAAACAGGCTCGAAGAGAAGGTAATCTATTATTTTTTCAATTTATGCAACTTTACTTCTATTCAAATTTAGTTATTGTATTAGGTTGTCCTGTGATAAGCGTGTTCAATAAACTTTCAAATGAAATGTCATGAAGACAGCAGGTGGCTCAGCTACGTAATAGGATAATCCATACTAATATTATAAATGCGAAAGTGTGTCTGTCTGTCTGTCTGTCTGTTACCTCTTCACGCTCGAACAGCTAAACCGATTTTGCTGAAATTTGGCATGGAGATTCTTTGAGTCCCGAGAAAGGACATAGGATACTTTTTATCCCGAAAAAATTTACGGTTCCCGCGCGATAAACGAATTTTGGCGCAACGGAATTGCGGGAGTCATCTAATTTATTTATAACTGACTTAAATAAGCAATTTTCTAAAATTATTTTCTTTTTCAAAACTTTAAAATGGCTGCAGTTTCTGAACCCACCGCTAAAATAAAAAACGCTCTTATTATTTTTTTATCAGTTTTACCCAATGTAAAAAACCTACTAGGTCTCCATGACGCTCGAGTGACAACACAAATAGCTCTCTAAATATCGGGGCGTCCCGGGTGACAAATTGAATAATTCTGAAAGTCATCTCTTCTTTTGATCTAGTTTCAGCTAGATCGAGACAGACTACAGATATGCCACAGATACAGACAGCAGACATACTTTCGCATAATATAAGTGTGGAAACGGATTAAAATTATGTTTGCTAATCTTAACATCTACTGTCGGGACTAGGTTGGGACAAAATTTTCGGACGATCACCGTCGAGCTAATATAGGCCCACGTTAGGAATTGTCATAGTACGATATAGCGCAGGGGTCACCAAATGGCGGACCGCGGTCCGCATCCGGACCGCCGACCCATTGTGTGCGGACCAAGCATTTTCAAAGATGAACCTCGTTAAAAATTAATTTCGGTCTCGACATACTGATGAACATGTAGCAACAAAAATTGTCACTTTTCTCATTGATAGGTACAAAATATATCTTTGTAAATTCCGTAATTACATTTGTTTATTTTATTTAGCGTGCGGACCGCGAAGGTCATTTTATTTTTTAAAACGGACCTCGAGCGAAACTAATTGGTGACCCCTGATATAGCGGTTCCTCAGCGCCATCGCTTGTCATATACAAAAACTAAATTAACAGATATCGAACTAATAGTACGGGAGCCCTAGAACTATTTTTTTGTGACTACTAACAAGCTAATTTTTGTGAGTAGCTACATTTCGTTAAGACGAAAAACATTTTTATTTTCGAAAAATTTCGAAAGTGGTAGCTAACAGAGAACAATCAGCTGGTTAGGGTTCCGTTTTAAGGTACAGTAGTCAACCAAGTTTTGTTCATTACAGAACCCTAAAACGGAACCCTAACCAGCTGATTTTTTGTATATTTGTAGATTAATAGTTATATAATTTAAGAGCACCCTTGTCCTACAAATAAAATAATCCATATTTTAGAACCGTCGAGTCAAAGTATGAAATCCTTTCTATTTTTAGGTATTTAGCCTCGAAGAAGCTTGGTGTTCTTAACAGAGCGAGACAGTACTTCAGTCCGGACCAACGCCTACAACTCTGCAAGGCGCAGGTCCGGCCTCATATGGAATATTGTTCTCATCTCTGGGCAGGGGCGCCAAAATACCAACTGCTTCCTCTGGATCGTATCCAACGAAGGGCCGTTCGAATTGTTGACTGCCATAGTGTTTCAAACAGCTTGGACCCCTTGGAATTACGCCGAGATGTAGCTTCACTCTGCATCCTCTATCGGTTGTATCACGGGGAGTGCTCTGAGGAATTGTTCGGAATCATACCACCTGCAACTTTTCGCCATCGTCCCACGCGAAAAACATACCATCCTCATCACCTTGATGTGTGGCAGTCTTCCACAGTGCGTTTTTCGCGTAACTTTCTGCCGCGCACTGTAAAACTCTGGAATGAACTGTCACCAGCAGTTTTTCCGGACCTATACGACCTGCAAACCTTCAAGAAAAGAGCGTATTCCCTCTTAAAAGGCCGGCAACGCACCTGCAGCTCTTCTGATGTTGCGAGTGTCCATGGGCGACGGTAGTTACTTACCATCAGGTGACCCGTTTGCTCGTTTGCCCCCTTATTTAATAAAAAAAATATCTGTTAGCTACCACTTTCGAGATTTTACGAAAATAAAAATGTTGTTCGTCTTAACGAAATGTAGCTACTCACAAAAAATTAGCTTGTTATTAGTAACAAAAAAATTTGTTCTAGGGCTCCCGTACTATAAATTTAATGATCTGTTGAAAACTGTCTATGTAAACTTTTATTGGGTGGATTACAAAGATGTAATCATGTTTACGTACTTTACATATTTCTATTTTTATGTGATTTTATTAAATGTGAAGTGTGAACTCTTTTATCCGTATTAAACAACGTTATATACGAAAAAATAAATTAAAAACCACTGTAGTTCTAATATTATGTGAAAAATTATATTAGAACTACGGTAGTTCTTATATGTGGCAAATTCATTTTCATCGATATTTCCAGGGATATAAGATATTTTCCCTCATCAAAACGTAGCCTATGTCATTTTCAAGTAAAACTATTTCACAATCCATGTTTTGCGATGAAATTTTGTACACAAATAGTCTAGACTCGAAGTTTAGACTATCTGTGTACAAAATTTCATTAGAATTTTGTACACAGATAGTCAGATTCGGTTCAATAGTTTTGGCGTGAATTGAGAATTAAAATCCGATTTTCATGTTTGCAGTATTAACAATAATGATAATGCAACAAAAAAGAATAAGTAACTAAAATGTAGCATTGTACTACTATTATCTATTCTGTGTTTGTAGTTCCAGAGATATGCAAACACAAACATAAAAACATATACATGCATACACTTTTGAAATTTTCACATTTGTTCAAACACTGATATAGACAAACATATAAAAAAACTGGGCAGTTCTGTAAAATATATTACAGAGATCTTTGTATTGCATTATATATACATACGCGTCGAATTGATAACCTCCTTTTTTGAAGTCGGTTAAACATAATCCATACTATAGTTACTATTATTACTAATAATATTATAAATGCGAAATTGTGTCTCTGTGTCCGTCTGTCCGTCTGTCCGTCTGTCCGTCTGTCCGTCTGTCCGTCTGTCCGTCTGTCCGTCTGTCCGTCCGTCCGTCCGTCCGTCCGTCCGTCCGTCCGTCCGTCCGTCTGTCACCTCCTCACACCCAAATCATTGAGCCGATTTTGCTGAAATTTAGTATAGCTATATACTTTGAATCCCGGGAAAGGACATTGGATACTTTTTATCCCGAAAAAATGTACGGTTCCCCCGCGATAAACGAATTTTGGCGTAACGAAGTTGCGGGCGTCATCTAGTATATTATATCTGTAATGCTATCACGCTTTATGTCACAGGCTACACGGTCAAATTCTCATCAATCTGATCCATCAATCTGATTGACGGAATATTGATGGTTATAAAAAATCATATTAAAAATACGATCAATTCATCAATCCGAGTCGTACACGATCAAATTTTCTAAGGCAGCACCAGCAGACAGTAAATAAATTTTATTCAACGTTTGACATCGTTTCTGTCAATGTCGGATTTCGGTCGGATTATATCGTATGTGCAAGTAGCGCCCTCTACTCCGATCTGTAATGTATACACTTACACAAGCATCTTTCTATGAGACTAGCATTTGCCCGCGGCTTCGCTCGCGTTAAGAAGTTTATTAAATACAATCTTTTATCCCCTATTTTATCCCTTTGGGGGTGGAATTAATCAAAATCCTTTCCTAGTAGATGCCTACGTCATAACATCTACCTGCATCCCAAATTTCAGGCCGATCAGTCCAGTAGTTTGGGCTGTGCGTTGATAGATCACTATGTCAGTCAGTCAGTCACCTTTGAGTTATATATATTTAGATTAAATTGTCAACGTGCCGACTGGACGTCTAACGATGAAAAAAATTGGTTCTGCTGTCATGTATCACACGTCTTTTTTTACCACGCTGTGTTACCGATAGTGATCTCGCTTGCCCAGGCCTTTGTTTCTCTATTCCGCTAGGTATATTAACTTTATGAACACAATGTTTCAGGAAAACGAGATAAAAGTACTGGAGAGGAGATGCGTGGAGCGTCAAAAGGAGAAAGAAGATGTGCTGATAGAGAAAGGCGCCACCATCAACCGGCTAGCGGGAGAGTTGGAGGTGGCGCAGCGCCGGGTGAGAGAGAGAGACGTCGGGAGAGAACAGCTAAGAGAGCTGGGGGTGAGTAGAGGGAAACTTTAAAACTGCCACTAGCTTAAGGGTGCGTTTCCACTGACGCGGAGTGGGGCGGAGCGGAGCTTAGCGGTGCCCGAATTGACCAATCGTGCTATTCCAGCGGAATGACAGCGCGAAGATTTCGAGCATGGTGATTGGTCAATTCGGCACCGCTAAGCTCCTCTCCGCTCCCCTGCGCGTCAGTGGAAACACGGTCTTAAACTACTTCTCTTACGGTTCTACTGTGAGAGATTTCACGTTTGCTTAACTTTAATTTAAGCATCTTCAAGGTAGAATATGTGAGTTTGGAACATGAACGACCGCTCCTGGCCAAAAGTTGCTCAAGATAGAGAAATATGTAAACCTTTACTTTCAACTGAGTGCAAGACACTGACCTCCATTATACAAGTACGCTGGACTTTATTTGAAGTGGAATCAGCGCCCCCAATGCGGGGGAAGAGAACTAAATCTGACGTAAACATGACGTTTAAAAGTCGCCATATTGGCGCTGATAGCAGTGGTGGGAGTACTTGGAACTAATACTAGTTTCTACAACCAATAGCGATTGAGCGGCCATTTGCAAGTTACGTCAGATTTAGTTCTCTTCCCCCGCATTGAGGGTGCTGATTCCGCTTCAAATAGGCACAAAAAGCAGGTGGGTGTCATAAGTCCAGCGTACTTGTATAATGGAGGTCAGTGGGTTCTTGTGAAATCATAAAATTATGGGTAGCGCTAGTGCCAGGTAGTTTATGAGAGTTAAATCTATTAAAATGATCTCTGGAACGGCTGAGCAGATTTGCCAAATTTTAGTGTTGAAATATTTTTGGAATTCAAAGGAAGTAGGAGGAAAGTGATACGAAGTTCACCGGGATGTCTAGTGTTTTCTAAAATATTGTGTGGCGGTACAAGAAGCGCTACAGTCCTACATCGCGCTATCGAATCGATCGTCTGAAGTGACGTCAGTGGGCTTCGGTCTGACCGAGCATGCTATCTCGCTCGATCGGAAGGTCTTCCTTTTCGGCCGCTATGCATACTCCTAAACTAGTATAGAGTTGACAGAACTAACAAACGAGCGACTTCAAACAAACGAGCGTATCTACGCGAGTTGGGCGCTAATGTAATTTTCAATTTTTCGCAATGCTTAGTAACGTCATATCGGCCGTCGCGCGTAGTACTAATTAGTAATTTAGTACCGCGCACGCCGGCCGATATGACATACTACGTCAAACGTAAATTTAGAGATCTCTTCTGAGTTGGCCTACTCGGTAGTTCTGTTTACTCTGCTAGTCTATATCTATACATATTATTATAAAACAAAGTCGCTTTTTTTCCCTCATGTCCCTTTGTTCCCTTTAATCTCTAAAACTACGCAACGGATTTTGATGATTCTTTCAGTGTTAGATAGCCCGTTTGTCGAGGAACACTATAGGCTATATTTTATCACGCTAAGACTAATAGGAGTGAAGAAATAGAGGAAAATGTGGAAAAAACGGGGAAAATTTGAAAGGGCTAACTTGAACGCGCTAATCTCAGGAACTACTGGTCTGATTTGAGAAATTCTTTCAGTGTTAGATAGCCCATTTATAGAATATATTTTATCACGCTAAGATTAAAAGGGGAATGTGGAAAAAACGGGGGAAATTATTTGAAAGGGCTTATCTCGCGAACTACTGGAGCAATTATTTTTATGTTATTTGCCACAGATAAGAAGTAGACCAAGTGAAGGAAGGCTATCGTTTTAATCAGTTTTTCAGTGGCTATATATTTTATACCCCTGCGACGCCGCGCGGTGGCGGGTCGCTAGTACTTTATAATATAAAGTTAACTAATTCCAGTCGAAGCTGAAGGAGACTGCGTCGGAGCTGGTGGCGTGCCGCAAGATGCTGGCGGTGGCGCAGCGCGACGCGGAGGACGCGCGCGCCGCGCTACACCACGTGCTCGTCGAGTGGATGCCCGAACACAATATAGGTCAGTAATATGTAATGTGTCGAGCTAGCGACCGGTCGTGCTCCGCGTTATTCGTAACGCGGATCAAAAGTAATTAATATTTTTGCGAATCGCGCGGCACATTGCCGCTGCACATGACCATGGCGCTCGTGGCCAACGAGTTGCTGGCGTTTATCCAGCACGCCATTGACACCAAGGACGAGGTCAGCATCATGCAGATCTGCAAGTCTGAAGGAGAACTTGCAAGGGCAAGCAGCTGCTGCATGAGACGCTTGGCCAGAGCGCGAACATGCCGTCGCTACGAAAAGACGGTACGGAAAGGAGTGTGCAGGACATCATCTCCCTGTTGAAGCAGATGGATCCAGATGAGGTGCCGGCTTTTGTGGCTAAAGAGCTGCACAAGTTGCCGCCCGTCACCCTAGATCACGTCGACGTTGTCAGCCCACTGAAAGACATCAGGTTCCTAAAGGAGGAGCTTGCTGGAGTTCAGGGTAGACTGCAGGCATCAGAGTCTACGATCAGTGATCTACGTATTGAATTATCGCAGTTAAAAAGCGGTAAAACTAACACCGCCGCTGCCGCCCCCGCCCACGTTCCCCTTCCGGTCGCGCCGACGCCGAGTCCACAGGCGACTCAGCAAAACTTTGTGACTGTTGCTGTTCGCCCCGCGCCTCCCCCGCGGGCGAAGACAAATGGAGAAAATGTGAACCGCAAGGTTCCGGAGAGTCGCAAAACCAAGAAGAGCCGCAAGGCTACAAAGAGCCGTAAGGTGAAGTCTTCTCGACCTGGCAAGGACGAGGGCAGGGGGTCGATGAAGAGGGCTTTATACTGGTGGAGAGAAGGAGGAAGAAGCCCGCCGCCCGCAACCATCGCAGTACCGCGCCATATTATGTACCTGAGCTGCGTCTGCGGAGCGAGGTCCCCGCGACGCCCCTGTACATATCTCGCCTGCACTGGCCCATGGAGGTCGAGGACGTCGTGGACTACATCCAGAAGAAGACGATACTGCGCTGCAGCCTGAGGGTCGTCTGCAGTCTTGCCACAAAATTAACTTTAGTTACTTTGTGGTGAGAGTACCGACGAATATTTTTTCGACCTTCGAAGCGCCGGAGTTGGATGTAGTCTACTGGATGTTCCGGGGTAGACTCCGGAACGAAGCGCGTCACGTCGCCGTCAACACGCGACAAAGGGTAGTTTTTAAGTAAATAATAATAATATGTATGTTAGTCTGTAAGGTATTTGTATTATGGGCCTAGATGCCTGAAATAAATAAAAAAATAATAAAAAAAAAAAACCAGAGACTAGAGCGGGCGATGTTGTTTGTTGACTAAAGTGTTCTCACTAATTTAAAATAATTTAAGCAGCGTATATCTATTCAAAGCTGCTACTTTCACAGTGAACTCTATACAACACACACACACACACCCTAAAGTATTATCACTTTCTTTTGTAAACATTTATTTATGTTTGTTTTATGAATTGAAATAATCTGATCCAGGTGCAATAGGCGACTCGTTGGCGAGTAAGCTGGCAACACTGAAGGAGGTGTTGAGTCGATACAAACAGCAGATGCAGAAGTTGCCGGCGCTGCAAGATGAGCTAGCTAAGAGGTACTGAAACGCATTTACGTTTAACAAAATTCAATTTCATTGAACAAATGCATATTTTTTGTAGAACTTGGCCTAGGAAACCGTATTTCACCCTTATCATCAAATAAAAGCTTATGATTGATAAATAAAGTCGATTTAAAATATGATTTGTACTGACGAAAACGCCTTTGCGGTACTTCCGATTTGGATGTGACGTCATCCTCATAGTAATTTAATATCTTTTATTTATCGCGCTCGTTATACTTGTACTTAAAACATCAGTTTTATATATTATCTCCATTTATTGTAGACGGGAAATGAAATGGCCTAAACTTTTCTCTAAAAGTTTTCGACATTACAAATGGTTTCTAATTTCTTATTTAATTCTTTTATAATTTTTGGGCACTTTTAGACTCGTACATTTAGCACATAAAAAATGTTCAATAAAGAGAGTTTAAAATACAAAGCGTATGACGTCATACTATGGCGGACAGTGTTTTCGGCGCCATTTAAGAGGCGTATTTTTCAATAAACATTTTTATGGGTTTCTACTGTGTAAAATATAAAAATATTAGTTTTTTTTTGTGAAAATGAATGATTAAGAAGCGATTAGCATAAAGAAAAAAAGTAGGTCAAGTAACCTATTAGTTTCTAAAATACTAACGTAGCAACGTCTTACAAAAGATTCTCAGAAATGCGTAACCACTTGATAGTTCAAAAGACAATGTCAATTCAAATGTTATTATGTCATTATGTAGGTCAGATATGCCTGCAGGCATCTTCGAAGTGGCAACGCGTTGCTGCCGTAAACTGCCAATCTAGTTACGTTAGTAACATAGAATATCATTGTATTTTAGGGTCTGTAATGTGTATGTGTTTGTAAAGAGTTTTCTGTGAAGGTAGCGGTTTAGAAAAAGTGACTTTTTCTTTAACTTCACAAAAAAAAATACAGAGAACTCTATATAAGGGATACATACACACGAACACGTACCAAAAAAATAATACTGTTTTATTATTTTTGTAGAAAATTGAATGATCTACAACTTTGTTTTTTAACGTATCTACCAATTTTAAGCTCAATGCAATTTTTTCCTAGGTTACGACTTTTTTCTGTCTAATTTGTCTGGGCTAAGTACACTCGTGAGATTTCGGACTGAGGTGAAATGTCTTTGTTAAATCGTGACGACGTCGTGACACAATATTTCATATTATTTTTCATGATGACGCGACCTTGTAATTTATTAATTTTGTGTTGTGTGATTGTCAAAATAGCAGAGTTTTACCTACCAATAAAACTTATTATGTCCGGAACCTTATTCAAGGCCTTTAAACAAAATTGAGATGGTAGTCATTCCGTTTCCTGTCGTAATATTGATCGTTGTAGTTCCTTTCCGGTCTTTTTGGCGGCAAGGTGGCGCTGCAATGGCGGTAAGATGGCGGTTTCCGGTGTTCACCAGGGGAGGCGCGCGCGCGTTCTTCCTCATTGCAGTCTCAATTTTTTAAGCACCAGGCAGACCTTACTGTAAGGCCTTGAATAAGGTTCCGGACATAATAAGAGTTTTATTGGTAGGTAAAACTCTGCTATTATGTCCTATCACCGTTATTCAAGGCCTTTAAACAAAATTGAAATATTGTTTGTTGTCGCCTGGTGAACAAGACACCAATGTGAAGAATCAAAAAGATTATGAGACACGAGTTAGTTGTATATTTTTTGATGATTTAGTATTTTAAGTTGTGTATTTCCATTCCAAAAAAAAAAAAATCAATTACTATTTATTACATATTTGTAAACATTTTAACAATTACAATTTGTTCAAAAAGATTAGTAAAGAATTACTGGTAAAAGAAATCAGCTTACAAGCTTCTTCCTATGTATTTAGGTACTGACCTATTTGCTCTATCTAAAATTTTATCTGAGGACTCTTTACCAAGCCAACTCCTAGAGGCAATGGAGACCGTACGCTTCCCGAAGTTGCCTCAACACCGCTTCTTTTAAAATCAACTTAACCCATCCAGAAATTACTGTCCTAGAAGCTGCTTTTGCTACTCCCCGATCTGATACAAATAAATGTTCGATGCCGGCTTCTTTCAGTCTATCGCAACCTAGAACCACTGACTTTGGTACGGGATCAAGATTTGGATTTTCACTGTTCGAAAAGAGTTTCCAACCTGATTGAATGTGGATTCTGAATCGGTTTTAGAACCGTACATTGGTCAGAAAGTCACAGTATTACTTTCACTATCATCTATAAGGGAGTCCTGTGACACGCTTAATAAATTCAAATCGTGCACTCTATGACCCGAGTTTAATAATAGTAAAATGGCGCATCGCCTGAAAACTTCAAATTTATCACAATTTACGCTACTCGGTAGAGTAGGTATTAAAATACTAGTGGCCCAAACTGTACTCTGCTTATGACATTTTTGAACATTATTTGTTGAAATGGTGTTCAAATTTTTCTTTTAAAAACATGAGAGGCAAGACTAGCACTATTTTTTGTATTGCAAAGTATAGAAACAACTGAATTATGAACTAAGATTGTTTTGTAAGCTAGATTATGTTTTAAATGTAAATCAGCTAAAAACTGCACTAATTGGGACCCCGAGGGGTTCGTAGGCTGGACCCTCAAAACTTTGCACCAATTTAACCATCTGATTCAAATCTCCATCGTCAGGTCTTGTACTCGTGGAGGAGGAAGGCCCATTGATAGATACAGAAAGTTCGACTCGAAGTCTCGAACCGTGAACGACGGTGACTCGAGACTAGATCCGCTATCTAGAAAATCTGAGACCACTTTGGAGCTACTAACAGATACACGCCTTTCGCACACTTGAAATGCATCAATACTCTGGGCATCAAATTCGGAGATGCCCAAGCCAGACTGAAGCTCCATTCCTACGAAAACGCGTTGTGTCTACGTCCTTTGATCCGTTTGATTCAGCTTAGACCAGAGGGTCTAAGCTGACATACTTTGGCACCACGTGAGCTCGGGCCGATGCAAAGCCGATCTCGGGCATGCCCCATCTCCGAAAGATGATGTCGGTCACCGCAGAGGCTAGATGCCATTCGGAGAAAAGATTTTCTCGACAATCGATCTGCTGTATTGTTGTACCGGCCTGGAATGTGACGCGGTATAATATATCGAATAGATATTCATTAGAGAATTTGATTTGTTCCTCCCTTCATGTCTTAGGTATGCCACTACAGATTTGTTATCGCACTGCATAAGCAGATAGGACTTACTTATTGTAGGACCGTATTTACGTAAACATTTAAAACATTTTAAAAAATTGTTAACATTTCTTTTGTCAATTGGAAAATCATTAGGCCAATCTTACGTTTAAAATACACCATTTAAATCAATCCGCTCCCCAACCAGAATTGGAAGCGTCCGTAGTTAGAAAATTAACTAATTTGGGGAGGTGAAATCGAGAAGACTTTTTACAATTAGCTAACCACCATTCTAACAATTTCTAATGTGAGACACTAAAATTGTACCATCTTATATGACCATATTTTTGCAAATAAAAATTATTATTATTATTAATTCAATAGCGTGAAAAGGTAGACTGCTTTTCATGGGGGCTACATCGAAGTAAACTGTTGCAATGGGTAAAGATTTCGATAACTTAAGCGACCTTGTCGAGTGAAATTTAGACGACCGACAATGCTCTGCATTTCTCTAAGTTGTTTTTCTAGATCTTAACTTTTTTGAATCTGGAATGGATTTTTGATTGTTCCATGTGTCCCAAAAAAGACCTAAATATTCTAAAGCCTTTGTGGCTGAAGTATAGGATTTAATCTTATTAATAATTACAACCCTACCTAGCTTGAGCATTGTATCAAGTGCGATATAAATCTGGTCTAATATTTTCGTTTTATCCTGTCATGCAATTAAGAAATCGTCTAAGAAAACAACTATATTATATATCCTGTTCTCGTAGTAATTCTGCTGTACAATTTATCAGGGACGTGAAAACTTTGCGGGCAGTGGCCAGCCCAAATGGCAAACAGGTCATTTGTAAGAATTGGCATCTGTAAATTAACCTCAGAAAGCAACGATGGTGTAGAGACACCGGTATGTGATAATAAGCCTGCGTTAGGTCTTTCTTTACTAGCCAATCGTTGGGCTACAGAAATTCTGGTGTTCGATCAATCGAAATTTGCTTATCTTTAAAAACTAGTTCAAGTCGCTTAACATTGTTGATAAAAAACTCTTAGTTTTCGGAGGCAAATTCTAAAATTCTGTCCTTTAGCAACGTTTGAATAATCTATCCATTTCTGAGGACGAAGTTATCTGATAACGTGACTTTAAGAGTCGAGGTTAAATCAGTGACGGTTTTCGCAAAAACGGAATTTTGTAACCGGTTATTATTTTTAAAAAGGGGAGAAGGAGCACCCCACATTTTCCAAACATGGCTATCCTCCCCTCTCGAAACTCCCGTTGAGAGTAAAAATTTACTGTCACCTCTTCCTCTGCCTCTCGGGGCATTGGATTGATTAAAGACTTATTCGTACCCAGGACCTGTTGTCTTGGAAGAAGAGACGTTGGTGGCTTATAATTATGAGGGCCGAAAAACCGCTCATTATTGGCATAGGAGCTAAGGAGCCGAAATTATAATTAGAAGCATAGGGGTGGAAAGGTCGCACCGCCTGTGCTTAAGAATATGCATAACTTTTATTATTTAAAGCCAAACGGTGCTTGGAAGCGACCGGTTTGTTTGTAATAACTGGGGCCTGGTTGCGCAGCCAGAGCACCCGAAGTAGGACGCCTCTCTTGCGCAGAGAAGGCTGGCTTTTGATAAATTTTATGTACACCATTATTATTAATAAAATCGGACAACAGCGGGGCTAAAATGGTCGCTTTGGAGAGTCATATTATGAATCAATATTATGGTTCATTTAAAAAAAAATCGCAAATTCGTCATTCCGCTCGCAATTCATGTCTAGTAATTCGTACTAATTTGATATTCGTCAGTTTCACAGATTTGGCAATTAGTTTTCTGAATTGATTTGAGAGGAATTGCAAAATATGACCATTTTAGCCCGGCTGCTTTTATTAAATAGATATTTGCATGACGGAGGAATTTTTAAATTTCAAAAACTATTCCTTTACTAGATTCATGAAAAATTCCCGTTGTTCAATAATATCAGCACGCCTAACGCAAACTAATTGTAAACAGTCCATTTTTTGGAAAATTACCAGAAAAACAATCTTTCAATTGGATAATAACGATATTTTACTAATATTGTCACTTTCTTTAGTCCATACTCCATTGTAATAAATCAGAAACACCCTTTTTTAACGCATCATTTTGTATTATTTCTGAACTCATAATAGCACCCAAAGACTTATCACTCGTATTCAAATTAAAATTATTTGCTTTCTCAAATTCTGTTTCAACTCTTCGTTAACGTCCAATTATTCGACAAAACCAGGCCGGGCGTCATAAGTTGAATAACGGATATTTGACCAATTGTCAAGACTCAAGAGTTAAAGTGTTGCAAGTAAATAATCGAGTGTCTGTAAATGCTCCGCAGAGGCATTCTGAATAGACGGTACTTTGAGGTTGGTCGTCACATCAAAATTAATAATTGTTTGACGTATTAGAAACAGCGTCATGTTCAATATTTTCGTAAGTGTTATTTAAAACATTACTAGCACAATTTTGCATCCTGCGCAATCGTATCCAAAAGTGGATAGACACAAGCTAAGAAATTTTGGATCTGACTGACCTGCTTGACAAGGTTATGCAATACCTCGTCATCCCGTTTTCGCTTCCGTTGTGCGACTGGTTCTTCATCTGACGATGACGATGTAGAAGAAACACACTCGCAAGCACTTTTATCACTATTATATTTCGACAATGTAATGTTAAAACTTAAATTACAAATTTTCGAAACCACGAACGATCTAAAATAATAACTGTATAAGAAAAAGAATATAGTTATTTGCAAAGAAACTAAATTTCTTATAATTTTAATAACTTTAACGAACGCTAACAGCGTTATACGTCTTTACGGCACAAAACTCAAGACGCCAATGAGGAAGAACGCGCGCGCGCCTCCCCTGGTGAACACCGGAAACCGCCATCTTACCGCCATTGCAGCGCCACCTTGCCGCCAAAAAGACCGGAAAGGAACTACAACGATCAATATTACGGCAGGAAACGGAAAGACTACCATCTCAATTTTGTTTAAAGGCCTTGAATAACGGTGATAGGACATAATAAACTTTTCTTATTCTTATTCTTAATTTCACTCTCAACGCGCCTAAAGAACTAAGGAAGACTAACTGTGTCAAAAAATTTGTCCACGTATCTACAAAAAAAAAAACAAAATACATGCGTACTTTATGCATGTATTCGGTACACAATTTCGTGTAAATGTAGAAGCGACTATTAATGTCAACGGCTTTATTTCGTAAATTTGAGTGTGTTTCGTTGCTATTGCCATATTTTAGTGTGCGAAGAGGAACAAATTCAAAACAGTTGAAGTATGGGAGTTAGTTTCCTTAGTTTTTATTATTCGTAGCTAAATAAGTTTCACTTTAATGTTTCAGAGACAAAAGACTCGAACACCATCGCAAACAAGAGTCGGAGTTGCGGTCAAAACTTGAGGAGTACAAGGGTATTGAACTCCAACTGAACTCACATATCGCCATGCTCAAGAACAAAGTGGAACTGCTGAGCAGCGGGGGAGAGGACGCGTATAGACACGAAAATGTACAGTTACGGAGGGACCTGGAGGATGTGAGAGCTGAGTTAAAGAATGTGAGTTTTTTTAGATATTAACGGCCTAACTACAAAAGATTTAAACACCTGTTGAACAGTTGATTAGAGAAAAATTCAGTACAAAATGGTCTCAAACAACTGTTAGCAGATGTTTAGTTTTTTGTGGTAAGAACGTAAATGTTTATTTAATCTAACATACATCCATACTAATATCGTAAATGCTAAAGTCTGTCAGTTACCTCGTCAAACCGCTGAACTGATTTTGATAATATTTGGTATGCAGATACTTTGAGTCCCGGGCAAGGAGTTAAGATAGTTTTATCCCTGAATAATGCATGGTTGTTGCGCGATAGTCTTGAATTATTAGCGATTTAGCCGCAGAACCGATTTTAATGAAATTTGGTAAACGGAAAAGAGAGAGACGAGAAAGAGCATAGGATGGAGTCGGAAGAATATTCATTTCCCGCGCGATAATCGGATTTTGTCGTCACGGAGTTGCGGGCGACATCCAGTATTTTATACATCAAAGTATTTGGTAGTGTGACTGACCGTGTATTGTGTAAGTAGTATAAACAATTTATTTTTAAACTCAACTTCATTTTTTTTTATTACAGGAGGAGCTAAAATACGCGGAACTCGAGATGGAGTATGAAAAGCTGAAGACGGAGAGTGGCAGCCGGGCGAGCCTCGTGCAGGACGCCAACGCGGACCTGCTGCGAGAGCTGGACAGATACGCCGCACAGCTCAAGGACATCAAGAAGGAGAACTGTGAACTGAAGACCTTGTATCTACAGGTATGTGTGTGTGTGTGAGAGAGAGAGAGAGCTAGAGCTAGGCAGCCGGGTGAGCCTTAATGTTTGCATGGCCATAGGCAGGCAATACTCAATAGCTTTGTCCACACTGTGCCTTTTTCTGTTCGTCAAGGGCATGCGTTATAGCGCAGTCAACAGCGAACGTGAGGCATGCCCGCGACGCATGCCCTGTGACCGTCCAAAACTTTCGCTTTGTTATTAAAAATTACAGTTAACGTTCCTTTCTTTGACGCATTCAATTATTGAATGCACCAAAACGAAAGTTGAATGAAAGAAGATGACGAAAATTGAAGACGAAAGCGCATAAAGCGTCTCACAGACAGACGCGGCCTGCGGTGGCGGTGGTGGTGGTCAGTTGGATGACTTGAGAGTTCTAGGAACGACACAGACACACGCGGCCACGCGGCCAAGCCATCCGACTGACCGCCACCGCAGGCCGCGTCTGTCTGGGAGACGCTTAATGTGGACATAGCTAATAGTAATCATTTTTAGCCACCGATATAAAGGGAGTGTTATAAGTTTGACATGTATGCGTGCGTACGTGTGTCTGTATGTGTTTGTGTGTGTACACAATACTAATTATGAAGTCTTGTGCCTCGATGCGCCGTTTAGCTTTATACACGACGGAACATTGAATTGTCTACGTGATACATACCGGCCTAAGATGCGCACAACGAGAAAATTTTGTCTACATGTTTTCTCGATGTTAGCTGGTTTATCTCTTCATCTCTATTGACCCTAACATGCCATACTTTTTTCCTCGTGTCTGTCGTGAAATTAGAGATAATAATTGTGCTTTTTAGGGTTCCGTGCCCAAAGGGTAAAAACGGGACCTTATTACTGAGACTTCGATGTCTGTCCGTCTGTCCGTCCGTCCGTCCGTCCGTCTGTCTCCAGGCTGTAACTCAAGAACGGTAATAGCTAGAGACTTGAAATTTTCACAGATTATGTATTTCTGTTGCCGCTATAACAACAAATACTAAAAATAAAATAAATTAAATATTTAAGGGGGGCTCCCATACAACAAACGTAATTTTTCAAACATTTTTGCTCGGTATCAATGATGACAACAGGTAGGCACTTAAAATTTTCACAAAAGCCTTAATTATATATGTACTTTAATAATTAATAATATTATTTATATAAAATTAAAATTTGAGGGGGGCTCCCATACAAAAAACACAATTTTTGGCCTATTTTTGCTCTATAACGGTACGGAACCTTTAGTGTGTTAGTCCGACTCGCACTTGGCCGATTTTTTTTCTTAATCCGCTTTTGTCTACGGACCCTCATGACAACACATTTTTATCGAGTTTGACAAACGAGAAAAGTAGTTTGTTGATATATACCTATTATCTGTGAAGCTATTCTACAAACGAGTTTATATCTCGACGTACGTATGTTAGGGAACAAGAGATATATATCGATATCGACAATATAATTACGCTCGAGAACTCTGTAGAAGGAACACACACACCTTAAAACCTATCAACCCCCATAAGGACACCGGCGACCGCGACAACAATAGAATAACAATAGATTTCCAAGAATCCGCGATCGAAGGACTAAGTGTTATCACTTTGTTTTGTCATGTATTTAATAAAACGTAAACCGTTGATTATAGGTTTGCAGTGCTCGTGACGCAGTAACTCGTGAGCTCAAAGACGTCCACACCATGACGCAGAGAGAGAAAGAGGCTTATAGGACGCAGGAGAGAGAGCTAGTAGAGAGGGTTGAGAATGAAAGACGCCAGGTGGAAAAACTGACGGCGGAGTTGACAGCTGCCAGGCAGGAGTTGGACCGCGCTAACTGCAGGATATCGGAGCTACAGACAGAGTTTACGGACAAGCAGAGAGAGTTTACTGACAAATTGAATAAGTTTCTTGAAGGTAATAATATATTTCACAACAGTAAACAACCTTTAAGTACACGCGTTGTTTTGGGTAACGTTCCGTCACGCGTGGGGTCTAGAGGTACCCCAATATAAATATACGTACACAATATAAATTCAGAATGGTTTAATAATTTTTAAAACCCGTTTTATATTATAAGATTATAATATTATTTTATTTATGAAAAGCATTTATTAATAATAAACTAACCATTATTTAGACAGTAAAGAACATTTTTATGAACTAACCAATCTCGTGCATAGAATTTGTAGGGCACATGTTTAATGTACTAAAATTCAACAAAAATGTCTACTTCTGACTAACTCATTGTTTTTTTCTCATAAAATAAGACTTAGAAATAAATAATCAAAATAAAAATTAACACTAAAATTTACAAAAAAATAATTGACAATCCTTGAAAAGTACGACCCTAAACTAAAATTATTCCTTGAGTAAGCTAGGTAAGTAATAAATAATTTTACTGAATGAGACTTGCAAATAGTTTTATAATAAGGCTTACGGGCAATAATAATTAGATCTGGGACAATAATAGCATCTTCGCCTCATTTTTGGTGCACTAGGGCTAGCTACCTCTAACTCTTTCAAAATGTTTCCAAAAACTTTCAGAGACATTAAATTGCATAATATTATGATTTGAGCAATTTGATTTCTGTTAGTCGGCAACAAATTTTCCATTTATACATAGACAATTAAAAAAACAAACAAATAAACACATAACCAATGTGAAAAAAGTACATACGTTAAATCACGGGTGGGGTCTGCAGGTATCCCCACATAAGCAAAAATGTAACTTCTCTTATCAGAGGAGCGACGGACTTTTACTCACTGAAAAACCTCGCCTTGCATTGAGATTAGCCGAAAACATGCGATCGTAACTTGCCAATTAAAAAAAATATCGTCAAAAAACAGCGCGTGGGGTCTGCGTAAACCCCGCCCGTGACGTTAAAGGTTAATATAAAAACCATACTAATATTGGAACGAAGTTGACTATCGCGCGTTCGGCGTAAATGAGGCTAGACAGAACGATATTATTTTGACCTCGACACTTTTTTATTAGTACCTGCATGGTAGGGGCAGAGGGCGTTGATAGTATTCCTGAGCGTCAACTAGATGGCGTTTTTTGTGAATAAACAGCGACGCGTTGTTAGTATTTGAGGGCGTCAATATAATATGGCGTTTTTAGGGTTCTGTACCCAAAGGGTAAAAACGGGACCCTGTTACTGAGACTTCGATGTCTGTCCGTCTGTCTGTCTCCATGCTGTATCTCAAAAACTGCTATAGCTAGACTTCTGAAATTTTCACAGATTGTGTATTTCTGTTGCCGCTATAACAACAAATACTAAAAACAAAATAAAATTAGTAATGAAGCGGGGCTCCCATACAACAAACGTGATTTTTTTGGCCTTTTAGACACTTGAAATTTTCACAAAATCCTTGATTGTATGTGTTCTTTAATAATTAATAATAATATTAAAATAAAATAAAAAAATTGAGGGGGGCTCCCATACAAAAAACACAAATTTTTGCCTATTTTTGCTCTTTATCGGTACGGAACCCTTCGTGCGCGAGTCCGACTCGCACTTGGCCGATTATTTAAATAATTTTCTTGACTGTATGACGTATGTATACAGGTTTTTGAACATAAGAAATAACTTCATTACATTCATGTTACATTTGGGTGTCGCTTGACACCTCACAAGTTTTTCTAAAGTTGTGTCTGTCTCTCGGTTAGGTCTTCACGCTCAAATCGTTGAGTAAGAGATACTTTAGTGCCAAGAAAGGATTGAAATTAACCTATGTACTATCAGAGAAGTTGATTCTTAGGCAGATACGGGATCTAAGTAGTTTGGTAGCGTTACGTCAAACCCAGCCCACAGATCACAATTAACATTGAATTGACATGTTCCGACCAAATGATGTTGGTTTGTCAACTGCCTAAGCATCAACTTCCTCGGTGGCACTTACCACCCTCTCAAAGACATATCCATTCTGAAGCACTTATTCCATTTCACTAAATTAAGAAGTCCTAGCGAGGATCCTGAAAAGGAGACTAATTAGAAGCTTCTTATTCCACTTGTCCTAATTTAGTAACTAAATCAGTTGTGACCACGCGGCGATTTTGGCCAGACGTCTTCTTAATGGCTCCAGTTCTGTCAAAGCAACAAAATATTGGTCTTGTCATAGGCTTAGCTGTTGGCTTAATGAAAATCAAAATAAATAAAAGGCGAAAAAGATGGTTGAAAGAATTTTTGTTCCACGAAAAATTATGAATTATAAACTTTCTGAACTACTTGGAACCAGCAGACTTTAGAAATAACCTACGAATGCTACGAATGCTATAATCTAGATTGTCGAGATTGATGAGCAGTTGCTGTCAAAATTTAACAAAAAAATTTACAAATGAAAATAATATACATATTTCTATCTTACTACCATGTTTTTATTTTATTTTATTATGTTAAGGGCCTGTTTTACCACTTCCTGATAAGTGCCGGATATTCTGTCCACAACTTAACTTGACAGCTGATAAAGTATGGAGAATCTGTCAAAAAAGTTATGGATCGCCTATCTGGCAGGCTACTTTATCAGGAAGTAGTGAAACAGGCCCTTAGTGTGTTCAATTTTTTTTATTAGATTTTATTATGTATTTTTACTTAAAATAAATATAATTTAAGTATATTTTTATTTATTATACGATTATCACCTTATCAAGGCAATACGTATCCCTTTTTTCTTAAAAAAACGTAGATAATGATTAATACGTTATTTTTTTTGTTGACTTTAATATATATTTAGCAGTTCCCACTCCAGATAAAAGGTTGAAACCATCTGGCAACACTGATTTAGTCAGTTAGAAGCCACACTTTTTCCGATTTAGTACACTAATTAGGATCCTAGCTTTCTAAATGTTATTTCACTTGACTAAATTTAGTCACTAATTCATTTAGAACTTCTAAATTTAGTGAAATGGAATAAGCGCTTTAATTTCATTAAAATCGGTTGTGCCGTTAAAGCGTGAAGAGGCTAAATTTTTATAATATCTGAGGAGAATTCAGTATTTTTCGTAACATTTCAGACGAGAAGACGGCCATGCGTAAGGAGATAAGCGCGTGCATACAGTGCGACAAGCAACTCAAACACATACGGAACCTTGAGGAACAGATCAGCAAGTATAGCGTTCGATTAGGTACGTACCATCCACGGACCTCCATTATACAAGTACGCTGGACCGATGACACCATTTTGCTAAGTACTGAGATACGATTTTTACTCGATAGTTTTACTCCAAATCGAGTAATAATTACTGTGTGGACCGCTAAAACTGACAGCTCGAAGGCTCGCTTCGAGCCGGCTCGATGGAATCAAATATGTCAAATATGTCATTTCCTTCGATTTGGAGTAAAACAATCGAGCAAAACCGTGTGTGAGCACTTAGCATTTGAAATGACAGCTATTTTTTGTGCCTATTTGAAGCGGAATCAGCGCCCCCATCATGGGGGCTGAGAACTATATCTGACGTAAAAATGACGTTTAAAAGCCGCCATATTGGCGCTGATAGCAGTAGTGAGAGTACTTAGAACTAATGCTAGTGATGACAACAGTGGACCTATTTATGCATACCGGACTCAACCCACACGATGATAGTTTTGAGAAAAAGCCGTTTTTATTAAAATTGTGTATTCTTTAAAACTGATTGTTATTTAAGTAAAGTTAATTTACAATAGTATATTTGGTAATTTATTCTATGCGTACAAACGTAAATATGTTAAAAATTACTACTATTTCCAACAAAAATTAAACAAAAACAGGAGGGTTCCTTTTAGCAAAACTATATTAGTGTGGGATAAATATAATCCAAACCGAACCATCTCTTTAGATTTATTACACAAGTCAACAGGATTTTTGTGCATGAGATCTGTGCACCCGATTTGGATGTCTAACATCTAATTAGTTATAGAAACAACGATTTTAAATTATAAAATTTGCTTTTAAATAAACTGAGGCCTCATGAACTTTCAAATTTTGATGAAAACCGGCATTTTTTTCTTTAGGTTATGTAGTAATAGAATGAAATATATATTCATTATTTTTGAGTTTATATTGTTGCATAAATTCCCAAAAAAAAGATAGAAATGAAAAAAAATTATAATTTAGATTTAAAACTTAATATTTTTTTTGTATCTAGGTGAGCATATCCTAAATATATCTTGTTGTATGTTTCGGCAGTAAGTACCTATCTGATATAATGTGGCGCTCCTACTTTTTTCTGGTTTTACAAGGATGTTTAAAACTAGATGATTCCTGCAACTCCGTTTCGCCAAAACTCGTTTATCGTGCGGGAACCGTACATTTTTCCGGGATGAATTGTCCTTTCCTGGTACTCAAAGTATCTGCATACCAAATTTCAGCAAAATTGGTTCAGTGGTTTGGGCGTGAAGAGATATCAAACATTCAGACAGATAGACAGACAGACGGACAGACAGACAGACACACTTTCGCATTAGTAGTGATGGTTTCAAGCAACGTTGCAAAAATCTTAATGTAAATAATAATAATACAAAAAAAAAAATAATAGTAATGGAGTGTCTTACATTGCCATTTTACAATATAATGAGCCATTATCGGACCTTCACTGTCCATGTGTAATGTAAAATTTGTCCATTACATTACTGTAATGGACAAATTTAACATTACTCATTTAAAAGTATTGTAAGTATAGTAGAAGATTCGTCTTGAAGTTTTGATGTCTCCGATTTAGTCCAGATTCGGGGAGGGGGTAGCCGAGGTATTGCCTTTGAGGTTGGAAGAAACCCCGTTACTCTAGGCCTATTGGGAGCGGAGTTATGGCTACTTTTGTAAGACATTTGACAGTTGCCGAGTTGTCAATGTCAAAGTTAGAATGCCTGTAACTCGGCAACTATTTGTCTTGGATATGGGGTTCTTCGGCTTGTTCTTTCTGGATTTTTCTCCTCTATTCGATCCTGGCCTCAGAATTGAGAAAAAATTTGATGTCTCCAATTTAGTTCAAATTCGTGGAAAGGGTAGCTGAGGTGTTACCTTTGATGTTAGGAGAAACCCCGTTCCTTAGGCCCATTGGGAGCGAAGTTACTGCTACTTTTGTAAGACATTTGACAGTTGCCGAGCTGTCAATGTCAAAGTTTGAATGCTTGTAACTCGGCAACTATTTGTCCTGGATATGGGGTTCTTCGGCTTGTTCTTCCTGGATTTTTCTCCTCTATTCGATCCTGGCCTCAGAATTGAGACAAAATTTAATGTCTCTGATTTAGTTTAAATTCAGGAAGGGGGTAGCCGAGGTGTTGCCTTTGATGTTAGAAGCCGTTCCTCTAGGCCTATTGGGAGCGGAGTTATGGCCGCTTTTGTTCGACGTTTGACAGTTGCCGAGCTGTAAATGTCAAACTTTGAGTGCTTATAACTCGGCAACTGTTTGTCCTGGATATGGGGTTCTTCGCTTGTTCTTCCTGGATTTCCCCTTTATACGATCGTGTCGTAACGGTCGTGTGTGCGTAATACACACGACCACTCTGGTTTCAATGAAACCAGGCCAGTTACGCAGGAGTAATTTTATAGTGCCCAAGTGTGTGCGCAATACATAAGACCGCTCTGGTTTCAATAAAACCAGGCCAGTTACGCAGGAGTAATTTTGTGTCGTGTCGGGCCTGGGTCACAATGACCCGTCGCCTTTATATTGCAACAAAAAACCAGCCACGTGACTGTCGTGAGTCTTTGTAAAATATTAAGAAGTAAGCCTTTTTTAATATGCAAACGAGAACCAAGCCGCATGATTCTACTTGCCTAATTAAAAAAAAATTCAAGGGACCCTGCAGCTTGGATCTTTTAAAAAAAAAACAATACTCATTAATTTGTTAGTTGGTAACTTTGTTGTGAAAATGTTTTGTTCTGCCAAAATTGTTAGATTTGCATGATCTTCATAGGGTCGACCCAGCGTACTTGTATAATAGAGATCAGTTGTACCATCAGATATTTATATAAGCAAATGGAACGTCTATGCATTGAGGGCTTTTAGCCGACTTTAATATTTTTACCATACCAAATAATATTTTTACCATTTTTAGGGTTCCGTACCCAAAGGCCTATTACTAAGACTTCGATGTCTGTCCGTCTGTCCGCCTGTCCGCCTGTCTGTCATCAGGCTGTAACTTAAGAACCGCTATAGCTAGATTTCTGAAATTTTCACACATTGTGTATATTTGTTGCCGCTATAACAACAAATACAAAAACAAAATAAATTAAATATTTAAGGGGGCTCCCATACAACAAACGTGATTTTTTTGCTGTTTTTTGCTCTTAATCAATAACGGCAGCACATAGGCAATTGAAATGTTCACAAAATACTTTATTGTATTTGTACTTTAATAATTAATAATAACATTTAAATAAATTAAATGATTAAGGGGGGCTCCCATACAAACAATAAAATTTTAAGCCTATTTTTGCTCTGTGGTGGTACGGAACCCTTCGTGAGCGAGTCCGACTCGCACTTGGCCGATAATTCAAATAACTTATTAAATTTACACGTCATGTTTACTTATTCCGTAAGTAAAAATATAATTTTAAACTTTTAAAATGATCTCTAAATATCTTGTCGCATTTGAGTGGTATTATTTGATTTTCGATGTCGTGAATAATGAGTGTGATACACATAGCTAAGAAGTCGCAAGTAACTTTTTAAATATTACTTCACCATTACAGCCGCCCAAGAAAGCAACGAGACATTGATGAAAGAATTAAAAGGCAAAGCGGAGTTTTTCCAGAAGTATATCCTAGAGAGGTACCAGAGGTTATCGGAGCAGTGCTCAGTAGCCACCAACACGGACAGCCGGATCGATATGCCGGAAGGCCGGATCGGGTCGGAAAACCGGAGTGGTCTGCCGGAAGGTCGGATGTCGATAGCCGATAATCGGAACGGTGTGCCCGAAGGCCGGAGTGTGTCGGAAAGCGGAAATGGTATGTCGGAAAGCCGGAACGGCTTGGCGGACCGGACGCACGAACCGGACGGCCGAGACGGACAGGACACGCCAGATACGGATAACGATGATGATTTGAATGCTAAGGTACGTGTTGAAATTTTCGAAAGTGCACATTTTCCCGAACAAAACTTTATGATCTATTTCGTCTCTTTAAGTATCCCCATATATATTTTTTTTAATGAAAAATGGGGGCAAACGAGCAAATGGGTCACCTGATGGAAAGAAACTTCCGTCGCCCATGGACACTCGCAGCATCAGAAGAGCTACAGGTGCGTTGCCCGCCTTTTACGAGGGAATAGGGTAATAGGGTAAGGGAGGGTAGGGAAGGAAATAAGGGAGAGTAGGGAAGGGAAACGGGTAAGGGATTGGGCCTCCGGTAAACTCACTCACTCGGCGAAACATAGCGCAAACGCTGTTTCACGCCGGTTTTCTGTGAGCCCGTGGTATTTCTCCGGTCGAGCCGGCCCATTCGTGCCGAAGCATGGCTCTTCCACGGCAAAATTTCATCTAAATCGGTTCAGCCGCTTAAGCATAAAAAGATAACAGACAGACCCACTTTCGCATTTATAATTTTATAATATTAGTCAGGATTGTGTACTTGAGTCTAGAGAGATTTTTGTCGAAAGCATTTTGTATAAACAGTACCGAATTTTACATGTAGCTTGAGACCCGCAGTATATCTTATATCTTTAAACGAGCAATTCTTGTATATATACATATATATATATATATATATATATATATATATATATATATATATATATATATATATATTGTATATATATAATTGGAATCTCGGCATCGGCTCCAACGGTTTTCATGAAATTTAGTATATAGGGGATTTCGGGGACGATAAGTCGATCAAGCTAGGAATCATTAGCACGAATAAAATGACATTTTTATAAAATGTCATTTTATTCGTGTTTTATCGAATACCGAGCAAAGCTCGGTTAAATAGCTAGTTTTAGATTAAGAGCACGCTTTTCACGACTACTGGTTTTTAAATTCAGAATTTAGTATGAAAATATAAGTTAATCCTTCGATGAATTAAGGCACGTGCTACATGATTGATAAGAATCACAGAATATATAGTTAGTACATTACGGTACAGAAGTTTCACTCCCGAGTTTTCAGTTTAGGTATGATAAACGCAAGCGTCCGGTCACCGGACTAGTCTCATTAGGCTGACACTTTTGTATTCTGTGGCTGAGCGACTCGCGCGCTCGCCGCCCGTCCGCCGAGCAGCTCTCTTGCCAGCCCTGGCAGATTGAAGCGAGACGGCAGACACTTATTGTACTATGAACGCTAAACGCTATGCAAAAGGTTGAAATTAGGTTGTTTTCCAGAATAATAGGTAAATATCTCGGCGATTTCGCGGCGTTTGTATGGAAGTGAGACAGGCTTGTAAGAATTGACATGTGTAATATTATTTTTTAATTTTTATTGTTAGTAATAATATTTAAATTCTTTCCTTATATTTGCAGACCGCTCTAATGATGAAAGAGAAGGCAATAAGAGATCAGATAGCGGAGAAATTCACGTTGGAAATAAAGACGATAGAAATGAACTGCGCTAGAAGATTAAAGGAAATGGAGACGGAACAACTCACAGCGGTCACCAAGTTGAAAAATCTTCTAGAACGAAAGGCTAAGGAGGTTGAGACGTTGAAGGAGTTTATACTGGCTGAGAGGGCTAAAGTCACACAGATATTGGAGGCGAAAGAGAACGAAATATCGGTGTTGATAAAGGAACATAATGAGTTACAGGTTTGTTTAAATTATAATTTTAATGGTAGGATAATGTATTATATATTTTCTAACCAATCAAAATAGTTACACAAGTTAGCTTTCGAAAACTTTCACTTTTTTTATAATAAATAATAATCACTCAAAGTATCTATATGCTAAATTTCATCAAAATGGATTGAGCGATAAAATCGTGAAGAGATGACATACGGACTGAGTGCCAAATGTGAGTTTTTTGTTTTACATTCGATCGTGAACGCGTTTGGCGTTTACTAAGATTTTGTATAGGATTACTCACTAGGCTGGGCTCACTCCCGTGAGCATCGCTAGGTGGCGCCGTACAAATCCAATACAAAATCTAAGTAAACGCCAAACGTGTTCACGATCGAATGTGACACAAAAACTCACACACGGCACACAGATATTTTCGAATTTATAACACACTAGCTGTGTCATGCGGTGTTACCCGCGTATTTAGTGAGAGTAAATTGCATATTACAAAAGCCTATGTGTTAATCCAGAATGTCCGCTAATTCCGGTCTCCGTGCCAAATTTTATCAAAATCGCTCATCGTTTAAGAGCCCGTCCTCTCTTTTCTACTGCTCTCTTCACACTCACGCCCGTCTTTCATATGCCAGGTGAAAAAGGACGATCGCCAAGTTAGCGGGCAGATAGAGGTTTTCTGTTTTTAAAGGGTTTTTTATATTGAAGTGGTAAAAAGTAATTCCAACATTGTATAGACGACTTTCTCAACAGTACATTGTATTTTTTTCATACCGTTAAGACGTCAATACAATCCATAAAAAGGTGATATTCTAAACCTTTTACAGCAAAAATCACAAAACTGTCGCGGGTTTGAGTTGGATTATTTAAAGATACTTAAAAAAAAATCTAGCTCCAACACTATATTATAATTGAAATTATCTTACATGTTGTGCATTAAAACTTATAGAAATACTGTATTTTAACTGTTAAATCACGTATGTTAAATGAGCGAAATCGGCAAAATTTCGTATACCGACTCTTAAGCGTGAAGAAGTAATAATTATACAAACTTTCGTCTTTATAATATTTATATGAAGTATGATAGTAATTACTCATTAGTATGATTATAATATTAGTGTGATAATCACATACATAGATCAAGAAAGATACCGCATGTGTATGTACTTCACGTGCCATATTGCGTTCCCAAACGGCGAGCAATGCTCGTCTTTCGAAAGTCTGTTCTTTGGTCTGCTATCGGAATCGGACGTCAATCGGAATTTTAAAAATGCCTAAAAGTGCAGTATTGAGCTGAAGCAATTCAAAATAGAAACGTTTCCTATCATCGGTACGTCACAGTAGGTAGGAAAAAAGTGACACGATCGTTTTCATACAAATGGAGCAACATGCGGTATCTATCTTTATCTATGTCTGTGGTGATAGTATAACTATAGAATATAGATAACAATAATTATTGAATTAATCTTGCAGGTTGAATGCCAAAAGGCGGCGGACAACTGCGGCGAGTGGAAACACAAAGCTGAGAAATACAAGGAGAAACTCTCGCAACTGGGCTCGCTAGAAGACTTATTGAAGAGAGAGAAAGATGACTGGAAGCAGAAGACCAGCTCGGAGTGTCAGACCCTTAGGTAGTAATGGGAATCAATGCTATTTTCTATTTAGATCTGGATCCCAAAAGGATAAGACATAACTTACTTTCTGATTGATAAAACCATAGGTTCTTGGTAGTCCCTCGTGAACTTAGAATACCTGCGAATTTGTGTAGCTCTAAGTGTGACCCCTGGTCAGGTACCGGGTACCAAAGTGGACAAAAAATGAGTCTTACTTTACTTATTTTCTGATGGCTAATATTTATATATAATTTGTAGATTATTGTTCTGAACAAGTATCATGTAGTGTAAGACACTTTTCAATGACCAAAACTATTATCAGACGTTTTGAAAATAACTTTGTTGCTATTTTTTTTTTCAAAGGTGTTAATTTTTATTTTATAAATTAATATAACACCTTAGAAAACAATACGATATTGCAAGAATTTATTTTCTACTAGCTGTTGCCCGCGACTTTGTCCGTGTCAGCATACTGCATAGTATAATAACAAAGATGGATAATTTTCCCCTCTTTCCTTACCCAAAAGGTAAAAACGGGACCCGATATCAAAGACATTTCAGTCTGTCCGTCTGTCTGTCTGTCCATATCCAGACTGTACCTCCCCTTTGTAACATGTAGTGAATATTATTAAAGTATGGATACAATTGAGCATTTTTTGGTCATATACCTAGTCAAGTGCCTACCTGTTAGACCCAGATCCCAGATAACACATATTATGACATATCACATTAAGGATGAAACCTTAGGTTCTTAGTAGTTCCTTATGTACTTAGAATACCTTCGAAATTGTGAAGCTCTACATGGAGCTATATTCACTCTCACTCACTCACTCATAATGTGTAAAAATGTCTGTCTGTCTGTCTGTAATCTCTTCACGCCCAAACCGCTTAACCGATTTTGCTGAAATTTGGTACAGATATACTTTGAGCCCTGGGGTTAAAGTATACTTATAACTTTTAGCTTAAGGCGACGCCTTGATAATTTGGCTGTAGGCTGTAGCGATATCGATTTTTCTCAGCAATGACTAAAGCTAAGAAATTAAAGTTCATTGTCAGTATTCATCATGTCTTTGTCTTTGAATTGCCCGTCCGTTCGTTAAACATACGAAAATCCTACGGTTAGCCGATCGGCCCAAACTTCGCGATTAATCCAATAATTATCCGTGATTTATCCTCATGAACTCAGCTCAGTGATAGTGATTATAGACCCAGGTGGCATTGTCGTGACCGCCTCAGCTCAATTCGTCTCAACGCAGCCGCCAGCCTCTCAATCACCAGGTATCTTCCTTCATTATATCCCTTCTCCCCAATCAGCTCAAACAGTCGTCGTAGGGCTTCGCCCCTACACTTTCTGGTCCTCTTCGAGCCGGATCGTAACTCCTATGGAATTTTTTCGCCCGGCCGTTCACGTGCCCCACCCGGCGAAAATTGAAAATACAGTCCGCTTTGCACACATTTCTGTCTAAATCTAATTAGAATTCCATTCTATTATCAATATTCTATCGAATTAAGTAACCTCCGCCCATTTTTTATCTCCCTACGGCAATATTTTTGCAAAAGTTTGCCAAATACGTATTTCGCCCGCCCGCCATTATAGTTCACAAAGACAATTAAATCCCTTTTTATCTTATTAAATAAGTGTCATCCAATTATTTTCAGCTCATATTTTAATTCTATATTGCATTTAAATTAAATTCCAGAATATATTTCTGCCCAAAATACCGCATTAAAAATTTTTCCAACGTGATTCCGTCGTGTTATAGAACAAAGGAACTTATTCATACATCACCATAGTTTAATCTCTTTTTTAGAGGAGCACGCGCGCTGCATCGAGACAGAATGTCCGACGCCAGCGCGCGCTGCTGAGTCTCAAGGTCAAGCGGGCCCTTCCCGTCAACAGCCCCCCTCCCCCCGTTCTCCGCGCAGTCCCCGCTTTAGACCCATCAGCCCAGCGTATCAGCGCTCGCCCTCAGCACATACCATGCGTACCCCGCATGTCAGCCCAGCTCCATCTCATTCTCGCCAACACTATACAACCCCCTCTCCCCCCCCCGACAGGTTCAGTACGTATACTCAGCTCAAGCCAGTCATAAGTCTAAATTTTATTGCCCATAATGTAGGTCGACGGAACATAAATTAATAGCTTGTCCCAAGTACAACCATCAGCCCACTCTCGTCCGATCCTACGGACTATCAGCCCCTCACAGCCGGCCATTTCCTCATAGGCCGTCCGCTCACAGCTCTTTCCGAGCACACAATAGATGACAGAGTCATCTCCCCCCTTAAGCGCTTTCAGCTCATCCAATCTCTCTCTCAGCGCTTCTGGGCTCTCTGGACCAAGTCCTACCTCCATACCCTTCAAATCCGCTCCAAATGGCTTTCCTCTTCCTCTCCACCCAAAATTGGGGAACTGGTTCTGTTCAAGGAGGACAGTCTGCCTCCGCTCCAATGGAAGATGGGAAGAGCCACACGCCTACTACCTGGGAAGGATGGAGTCATCAGAGTCGTGGACTTGGCCACCTCACAAGGCCAGCTGCGGAGACCTGTCGGCAAGGTTGCCCGGCTCCCACTGGATTCAGCTCTAGATGGGGATCAGCTCACGCCCATTGCCGCTGGTACCTGGTACCTGGTACCTGACCAGGGGTCACACTTAGAGCTACACAAATTCGCAGGTATTCTAAGTTCACGAGGGACTACCAAGAACCTATGGTTTCATCCATCAGAAAGTAAGTTATGTCTTATCCTTTTGGGATCCAGGTCTAATTAGTTTCATTAATAAAGTTATACGTGGGAGAGCCATGCTTCGGCACGAATGGGCCGGCTCGACCGGAGAAATACCACGTTCTCACAGAAAACCGGCGTGAAACAGCGCTTGCGCTGTGTTTCGCTGAGTGAGTGAGTTTACCGGAGGCCCAATCCCCTACCCTATTCCCTTCCCTACCCTCCCCTATTCCCTTCCCTTCCCATCCTCTATTCCCTCTTAAAAGGCCGGCAACGCACCTGCATCTCTTCTGATGCTGCGAGTCCATGGGCGACGAAAGTTGCTTTCCATCAGGTGACCCGTTTGCTCGTTTGCCCCCTCATTCCATAAAAAAAAATACATGCTAATTTTGATGTCACAGCATGCTAAGTATTATTGCTTTGCTATTTGCTAAAAACACGGCATCGCACCGCTCGCGTCGAGTATCGCGTCGAGTGAAAAATAACAGTTAACACCGCGGTGCGAAACAGCGCGGACGTGATTTTTATCATGATCGATGATGATGATGATGATCAGCATGATGAGACTATTGCTGCGCACGATAATATTAGCAATCGTATTTTTTAGCAAGTACGATTCATTTAATTATTGCTAATGGGCATTTAACAATTATTATTGCTAATGCTATTTTTACAAACACTACCCTCAGGAACAAGGTCATGGAGCAGCACACCAAGATCAGTCATCTGGAGCAGCAGTGTGACAAACTCAACCACGATTATCAGACGTTGATGGACAAATATAAGAATGCGAAGAGAACGGTTTTGACTTGCAAGGTGAGTGAAATTGGATATTATTGCAATACTAGCGACCCGCCCAGGCGTCGCACGGGTATACAATATATAGCCACTGGAAAAATTATGCCTATAGCCTTCGTCAGTAAATGGACCATGAAGCTAATACAGAGAGGAGGTGTGGTAATGAAATTTCTATATGAAACGACGCGTGACGATTTGCGGGGTGAGGGGGTGCTAAGCTCCGCCCACTTATCAATTTTCCATCTATCGGCTAAAAGCCAAACTTCTAGCTCAGGTCGATGTTGATGTTACTACGTAGTTCCGCTTTCCTACACTAGATGTTAAAAATCTTGAATATTATGGGACGGACTCAGAACGTTAAAAAAATGTGTATTTATGTAAATAAATAAAATTAGGATTAACATTTTGACCGCTTTAACATAATCTCAAAATTTTGAAGGCGTTTAAGCGTGGGTTGCACCAGAGGCCTGGTTAAAGTTAAAGCTATGGTTATAGTTTAGGCTAACTTAGCTTTAACCACAGAAATTGACACATGTCTATTGCGTTTATTTTTTTATTAAAGCTTCAGGTAGGGCATGGATACCGATAATCGGTATTAGCGGAAAACCGGTAATATTGTACCATTTAGACCATTTTTAAATACCGATGTTAAAGAGTAAAATAGCGGTTTTTCGGTATTTTAGCATTAATGTATTTTTGTATATGCACACGTGTTTTCAACAATAATATTATTATATAAGAGGCAATTGAAAGTATACCAATACACTCAAAATCAACTGCCAATAAAATAATAGTTTCGCTGTGTGTGTGTAAGTCCTGTGTTGGCATATTTTTTGTCACACTTATGACGATGAATATTATTAAATACTAGCTGTTGCCCGCGACTTCGTCCGCGTGGACTTCAGTTTATAGCGCGCGGTGTCAACAAAGTTGCTGTAAAATTTAAAAGCTTTTTAAAACCCTAGTACCCCTTATACAAAATACCGAATTTTTTTTTATGAAAATCGATTATTAAAAAAATCGTTTTTTTTAATTAATCGAAACCCTTACAATCAATTCGAGTTCGAGTTCGAGTTTGACACAAAACACTACTCTCCAACCGTCTTACGGTTTTTCCAAGGTTTTTCGATCAGCACCAGAATCTGACGCGAGTTTCACAGTTTTTACCCATCCCACAAAAGTGCTCAACGCCGCTATAGAAGTTTTCACTTCAAAAATACATACATACAGCCGAACGTATTACCTTCTCCTTTTTGGAGGTCGGTCAAAAAGATACCTTCCCCCCCCTCCCCCGGCTCGTGTCCCTCCCTCGGAGACTTTTAGTGTATTCATCTGGACACCTTTAGGAACAGCTGTACCAACTTTCACAACTACACGAATTATTCGGTCTGAGTTCCTTAATTTTCCCAGGCTAATTAGAATCACTCATTTTAACAATAAGAAAAACAAATGAAAATCTCACATTTGCCTAATTTGAATTAGGAATTGTCTTTTGTAAAATTGAAACTTTTTAATGATACCAAAATCAGCCAGATACAATAATTGGTATAGCCCAAGAGATTTTATGACAAGTTCATTTAAACTATAATGCGAAAAGACTTTTCCCCCAACCTATTACTATGCTAACGCGGACGAAGTCGGGGTCAAAGGATAGTTTATGATATAATTACTATCAAAAATGGGACGGAAAAAAGAAAATGAAGTGTGGGACGGAAAAAAACAGGCACTTCCCCGTTTCAAAAGAAAATTTGAAGTCTAAGTGTTTGAAGTGCAATTTTTTTGATGTGATGATTGAGATGTGCAATTGATGAGCAATCGGAAGTGCCATTGATATTAATTGATACACTTGCTTGAAGGAGACAAAACTAAAAGTAAATAAACGTTAATTTATACCGATATTCATTACTGATACTTTTTAACGTTTTAACATTATCTGTACAGTTAAGATGTAACGTTACCATATTTTTACCGGTATTCCGGTACCTGCTGTCTTCCTTTTTGGAAGTCGGTTAACTAATGCTAGCTATTTTTCGCCATAACAATTCCGCCGTACATGAAAAATAATTTACTTAATTCTGAATACGGCCCTGGATACGTGTTGCGTTTATAATAGTTATCCTTGATGACGACAGATGGCGTTTATAAGTAATGTAATAATAAAAAGCTATAAAAGCACGGTTTTAGCTATTAAAATGTATTTAGAACTGAGTGTATAACAGTTTTTAGTGTTTTTAAGTACGATTATTGCAATTTACTTCTGCTAAATTATACGTAAACAAAGGTATATATTATATTTTCACAAATGCCCATCTAGTGACAAGTAGCATAATTTTAACGCTGAAACACTGAAAGCTAAAATGTTCTAGAGCTTTTATATTAAATTACGATTATAATTACTTACAGATGAAATGTGATGCCATCCATGTTATCATAACGTCTGTCTGAGTAACTTGGACATTGTAAAACACAACACTTCATCCTTTCCTTGTTGAAAACGCGAAAAACAGCAAAATAATACGATTCTCGTTACGTGTGCACCTGACGAAAGCTGAAAGTGTACTGACTTAAGCCCCGCCCACAATGATGACGTCAGGACCTAGTTGAAAATCACAGTGCACAGTTGCTTAGGCCATCTCCTCTCTGTATTAGCTTCATGAAATGAAATATTTAACACTGAAAGAATTTTTCAAGTCGGACCAGTAGTTCCTGAGATTAGCGCATTCTAGTTAGCCCTTTCAAATAATTTTCCCCGTTTTTTTCCACGTTTTCCTCTATTTCTTCGCTCCTATTAGTCTTAGCATGATAAAATATAGCCTATAACCTTCCTCGATAAATGGGCTATATAACACTGAAAGAATCATCAAAATCCTATGCTTAGTTTTAAAGATTAAAGGGAACAAATTGACATGAGGGGAAAAAAGCGACTTTGTTTTATAATAAGTATAGATTTACACGCTAGAGGCAGCACCAGCTTAGACGGTAAATAATAAGTTTTGTTCAATGTTTTACAACGTTATTGTCAATTTTTTTTCATCATGTCGCATTATTATCAAGCTGGGAACAAGTTATCGGTCGAACGTCCGGGGACATTTTCATCGGATGTGGCTTGTTTATATCTGATCAATACAAAATATACTAAACTGCACATTGTCTGACATAAGTGAGCGTTCGGACGTCCGAACAGAATCTGACTGGCCGGATGTTTTTGCATCCGCGGACGTCTGCCATTGACATATTGGTTAGGTCTTTGACGTCCGCGGATGAACCGTGCACATTGTTAAGCCGCGTCCGTCAGCCGCGACTTATGGATGAGTCCGATAATTTGTTTCTAGCTTTACTGTATCATATCTTCTTCTTCTTTTGGCGTAAGCCTCCCCATTTAGGAGTTGCTAGCGTCACAGTTGAGGCGAAAAATATGTGCACTTATAACGTAAATTGATTGCCATGCACTGGGCACGGGTGATGAGTGATGACTTCATGCGACCATGCAAATACAAGATATAATAATAAAACAGAAAAAAACAGAACAAGCAAATATATTATATAAAGCAAAATATTGTTTCTTAGCCTTTAAATGTACTATCAGAGAAGTTGATTCCTATGCCGATGGCGGACCTAAGTAATTTGGTCGCGTTACGTCAAACCCAGCCGACAGATGACAGCTAACATTGAATTGACATAAGCCGACCACATGACTTAGGTCCGCCATCTACATAGGAATTAACTTCCCTGATAGTACACAGAATACATAAACATAATTACAATACATATATTAAATAAAAGGAAGACAATTCTTATTACACCTAGAGCCTAATGTGATTATGAACAATGAACGAGCATAAGGGGTCTATAAATGGAGAATATACTAACGATAAAGTAGATTTAAGATTAGTGGGACGAGGAATATTAGGAAGGTAATCGTACAATGAAAGGTTGTTTTCGCAAGCAAAATATATCATATCATATCTGTTGCTGTATCATAGGCATTCGACGGACTTACGACGTTTGGTCGGCTTATGTCAATTCAATTTTATTATAGCTGTAATCTGTCAGATGGGTTTGACACAACGCGACCAATTTACGTAGGTCCGCCATCTACCTAGGAATCAACTTCTCTGAATATACATTGAGTCCCGGGAAATGATATAGGATAGCTTACATTCCTAAAACATTTACAGTTCCCGCGCGATAAACGAATTTTGACGCAGCGAAGTTGCGGGCGTCATCTAATACTATCCTATTTCCATTCTCCAGGAATGGGAATAGGATCATACCTATCAAAATTGGTCCAGTGGATTCGAGGTTTAACAGACCAACTCCTACATTTATATCATATACTTCTAGGATTACATAGCGAAGAAGGACGAGCACGTGCACGGCGAGTTGAGCAGGATACAGGAGGAGTATCGGAAGATATTCGTGAGGCTGCAGGAGCAGATCGACCAACACGCCGCCACCCGGGCCAGGGAGGAGCGGCGGTCTCGGCCACCACAGACTGATGTATGTTTAATAATACTACTATCCGAAGGACGTCGTCTCATCACATCTATGAAGTTACTTTAAATTGTCAAAAGCGATGAGGTTACGTCATAAGAAATTATTCTTAAATTTTCTATTTTTCCCACTTTTATATTTTTCTCTCCGTATCAACCATCCTCAAACAACAAACACAATAGAAAGAATTAGCAAAATCACACACATATTTCAAGAGGGTAAGCGTGAAAAGATGTTTGAAAAAGTGTGAAACATTATTGTAACACAATAAAAGTGGAATAAGTGCATGAAAAGTGTATATTATTACTGAAAACATGAATTTCCACCAAGAAGTTACAGTACATTCAATATCATATATTATAAAATCAGAAAAGTTGATTCAGAGGCAGCTATGGCGGCGACCTACGTTACTTGGTCGCGCTATGTGAAATCCAGTCGACAGATCACGAACAACCCGACCAAATCACGTCGTCCCGCCATCTGCCTATGGGTCTATTCCATTTGTGAATTTGAGACCATTGATTCCCAAAGTGGTCCAGGTGGACCCCCAGGGGTCCACGGGAGCCCGATAGGGGTCTACGCTTGCGTGGAAAAAAATGGGGGTCCACGAGTCGTTAACGGGGGTCTATAAAAATTAGGTGACCCGACTCGACTTCTCCTATGAATATAGGTAGACAATATTATATTAGCAGATTAAATATTACAGAGCGAGGAGATTTAGAAATAAGTAAAAGTGTGGTAATTTTTGTGTTAAATAGCTAGGTACACAAAAAAAAGGTGGTGGGGGGTATAGCTGTCGGGGGTCCACCGGATCCAGCAAAATGTTTTACGCCGGCGTAAATTCCGCCGCGTTTAAATTGCATACAAAATACGGGCCGAATACTAGGGGTGAAACACTATTACGTCGCGTTTTGTATGCGTTTGACATTTGCGGCGGAAATTACGCCGGCGAAATTCAGCCTAGTGTGTTTAGACACTTTGACTCAACTTCTCTAATAGTACTATTCATACCGATACTAATGGTAGGGGAGGTCGCGCTCAGTTTAAAAAGTCATTTCATACCGAGCGAAAATCGTTACAATAATAGTATTCCATTAATACATAACAGCTTTGATCGTCAGCCACTTCATAATGGGTGGAATAAAAATTGAGAGCATCTCAAAGTTTTTGTTGGGAATCGTATTGAATTGACATTAAAAAGATCCCATTTCGCACCTATTAAAGGTTCATATCTAGATTATACACGTTTAGGTTCGGTAGGTGTTATTTTAGTTTTAGTATATAACAACAGATGGCGCTTTTAAAGTAAAATGTATATAATTCTTCTTCACAAATATCATAACTTATATCGCTGGCTGACGGTTTTTCCACCATCGTATTAGCGACTGACGGTTTTCTTTATTATTTACAAAGTAGAAACATTCACCTGTATAAATTTTGTACGGTATAAAATGACTTTATATTCAAAAAAAATTTACATGTTCAGTAACGCGACTGACGTTGAATCCCCCGTCTACAATACGGCTGACGGTGATTTTTTGGTTAAACATGACCTCAATAATCATCCATCAAAGTTTCATTCGGTATAAAATCACTTTTCGCAACTATTTTTTTTACAACTTTGAAATACTCTCAGTTAACATTCCACCACGGGTGCGGCGACTGACGCTGATTATATTGATTGATAAATATTAAGCTACCGCTGGACAAAAATTTGGTCGGTATGAAATGACTAAGCGAACGCTAGCACTACCTCCCCTACTATAACGTAGAAAATTTCTTCATTGTTTTTATTTATTTTAACATTATTATTAATTTACTTTTCAGTACACGGAGAAACTAAAGGAGCTCTCACAAGATTTCGCCCGCCTCACCCAGACGAATACGGGAGATAAATTCGACAAAAATAAATGACACAATATAAGTATAATTTTAGGATTTAAAAGACATTTTAAGTTTGTTCTGCTGAATAAGCTCAAGTATTTTTATGACAAAATGTAATATATTAAGTAGATTGTATACGATGTCTATAGACAATACGTTAGATTTGTAATAGGCAATAATGACATTACTTTTTGTACCTATTTTTGTCTTAAGAGAGTAAAGGCCCCATTGACGTTTCACAAACCTCAATTCTATGGAAGGTGAAGTGTGGCGTCGTGTCGCTGTCAGTCCACACGGCGCGTTGCGTCAGCGTTGCGTCGTTGCGCTGTCGTTGCGTTGTTTTACATACAAATAACCAAGGTGTTCACACGGCGCGCTGCGTCGTCGCAACGCACACATGACGGACAGCAGCCCCCGAGACGAAGCGGGAGGGGGTGTTGACGGACTGCTTCGTAATAACGCTGCGATGACGCAGCGCCCGTGTGGCCGGCTATGCGTCAAACAGCAGCGCGTCGACGCAACGCGCCGTGTGGACTAGCTCTTAGTGCGGTCTCGCCATAAAGGTTTACATTGCCCCATATAGAATGCCTCACAATTTTCATGCCAAACACTCGCTCTGCGTCTATGCGCAACCAAACGGATACCAGTCCATCTAGCATACGTCAACGAGAAAATTTTGTCTACACGTTTTCTCGATGTTTGATGGCGTTTCTCTTCATCTCTATTGACCCTAACATGACATAATCTTTTTCTCGTGTAGATCTGTCGTCAAAATCTATCGACATAATGTCAAAAAATGATTTTGACATTATGTCGATAACGACAATATAACTACACACGAGAGTGAGATATCTCGAGATTTTCTCGTTTGCGCATCTTAGGCCGGCCGCGGCAGGGCGCTTAGTCAAAATGCATTCGCTTTCGATAGGCATGTAATAAGTCGGTCCTGCGCCTGATCTCTTACCAGTCGTGTCGGTCGTCCGTCCCACTGGGTTAGAGTATGGGAATATAGAGTAATCTTGTGTACTGCGCACACACTTGGGCACTATATAATTACTTCTGCGTAACTGGCATGGTTTCAGTGAAACAGGCTACCGCCACCGATGTGGGAGTTATTAATTTCTATGGTGAAGTTTGATGTCAAATCCCATACATTTTTGACATCTCACTTCGCTATCGAAAGTTGAAACTAGCGAATGCATTTTAACTAAAGGGTCTGGTGAGTAACTCTATAGCTATTGTGCGCTTTTATAATTCCGAACGTCACGTTATCGTGGACGCCGACAGTAAAACATTGGGTACTTTAAATGCCCTTATGATTTTAGGCACCGCGGACGTTTTGTGCGGTTCAGAAGAGTGTAGACGTCGTGATGTTCTCTAACGTGCACGTTAAAAAGTTATCGTCGACGGAAATTTAAAAGCGTCTTCATATATTTTCATACATTTTACTTCCCTATGTTATCGTTTTACCGTGAACGTTCACGATATTACCGCCACGTCCAAAATTATAAAAGCGTACATTAGCTATACATTTTGTTGCGAGCGGCTGTTGATTGCACCTGCATGGTGTCCCGGTGCCCAAAAGGTTGAAGTACTGTTTGGCATATCATATTGATATGCCATTAAACTTAGTGCTTTTTGCCAGTAGTTTCCAAACGTGCCATAAGTTTTTAAACTTTGGCTTGCAGGGGTTCCTAGACTTCTGTGTTTGTATCATAAAGTTAATATACCAAGCGGAATAGAGAAACAAAGGCCTGAGCAAGCGAGATGTTACTATCAGTAACACTGCGTGATAAAAAAACGTGTGATGACATGACAGCAGAACCAATTTTTTTCATGTATTTGACGTCCAGTCGGCACTTATCGGCACGTTGACAATTTAATCGCTTAAAAAGATGCATGTGTAAGTGTATAATATGTAAACAAATTTTTACACACAGACGTAAATCAATTTCAGTTTCGTTTGATAGCTCGAAATTGCGTTCTATTCCGCTAGGTATATTAACTTTATGGTTTGTATGTTAACTTGTCGACAGTTTAAAGATTCTCGAATATTGAGTGTGTTCTTAAATCAGCTCACTGTATTCTATTAGTTTTTATTTATACAAGAAAATTAGTTTTAATTATCTTAAAGTACAAATACGACCAAGTATTAGGAAAGTGTCAAATGTAGTATTTACATGAAAATTCTATGGATAAATGTGAGATATCTTTAGTCTATCCGGGCAGGGCAAATATCAAGATATCAACTGTACAACCGTTTTAAAATTGTATGGGCCTGTCTCACCAGTTACTGATAAGTGCCGAATAGGCTATCCACCACTTAACTTGACAGATGAAGTATGGAGAATCTTTCAAAAAAGTTGTGAATTCGGCACTTTATTAGAAAGTGGTGAAACAGGCCCTAAATCAAAATTATTCAATGTTCAATTTCGTTCTTTTTTTTCTTCGCTGTATTCTTATTTTCTAATTATCTTTTCTAATTTCTAGCTTGTCTATTTTCCTTTGTTTCATTCCATTTTTTAGTTATTCTAAATAAACATGACATAGCTCAGACCGAATAAAAAAGACTGAATTTTGTTAAAGTAAAACCGACTTTGTTGCCATGCAAAAATATGCATGTGTTGTGCAGCTAACACAATATATGCATATTTTCATGCTGTCACATTGTCATAGTTTACTTTACAAATTGAGGTGTAGTTTCGTTGTAGGTGTGCGTGATTTCTCATCGACGCACTCACACATAAGTATACTATACTCACATATCACGCATTTGTAAAACTTGTATCTGTGTTGAGCGTGTTCAGTTTTAACGGCAGAGATGAGTAATTACCACATTTTTATTATTGTGACAGATTCTGTCTTCTTTTTTATTTGGTTTGAGGCAACAAAGTCCTTAAACAGTTTACATTATGAAATTGATAAAATTCACCTTTAATTGAGGCCCCTTACACACTGCGACTTTTATCAGCGATGTAGTCGCGATGCTGCCACGATGCAGCATCGATGCAGTCGCAGATGGTCCACCTTTACACACTTTCACTACTTTAAGCATCGATACGGTCGCGATACAGTAGCGATGCTGTCGCGATGCAGAAGCAAAATCAATCCAAAAATCTGCTCATTACTGGTGTCGCGCGTGTGTATCGATGCTATAACGCGCAACTGTATCGATACTAACGTGCGACAGCATCGATGCAAAAATTGCTGGTGTCGCGATGCTGTCGTCGTAAACCAGCGACAGCATCGATGTTAAAAGTCGCAGTGTGTAAGGGGCCTCTCGCTTTATCATTATCTCGAATACAAATTAATATTTTATATTGCAAATAATAATGACATATAAATGCTCAAATGAGGAATAAATGATTGTGGGTACTTAATTCTATTAATATTGTATTCTCCTAAAAGAATATATTTTTTTACAAAATAAATAACTTATACTTTTTGTAATCAAACAGGGAGTAGTAGTAGAAAAACTTTTCCCGCCGCGGCAGTTTTATTGTAAAAATAAAATTATTCTTAAGTTCTTATGTTAGGGACTATAAAAAGATTTGTATTTTGAGCAAAATAATCTTTTACGTTAAATAGATATTGTAAATATAAAATATCTCAGGAAATAATTGTGATGGTCGGGGGCGCCAAACTCTGTGGAAATAAAGTGCCGAGAAAAAACAGATAAGATATTATTTTTCATCAATTTTATTTTTCAAAAATCAATTTAGATGTGTCATGTGGGCGTTTCATTCTACGCACTATGTAACTAAATTAGATATTTATTTGTTTGTCAATCAGTGTGTATTTTTCTCATATTTCGTTACTTTTTCAAGGCATCGAGAATGAATACTTTAGGTTTTCTAAAAGCGGGCGCCCCTAGTCACGTTGTAAGTCTGGAACTTACAATATACAATTTGAGGATGTCCTGTGATATCGCTGTATTAAAGACAGTATTAGCTGCAAATTGTACACACATTCCTTCTACTTTCCAACATTGTAAAACTCTGTGAATGTATTGTTGCTCAGTTATAATGTTATATTTTTGTTGTTTGTATAGATAAGCTTACTCGCATTTAAAGGCAGACATATTTTCAATTTGTAAATAAAATTTAAAACGTTGGTGTGTTTATTTTTTAATGTAATATTTGGCGGGGACGAAGGGCATTTTGGAGACGACGCAGGGGACATCCTTGCCTCTAATATTGACTGCAAGGGGGGTGCCAGGTTTTTTGAGATGTTCCAGAACGTAGCCCATGGCTACGTTGCCTCCTAGGGATGGACTTGGGCAGCCGCTAGTGACGTTTCCGATAGTGGTCCCTTTGTCGTCCTTCAGAACTGCCCCTTTTCTGGCAGGTGCGCCCTCTAGTCTGATGCCTACTCTTCTCTTTTGTACTCCCTCCTTGATCTGTCGAACGATGATCGACGCTCCCGGGAAGTTCTGTTCTGTTCTGCGTCTCTTCGCAACGAGCCAAGTGAGCGCCGCCTCGACTGGTGTAATATCCTCATTGATATCGTTCCCGTACAAACACAATCCGGCCTCCAAGCGCAGGGAGTCCCTCGCGCCTAAACCGGCTAGCTTCATGTCTTTAGATTGGAGCAGCGCCTCGGTGACAGTGTTCGCTTGATCGGCCGGAATAGATATCTCTACACCATCCTCCCCGGTGTAACCGCAGCGGGTTACTCTGCAGTCCACCCCGGCTACTTTACCAGTTTTCGAAGTCATGAAGACTAGATCTTCTAACGAAAACTCCGTCAGCGGCTGCAGTATGGAAGCCACGTTTGGGCCCTGCACTGCGATCAAGGCGCGCTGGCTGCAGTCCCAGAAGTCAACCCTGACATCTTTTCCCTTCTTGCTATAAATCTCCGAAGTCTCCTGCATGTGCTGTTTGTCGACCTCCAAGCGCCCAGCGTTGGATACGATGTACAGTCTATCCTCTGCCACTTTGGTGACTATCAAATCGTCTATGATGCCTCCTTTCTCGTTCAAGAAGATGGTAAGGGAGCTCGAACCGATGGCCATACCTTTCAGATCCACAGGACAAATCGACTCAAACCACTCTACGCTGTCTTTGCCGTGGACGTTGGTTTGCAGCATGTGGGACACGTCGAATATTGACGCACTCTCCCTCGTGAACAGATGAGAAGCGGACACAGTCATGTCCGAGTATTGCACCGGCAGGAGAAACCCAGCAAAATCCACCATTTTGCCCCCATTCTTAACGTGTAAGTTGTAAAGCGGGGTCTTAACACTTTTGCTCTCACTATACAACCGATTACATAGTATTTTCGGTAAATACTTTTTACTGCATTTATTGTAAGTGAAAACGCAAATATTTTTGGTTAACATTTTTAAACTTAGAATGTTGTAATAGTATACTAGTATGGAGCGAATAACATCGAGAAATGTAACATATTTTATCAAATTGGAAGTCAAAGGTCAGCTAGTTATGAAAGTTAATAATAAATTAAGATAACAACGGAATATTTACAAATTGTTGTTATTGTAATGATATAAAAATGTGTCTAGACACATTTTAAGATATAAAAATGATATAAATATTAATAATTAAATAATATAATAATTTTAGACATAAAAATGTGTCTAAAGACAAAACTTTTTTATTGAACAGAATTGAAGCTATTGAAATTGTATAGTTGAACAGTAAAAGAAAAAATATTCTAAGTTACCTAAAATAGGAAATCATATTAAAACTAATCAACTATTTTATTAAAAAATTATCTTTATTTACTATCACTACAATAATTAACAACTTTTAAATACTCTTCATGAGTCAACAACTCATTCTTTGTGGTGTCTGAAATAGTAATACTGGACAGCATAATAGCTAGGAATCCATCGGAGTCAGGTCTCTCTCGTAACAACTGAGGACATTTGACCAGCTCCTCATTAACTTCCACGAGGGTTCCTTTCATTCCACACGGTATTTCAAAGCTGCTCCCATCTTCCCATTCCACTTGGCATATAGCAGACTTGGGCGTTAGCATCTGACCACCTTTTTTACCTTTGCCCTTGACTGTGTTGCATAATCTATCAATTTTACCTATAGTAAAATTCAACTTGTAATTATCCCGTCTCTTGAAAAAATAATGACTTGGTGCGAGACATAACAAAGTGATCCGGTTTGAATGGAACATCAACATAATATCGTTGTTAGGTTTGCCATCGACATTCAGAATGTACCGTTTACTGAAGTATCTATCGGTGAATGACTTAAATGTGTCTTTGTTGGTAAGGTCAATTGACTTCAAAATGTCATAATCCATGTTAATGTTGGGCTTGACGCTGCTCAGCTGCTAATATTCTGGCACGAATTGCTGCGTGCTTACGGACTGCTTCTTCGTTGTTCGCTTTCTGGCGTCTTAATCTCTCTGCTTTGAGACATTTTCTCATATCTCTGTCATAATCATTGCAATATCCAATGAATTTTCTGTATGGATGCTACAAAAAAGTGCAAGACAAATTAATAATTTGAAAAATGGAGAAGGTTTTAATTAGGGGCATTAAGATAATCATTATGCAACGATAACATTTTTCTAGATAAGTATTTTTGGATAAATAGAAAATATGTTAATTATTGGACATTTTAGGGCAAATGAGAGTTATTAATAACTTTCGTATAGCTAATTTAGTGGTATTTTTATACATCATTATTTCCAGGGATATATGTAGAGTTTTAAATCACAGTTACAAATACTAACCTCAACATGACAATCTTGCAATAACTTAATTAAAAAATTACATTCATCTGTGTGTAAATGTGGAGACAAATCTGTGTGCATAACTTAAATTTATTAAATTTTTGTGCAATGGAAATAAATTATTAGGTACTTTGATTCGTTTTGTAAATAAAATAACCTCAAATTTTTATTTCAACGCAATGTCAATGTCAAAATTGAAAGCTTTTTACACTTTTTACTTTTTATCTTTTTTTTTAATTATGGCCGAGCTAAATTAACTACAACTTTAAGTTACAACTACAAAAAACAATGCCATTCTGTCAAGTAAAGGGCGGGAAAACAAATTTTTCATTAGAAAATAAATCGTCAGGGTGCTGCCATGGGGTGCTGAATGAATCAAGTCAGTGGATTTAGTAAAGTGTATAAAGTTATAGTATAACTTTCCAAAGAGTTTTGCAGGGTACACGAAATAGCACGCTTTCCGACTACCCTACATATGAGTCCAATGATAGAGTGAGCGATGTAACTATAGCTAGCTTTGCAGAGTGCAGTGTGCGCTCGCGCATAAGGCGCATGCGCCTGCACAGCTAGGTCTACGCGCCCCGCGAGCCCTTTGCGGTGCAACCGCAACAAGCTTATTAAATAATAAATGGTTAACGTTCTACCCTTATTACAAAGTAGAGACTATAAGAACCAAATAATGGTTACACATTTGTTAAAAATATACAAAATCCCAACATCACTCATTCACCAATCACATGACACATCCCATATAATATGTCCTTCTTCGAGAGCTTGCTTCGGGCCTTGGGGCTATAGTCCAATTAGTATAGTAAGTTCACCTCGGAATTCGAGATACCCAGCTGTGAGTCTGTAAACATTTGTATATTGGCACCCTAAGTGCTGTCTCAAAACCTACATATGGTAGGGTGTGCGCAACTATTAAATTTCAAGGTCAAAAGGTCACAAAAATCGGTTTTTGCACTTTTTTTTGTAAATATTTCATTTCCTATGGGTTTTTTGCTATTTGTATTAGAACTATGATGTAGTATACAAAATTGTCTACAGCTTCTGTTCAAAAAAAAATTTTATACAGTCAGCCGCAGCCGTAGAAGCGGCGGTCGCCAGACGCGATGCTGCA